>LPNX010827497.1:361923-442357 GCA_001517045.1 Pseudotsuga menziesii | reverse complement strand
CCCCCCCCCCCCTCCCCCCCAAACTTTTAAATTTTTTAATTAAAAAACACAAAAAAATTAAAAATGAAATTTAGTTAAAAAAGAAGAAGAATATACTAACCTAAATCGTGTTTTCTACCCTATTCTCTTTTTCACCGTGACCATAATACTTTGACTTTTACAGTTTACTATCCCGCGCGGCCTCCATTTTCCCATTTCACAGTCCGACCTTTCACCCGTGAAGGGCCTGTGAGCACAGTCATGAGTCTAATGCTTGCGAGTTGAGCTGAGCAGTTGATGGAGTCTCAGCCCGTGAGCATTCCGTGGAGTTTCACTGACCCGTGGACTGTTTCAGCAGTGGCCCGTGTGAGCATTCCGTGGAGTTTCACTGACCCGTGGACTGTTTCAGCAGTGGCCCGTGGAGAGATTGGAGTGGACGTTGGTGGCCGTGGAGTGGACGCTGCTAGTGGGTAATGAAGCACGATTTACCAATTTTTGTGGGCCTTGGACTGCTCTTCCTCTCCACTGTGCAGTGTGGAGGTATTTTAAATTAAAAATTTTGAAGTTTTCAACTTTTTCTTTGAAATTTTAACTTTGTTTTTCTAAAATTACTAACTGCCCACATTTTGGCATTTCCTCATGCCTGCTACCCTCCTACATATAAGACAGATCTAGTGTAGTTCATTACGATGCATTTCTCCTTGCTAAATTGTGGAGAACTTAGAACAGTAGAGATGATTCCTTGAAAATTTTAAATATCATAAATCTCTGAACTAAGAAAAGCACTTAAGGCTAGGCCATTGATTACTCTTCTTCCATTAACATCTTTCCTTTCAGATTCAGAAGTTTTCACCATTCTGAAACTAGTGGAAACATGAAAAAAAAATACTTTTCATGCCTAAGACAGGACATCCAAAAGGTCATAGTTATCTCATGATAAATCATAAGAAGGCTCTCAAGTCAACCTGTAATAGCCTTGTCACGTATTTAAAATTAAAATTATAGTCATTATGATGTGCATGTATTTAAAATTAATAGCCTCTCAAGATGTATCATGTGCATGTATTTAAAATTAAAAATAGTCCTTATGAACTGAATATCTTGTTTACATTGATGATTGCACCATGATGAATTTCAATTTAACATGTATTTACTATTTTTTTTTAATAATTTTAGAGATGCCCCCCTATGTTAAAATTTGAAGACCCCGACGCCCCCTCGCCCCCTCGCTCCCCAAAATTCCCCAAAATTTGGGGTTGCCTCTGCACATCCCCAATGTGCGTTTCCCCGCTCCCGCGCCACCCCGTCCCGAAAACTTGGTGGAACACTGTGAAAAACACCGACACGAAGGCTCTAATAACCTCCCTAGGTCGCAACACCAAGATGACTACCCCAGCTTTGGAGGTGTGAGTGAAAAAATCAGAAATTATTAGTCGTTTGTTCAACAACCAATAATAACCAAGGGAAAAATCACTCTGGGCTAGTCAGCTTGATGCTTAAGGCTGGGAAGCCGAGCCTTTTATAAAAATTTAAATGCTAGGACATTTTTTACAATTTCCCTAAGGGGGTATGAACATGCGTTACAAAAAATAAAACGACCTTGGAGGCCTGAAAGGACCTCTGAACTCTGAATATGAACAAGTATCTTGTTCATCACTGGCGGCTCACTGAAAGTACCGACTAGGTGCAGCCTAGTCGGTAACACCCCTGTGCAAGGGTTGCTGTTGTGGTCTCAGGAAGTATTTCAACTGTCTCGGTTGGTAAATTTCAAGATTATTAAATGAGTAAATTAGGGAGTGCGTTACTTCTTGGTTTGGACCACTAAGACTCACCTCCTTGAACTGAGCGTTGAAGCAACTTTTCCAAGTGTCCAATGCAGCGAGGATAAACCTGCTTGGAGCAATCCCCGACTCTATGGTATTTACTCTTCGCAATCTCCTGAGTTCTTAGAAATTTGTTTTATGTGGATTGTCCTATTAAGCTAGTCGCTTTAATCCATTTATGATTGTCCCACCATTCTAGCCAAAGGCCTGCAGCGTTCATAAGAGCATATTGGGACTAAAGGCTTGTTTTTTATTTATTTATTTTATCAATCGTGTAGTTGTTTAGAAATCTCAATACCAATACTCGTTTCTGAGAATACGGTCGGATTTGTTAATTTTAAGAGAAGGAAGAAAAACAAATTAAAATCCAACTAAGAAATGAAAGCAACTACTATAAAAAAATCAATCCACGAAAAGGGCAACGATGTATAATTATTACTGGGCCCAAGAGAAGTAAGTAGGCAGCCAAGGGGATGGGGTATGGGCACTTGGCTGCCTACTTACTTCTCTTTTGTTACAATAATTATTACAATGAGGAGTACTTGTGGTCTTTTATAGATTAAGAACCAATAAGTTTACAAGTGTTTGGAAGCTTTTAATAATTTATGAAAAGATACGAAAGAAAGGTAGGTCCCGGATGGCTTGAATCTTCAAAATTTCGACAAAACTTTCCTCTACCTGCTCGTCAAATTGCAGAAATCAGCGACCAAATGTAGCACTAAAATTCCAAATAAACATTTAAAAGCATAAAAATATTTGCTAGCTTCAAGTATTGAAAGATGGACTTTTTACTAAATTGAAAACTAGACTTGAAAAGTCGATCTACTTGCAATATATTTGACTTGAAGGACGTAGATCTACTTTAAAACTTCAGACTAGATGAGAGATTTAAAATTTTGATTTATAACTTTCTTCAATTCTAGCATGAGGATAGTAAATAGAATGATTTTAATTTTATAAAGAAAGAATGAGAGAAAGAATGCTCCAAAGCTTGGAAACTTTGGCAATGGAGTCTTCAAGTGGAGAGCGGAGGTATATAGATCTTCCGACATGAGCACAAATATGTGGGAGATTCAAGCAAGATCCACCACTTCTTTGAGCAAGATCTACCTACTCAACTTGAACCAAACTTCAAACAAAGTGTTATATCCGGTATCACTTATACAAGAGGTTAGAAAAAGTATACATACAAACAAGTAAAACATACACTTTTTTGATCTCTACGCATAAGAAAATAAAAGAACTAAACAAGTAAACAAACTTTATTATTCTTTTCTATTGATTAGCATAAATTCTACCAAGGACAGTTATAACACTTAATGAAACGAAGCATGAAAATGATACATGTATACCTCATACAAGCATAAAAATTATCCACACACTAATGCAATACACGAGTTTGCCTCCAAAGCCTCTTTATTTCCACAATAATGATAAAAAAATGATTACAAGTGAAGTTGCCTTTCGGTTCTCATTCCCTCCAAACACGAAGATAGTGCTTGCTTAAATAGATGAAGCAAATGCCAAGAGGGGGCGCACTTGCCCAAGAAGGCGTCAAGCTTTGTATGAGTTGTATGTGGGTTGGGTAAATAAAAATATCCAACAGGACACATGCCACATCCTAAAACCCAAACTTTTTCCTTAAAGAGTGCGTCCCCACTTGGAGAATGCGCCCCACTTGGAGAGATGCGCCCGGGCTTGATGAGGAAACATCCATCTCTTGATTTGCTTGAAAATAACAAGCTTTGGCATTCCAAAATCCTTTAGATACTTGCCGCTTTACTTTGCCAACTCACGAAAATTGATTTCAGCAAGTTTCTTTTACTTTATGAGTTGCCGAATTTTTCATTGTATCCAATTTTTTGGTCTTTTTTGGGTTTCTTAGAGTAATAGTTAATATCGGAAATAAATAATTACTCGAAAACTTAGGAAAACATGCTTAGGGGTTAAGTGGGTGCTTTGGGTTAGGAAATAAGCACCCCCATGGCCAAAACAACCTCCTAGTCCCACTTTTATGACTTAGGGAAATTTTACAATTAACTTATTAAAAATAATCTTGGAAAAATGGAAAAAATTATTTTTTTCCTGAAATGAAAAAAAATCTATGAGGGACTTGATAAATTTTCATATGACTAACATGGTAATATACATTGACACTTAGGTTTTAATAACCTCTCAAGGCCTAACCACCAAGATAATTATTCTAGCTTTGGAGGCTTGAGTGAAAAACTCGAAAATTATTTATCGTTAAAAAATGATATATAATTAACGAGGAAAAAAGACCCCGGAATAATGTGTTAATGACTAAGTCCTAGGAAGCCAAACCTTTTACATAAATTCATCATGCTCAGTCATTTTATTACAATTCCATGGGTTAGGAAATAAGCACCCCCATGGCCAAAACAACCTCCTAGTCCCACTTTTATGACTTAGAGAAATTTTACAATTAACTTATTAAAAATTATCTTGGAAAAATGGAAATTTTTTTTTTTGCTGAAATTAAAAAAAATCTACGAGGGACTTAATACATGTTTATATGACTAACATGGTAATATACATTGACACTTAGGTTTTAATAACCTCCCATGGCCTAACCACCAAGATAATTATTCTAGCTTTGGAGGCTTGAGTGAAAAACTCGAAAATTATTTATCGTTAAAAACTGATATATAATTAACAAGGAAAAAACACCTCGGAATAATGTGTTAATGACTAAGTCCTAGGAAGCCAAACCTTTTACATAAATTCATCATGCTTAGTCATTTTATTACAATTCCATGTGGGGTATGAACATGTTAAAAAAAGGGCCTAGAAAGGCTTGAATGGATTTCTGAACTCGGAAATTGAATATGTTTTTGTTTATCTTTGGCAGCTCACTTGAAAGTTCAATTGAGTGCAACATAGGTGGTAACATTTGGCTCCTACTGCAGGATGCGTGCTTGATCTGGTCTTTAGGCAAGGAGAGCATGCGAGAACCATAGAATCTTTGGTTTAAATAATTTGTAAAAACATCTCAACTTGACAAGCCAACCTTAGTTGCACAAAATCTTGTAGAAAACCAACGAACCATTAAGTTGCTTTATTAGAAAGTAAAAAGAAAAACAAAACTTAAACTAAAGAAAAAAATTATTATTCCTAAGCACAGAAAAAAATGTAGAAAGTAAATGCTCACTCTAAGGAGCTTATTTTCCTACTCTAAGCATAACATAATCAAAATGTTAAGTGAAATGATAAATCCAATGCAACCATCTTAACATTTTATAAAAAATTAAATTTTTTCCTTTGTCTTTGGTTACTAGCCAAAGCAAGGACATATTTATTAGAAAATGCAAACCTGCGTAGATATTCAGGATGGGCCAGTTGGATTTGAGATCATAGGCATGTAAAACGTTATCTAATTGCTTCCCAAACTAGCATGTGCCTCTACAGGTTTCTTCTATCCAAGCTTGGATAGGGCCAATGTACATATCTGCATGATGAAGCAGGTCGACAACTCCATCACATATATCAAAAGGGCTTATCGGATGATAACTCTCTGTGTAAACCCCAGTATGCTCCAAATCATAAGGAACCTTTGAATGGAAAGATGTAGGCCCAGGCTGACCCTCCATTGGCTATATCAAATCTGACTCTTCGATGCACTGCCTCTCAAAGTCCTTATAGTTAATAATTGTATAAGATTTGGGATGATATGGCTCTGAATGATCATAAGAAAACTCTGAATGCTCCTTTTCCATACTGAGACCTTCCCAAGTTTCTGAGTGAACACTCCCTTTTGTGGACATGTCATAGATGGGATTTTCAATAAAACCTCCAAAGATTCTGAATAAGCATTCCCTTCTCTCGACATATCGTAATAAATCCAGGATGGTCATGTGCTCTAGTGGGTCACCCTCGAAAGCCTCGGAACAACAACCCATGGGCTAAAGCCTTGCATGGTGGAGATATCATCACACCAAAGGGGTAGTCAACAAATCCATTAGGCCAAGTACTTTTGAGAGTGAAACCAAGGGGGTTGGCCATGACCACTCTAGGGGGTAGACAACCCCCAATCCAAATATCCATACAAATGAAGCCCACTTTGGCCTGTACAATAAAAAAATTGACCCCTTGCTCTAGGCTTAGCGTCGCTGGAATGGTGCAGCAGTTCTGCTGCGTAACAAGACGTAAGGTGATAAAACAAGCAGGGAATGGCCCAAAGAATGGAAGTAGAGAAACATAGTGGGTACAAGGGGATGCCAAAAATGAGTCCCCCAATGGGTATGATACATATAGTGTTGGGGGTCCATACCCTTAGTCAAAATGAGATGATATCATCTCAGACAATCCTCCTCCTTTGACAACATGCTCCCTTCTTCCCATTATGCCTTACAGGGGATGTGGAGTATTGAGCATCATGGGGGAGGATTCAAGTTCTAGATGACATGTGGCAACTTGGATTGTTGTTCAGAGGAATGTAGATTGCACAAGGATGTTGGGGGCTTCAGTAATGTTCTTCCATGGGGTAGTTGACCAAGTGGAATACTTTGCTTTAGAGGATAGATGGATTCTGTTGAGGCTTGGGTTGGAGTGGTGAAGACTTGTCTTGTGTAGCTACATCACGATGGAATTCTTATTGTGTACGACATCATCATTGTAGCACGCCACTTATACTCTAGAGTCGATTCCTCACTTGTGTGACCTACAAGGGCTCATGTAGGTTGTTTGTAAGGGCTTGCACCCTCATTGTATTGTTGGGCTCCCTTTCCTCTCCTATAAATAGAGGAAGGGAGAGAGTCTTTCATTCATATGACTTGTGTTTTCATTCTTTCTCAGTGTTGTGTAGGGAGGTGACCTAGCAAAGGAATGCACTTTTACTCTCTCTCTAGGTCTTCACTTGTACTTGTTTCTCTCTCTCTCTCTCGGGTAGCTTCACAACTAACTTGTACAAGCTTCTCTATCTCATCCAAAGTCCCCGATCTAGATAGATTACAATCACTGATGGTGCACTACTGTCCCTGAAATGAAACTCTCCATTGTACATCTATCATACAAGAAGTTGAAAGAAGATTTTTCTTCAAATTAGGAACAAATATAACATCACTCAACTCGAGAACATGACCTAAAAGCATGTGGAAGGAAATGGGGCCAACTCCTCTGACAGGATAAGTGACTTATCATCGAGCTCCATGTTGATGCCCCTCTCTTGTTCTTGAATCCTTTTGAATAATGGCCTATCATATATCATATGTCTCTAAGCCCCATTGTCCATATACCATCCAACGCTAGACAAATTGTTAGAGGATAAACAAGAGATCAATGGACTTGAGCCATGATGATGGCCCATCCACTCTTGCTCTAGTACTTAGAGTCGTTGCATTGTGCATTTTGCTGCTTGGATTTCTCTTTCTTCTTCTTGTGACATCAGAAACACATCACCTTATTGAAGTCCTCCTTTCCTGTATCTCTACCTTCTTTCTTCTTGTAGCCCTTCTTGCCATCGTTATTCGTCATCTCAACAAGACCAATGCCATCTCTACTTCCCCTTGTTTCTCTGAACAAGATTGCAATCTGATTTCTTCTTGAACATAAGGCATCCAAGATGGAACAAGTCCATTCAAAGTGATGGACACCAACTTCTAGTCTTTGACCTTTTTTCCAAAGGTTGTTAGCTGATCTTTCAACTTAGTGATCTTGGTTAAGCAACTCACCATAGTATGTCTTGAACAATCAAAAGTTGGTTTTGCAAGAGTATCTGTTGAGAAGCACAAGAGTTTTGAAACAACTCAACCAAAGTTTCAAATAATTTATTACTTGTCATCTTCTCTGCATGTTAGAGATGAAATGATACTGCATAGAATTAACAATGATCCTCTTCACCTTGGCTTTTTTCTTTCAGATGAGCAACTAACTGTGATGAATTGGTAGGTTATGGAATCTCTCTCACAACGTGTTCCCAAAGATTGGATTCCTCCATGACTGACTAAAATCTATGCTTTCAAGGAACAAAATTAGAAGTTCCTTCCAACCTATTGCACTCACTATAGACTGGGAGTCATCGTACATCTCTTGAACAACCCTAAGTGCAAAAATAAACAATAATTGAAGTAGACAAACTCCCTTTCTAGGGTCCAAGAGCTTCCTCCAAGCAACCTAGGGTATCACGGTTCACACCCAATAACCTCAAACAAGATCAAGCAACTCTCCTAGGTTTTCTTTAGCTGAACTACAAACTCTCTCTTACTCCTAAAGTGATCCCAGACAAAATAAAGTCTCATACCATTAGTTAATGCAAAAAGGAAATTTCTTAACAGAAATTTCACCTCTCAACCAGATGTTTTCTAGATCTTAAACCTGTGAATTTTCTGTCTTAGGACTGTTATCAAGTATAAATAAAACCACAACAACAGACAATATTTTATTTCTTAACAATCCAAATTGACTATGGAATTCAAGAGATAAGATACTAAAGTGTTTCAATAAGTTTCAACCCTCTGGGGCAATCTTATCATGCATATAACAAATCTGAAAATCACTTATGACTTCTGTAAATACAACAACAAACCTGCCCTTACCTTCTTCAATATAAATGTTTAATTACTTAACAAATCAGACTTAGCTTATGTAAAATCAGCGAGACATACAAGTTCTGGAAATTACCAAGACATGAAGAGATAGATGGCCGAAAATCAAATATGCTAAGTCACCGGACACGTCCAAATAGGCCACCGTGTCCCGTGTCATCGTTTCGGACACGGACACATCCTAACACGGTGTTGGACACTTGTTTTGGATGTGTCCTGGTTTAGGACACATCCAAAACATGTCTGACACTGTGTCAGGATGTGTCCCAAAATCAGGACATTGTGTCCCTAAAACAGGACACTTATAACCCAAAAAAAATGTAAAAAAACAATTTAATTGTCATTCATTCACATTTTTCAATGAGGACTGAGCTATAAGAGGGTTTTTTTGCAGGTGAAGAGCATTAGAAGGTTTTCCATCTTGATCTACCCCATTTTGTATTTTCCAGTGGCATTCTGACATCTATGTAATACATTTTGATTTTGATTACTTAATGAGAAATATGATTTTGACATCTATGTAATAGAACATTTTGATTTAATGACTTAATGAGAAATTTTATGAGTCTATGAGAACCCACTGCACCTAAAAAAATATAGCCCCTCATGTTTGTCATCCTTCTCTTTTTCTGTCTGCAATTTGTGATGTATTTTATTCCTCCAAATACATTTACATATTACATTGTTTTGCTCTTAGTTGTGATGTATTTTTAGTATTCTTCTATGTACATTTACATATTGCATTGTTTGGCTCTTAGTCTCTCAAATCAAGTTAGGGAGCATGCCAATAAGTATTTTGTGGGGGCATATTCCACCAACAACATCACAAAGGGATTCATTTCACATAGGAGAGGTTACCCCTAATTTCTATTCCTACCCATGACATTCAATCTAAGTGGCATAATTTAAAATATAAAGGGTGTTTAGTATGGGAACAAATAATAATAGGGTGTGGCCCCCATCCATGTAATCTACTCAAATAGAAATAGTCCTATTTTGGTTGCCTTTCTTATGCCTCTTGCGAGCATCCAATAGTGGGGGCGAGGGAAGCCAATCACCAGCCTTTTTCCCATGTTTCAATAGTGGATTGAGACCTATCCCTCTCCACTAATGGGGGTTTCAGTTAGGTCTATCATTGACATATGCATTATGATTTGTGAATGTGTATTGATTGTAATTTGTATTGAATATTTGTAAATGTTTTAGTTTCTACAAAAATTGGATCTGAATGTCTATATATATATATATAAACCGTGTCCTTTGTGTCCTAATTTTGGGGGTCCTCGTGTCTGTGTCGGACACTCGTATTCCCGTGTCCCCTGTGTCCTGTGTCTTGTTGTCGAGTGACCTAGCAAATACGCAATTATACGAGGATTGGACAGCTGGAAAGTTCATTAATATGCATACAGATGAAGTTCACGTACATACCATAGCCTTATTGCAAAGCTAGTACAGTCCTATTGCTCTCCAAAACATTAGCTAGAGAAAACAATCAAAACCCTATCTCACACCAAGGAGCTCAAACAAGCATGTCCTCCAAGGCAAGCCATTTCCTTTTCTTCTTCATTTCAACATGTACATCCTAGGATTTTATTTAAAAACCCTAATCTTCGAGTCTCCATGGGTTGAATCATCAAACTCTAACCCTATTATTCAAGATGTTCCAAGAAGTTCCAAGAAACCCCAATGATTCCAAGAAGGGAGAGATAATGTAGAAAAGAAGATACAATAGAGAGAGGAAGATAAGTTCACGCCTAGTCACATCTCTAATACAAGATTAACAAGAATGATGACTGAATAAATGACTCTCTCCTTTATATATAAGAAAGGTAAGGGAGGCCAACAATGCATCTGTGTGCTTATGCCCTTACAAGCAACCTACAATAACAGATGTGCCTATACTCCAAGTTACATATGTTAAGCTACAAGGAGATGTTGTCCACAAGCAAGGCTCCAAATGTAAGGTGATTGCATTTGTTGTGCTCTATGGTCCTCCTACAAGCCTCCAAAGACTCCAACAAACTTCCTAAGCAAGGCACTATACTCCATTGGGTCCACTCTCCTTGTATGAACATTGTTGCAACCTATGCATCCTCGAGTCAACTCCAAGATTACATATAATCATCCAAGCTGCCATATGCTGTTTAAGGCCTAATGCCCTTCTCCAGGATGCACAATGATTCTTCTAAGCAATGCATCTTCCAAGCAATTAACTATTTCCATGTGGTCATCGTGTAGAATGTCTAAAAACCTACCTAAAGATCTCCAACATCCCAGGGAAGAATATCATGCAAGCACCCAATTGAGGTCAAACAATCATATTGAGCAAGTCATCTCCAATATGTAAATCCATCACAGACAATCTCCCATGTGTAAATCCATCACAGACAATCTCCCATGTGCAAATCCATCACAAATAATCAATGGGATGATCATACACCATGTACTCCAAATCTCATGAAGCACCCCCAAACATGGTGTAAACACTTTGAGTCACCTCAAAAGATAACTATTGCTTACCTGTGAGTATAGTCAATAAGAGGAAGAAAAAAACTAGAAGAAACTCCAAAAATTAGATACCTAACCCCCTAAAATCCTAATCCTCTCTTTATATACACCCCCCTATCCATCTTACCTTACACATTTCTCATTGTGAGCATTTGGAGGTGTAGCATTCATCGATTGTTCAATTGGATTTGAATCTAGGTTTGTGCTGAATTTGGAGGAGTTTCAATCGATATTTGTTGCCTCTTCATTTGCTATTAGATTGAAGGAGATATTTTGTTGAGACCTATTGTCCATTTGAAGGGTTCATGTAAACTCATTTTTGTGCACTGAATTATTTGATTTTTCTTTTTAAAAATTAAGACAACTTTATATTTCTATTTGCGTTTTTTTTTAAAATTGTTCAATACAATGCTATGGCTTTGAGAAGATAATAATAATAATCTATTTTTAAGGTCACCACCAAGCGAGACACCAAATTGGTGTATGAGACCCCCTTGTTTGTGGGAAAAGGACCTTGCATGGAAGCATTACAAGGCTCCAAGCTCAATGGGAGTAGAATGCAACCGTTGTGGGGAGGGGGAGGTTTACACAAAGGCTGAAATGCCACTTAAGGCATATTGTAGGGTACGTTAAAGGCTACATAAGCATGCTCACTGATTTAAGAAAGCAAATGGAAACCATTGTTATAACCATTGCAATAGAATCATTCGGAACAAAAGAACTTCAAGAGGAGGTACGGAAAACTTATGAGATCCTTGGACATAAAATTAGAAATCCTAATTAGGAGAAGGATGTGAAACTATTATTTGTGATGTTGGACAATGTGTTATGGAGGTGGGGGTGGTTAATGTAGCTTATTTGTAATTGATAATTCATATGAGTATGTTCTCTGAAGCAAGATGTTGAAGGAGAAAAATCGACTATTTTTTGGATTCCTTGCATTGCATATTTCTTGATTGGTTGAAGAACATTGTAGATAAAAAACCCTAGCGTAATTCATTTACAATGACACATGGGTATTGTTACTCCCCATTTTGCATGGGTGTCCACTTATGATTTCACTCATTATTTTCATCACAAAACAGTTTGATGACTCTATTGGATGGTCTTGAATACTTGGTGGACCTTGACTTCAAATCCCATATCTCCAATTCCCGTGCTCTAAGTGGGGCTTGTCATATATGGTTGGAAAGCTCTTTTTGAGACCTTTCTAGTGATGTAGAACTCTCCTCATTTCTCAAGTTCTTGGAGAAATTGGGCATTCTTTTTGGTTGTTAGATTCTAGTTGATGGGGCATTTTCAGTGGTTTTGGTAGCCTTTCTTCATAAGGTCCTTTCTCTCACACCATAGCTCTATGTAGGTGTATAGTATATGGATGTGTTATCACAGATATATTGTAGCTGGGATACCATGATGTAGCATGCGACATACAAATTTTCTCTTTATTTTTTCGAGCCAGACATTCAGATGGGATACAACATGGATCTTTTTTGCAGCATGAGCCATTCAGATCCTTCATTCAGTAACAGATGCAGAGTGTTTCCTTGCCATGAATGAGATCTCTTTGTCCATTGAGATGACTTTGGTGATGACATAGTTCATTCAAGCAGAGCAACAGAGATGGTACACATTTAACAGATGGGCACACCAGGTAGAGACGTGCATATGGTGAGATCATGTATATTACTTCTTGGTAGGTTTTTGCTCTTTGATGTATACTAACACCTTTGACTTGTAACCTATGATGATTATGGTAACCTATGCTTATATGTATGTTTACTGATGCCTAACTTGTGTTGAGAATAATTGGAGAAGTTGATGTTGAATACCATTACTTATGCCATGCTTTACACAATTTTTAGTCTATATTGCTATGCTGGTTCCATGTGTCACTTGTCCCCATTCATCCAATCTCAGCCGTGATTGATTTATCCCATGACTTATGACTGAAACCTGTGAGATTGAAAATCATTTTCCCTACTTTGACCCCTATGCATGATAGATCATATGTTTTTCTGTGTCTCGGCTCTGAGTTGTGCAACAAAACTTACTGAAGCCTTGATCCTTCTGGGCTGGGAGAGCCTGCTGGTGTTGGTTTTGAATCCTTGACCTCTCTGGTAGGTTTCCCTCGATGTTTGGTCCCAACTGTGGATGTTTCCCCCTAAATGCCCGAGAAGTTGTTAGCTAAAACTTGAAGCAACATGTCTACCTTTATTACATACGTTATGTGTTACATGCTTTATATTGTGAAATGCAAGCCCATGAATGAAATTGCAAACAGTGTAACTAGTATTTTAAGGCGTTGGAGCTATGGTAGCTTCGTGCTTGACATCCAATTCTGGTTTTTGGAGCCATGTTACTACATTTTTTTATGCATGATGGTGATCCTAAGGAGTATTATTGAGTTGACACATCATCTTCCTTAAGCGCCCTCTCATGGCACATATGTGGAGGCATAGTTTTACTAATGTATTGATGAGTTGGCATGGTGGCACACATGTTGAGACACTTTGGTCATCTATTAATACACGTGGGGTTTTATTGCACATATCTTCATGCACTTTGCCACTTGAAGGAGACTTGAACCATTGGTTGAACTATTTTAGGAGGGTTTGTCAATTTCCACTTGATTATTTATGCATCATTCATGGAGCCGTCTACTTTTGGAGGTTGCTCGAACACTTACTCATGCATTGAAAGAGTTCCTTGCACATATTTTGAGGATCCTTGCACATGGACTTAGAGTTTGATGAGGTCGTTCCACTTTTTTTTGAATATTTGCACATGCTTGATGGATGGATCTTCTGCATACATTTGTTGTTCTTTCTTTATTAGCATCCACCCTTTGGAGGGTTGTTTACACAATTATCTAGGCATTTTTTGATGGGACGTTTTTAGAGGGGCATCATAGCTTCGAGAGTAGTTACCTTTTGACAAAGCAACCATAGTTGTGCCATCCAAACGACGTTAGATGCAAAGTGGCTGTGGGATTTCCGAAAAGTGGTCATAAATTTATAATAGAAATTCCGATAAATATTGAGGAAGTTAGCAATTCCAAAACTATTCTTTAAAAAGTCACACTGTATTTCCATTGCTAGTCACTTTTGGAACCTTTTCATGGAGAGCATTCACTTTATTTGAGGAAGCGCTCCACCTTTTGAGACCTTTTTGTTGGAGCGCTACCTTTGAAGAGTCTTTAGAGGCTAGGTTTGACTTCTTGTCATCATTCACCCTCATTTGATGGATGCACCCCTTTCTTGTGCGTTTCTTCTCTTTGATATTGTAGTTGTGGCTTTGACCACCTTATTTCATGGATGTTGTTAGGGTTTAGTTAAGAATTTTGATTTGTTTACTCCACCCTAGGCTAGATCTAGGATTTTATCGTTATTTTATTATAAAGAAAGTTGAGCTCCTCTCCTACATATAAGAGAGCCTTTTCCTCATTCATTTCTTATGTTTAGTTAGGGGGAGAAATCTCGCTAATACAATGAAATTTCTCTTGGTGCTTAAGGATGGTTGATGCTAATGTTATGATGAGGAAATATTGCTAATGCTATGGTGTATCGACAATGGTTTCTTGCTTGGGATGATTTGTAAGTGATCTCTTTAGTTTGCAAGGTTAAATTTGTTTTTGTTTATGGTTGAATAGGTGGTGTATTTTCAACTCTTGATGTTATGCCCTAGGATTCAATACTTGATGAATATTATTCCTAAGTTAATGTTGACGATACCACTTCGGTTATTCCTTTGCAGATCCTAGGATAAATTTGGTCTTTCTTGGATATCGTAGGAATTGGCTCTCAAACCCTAGATATCATTGGATGTTAGTAAGCCCTTCATTACTATCCTTGATTGACCCCATTTTCCCATTTGATAAGACATTGGTCTTCAATCACTTTGTTACCCTCGATTTTGCATAGGTTTCCATTTATAATTTTCATTACAAACTTCATGGGGGTGGCATGCTGATGATGGCTTGGATGTTCATGGAGATTTTATGATTGGGCTAATTGTCCAAAACAAGACTTTGCAATTAAACCCTTGTTTCTCAATTGCCTTATCTTAGATGGTAGCTTGTGATATAAGGATGGAAAGCTCGTTTAGACAACTATCTCACGGAGCTAAACACTCAACCTAGATCTCCAAAGAAGAGTAATCAAGTCATTTTTTTGGGCTGTTTTTGTTGTTTTTTAGGCCATTTTTCAATAGTTTGGTACCTTGTCTTCAGGAGGATGGATCTCACTCATCCTAGTTTGGTTTGGGAAGTGCCATATATTGTTGGAAAATGCTTTTCAAGATCTTTTCAAAGGTATAGAACGATTAGTGAGATTCCAAGGGGTTTGAGAACGCTAGGGTCATCTTTTGGTCTGCTTTTTCACCTTTTGGACCTATTTCAAGCACTTGCTTTGATTGTATTGATAGATGCTTGGACCATTGACACCACTTTTTAGGAGAGCGTTGAGTTGTTAGAGGGATCTAAGGGGTAAAATCATAGATCTAACTTCTTTTCATCATTGTTTGACCTAGATCTAGTGGTGCACCCACTCTCTTGGGCCTTATATATCTTGGACATTGTACTTGTGGCATTGACCACCTCATATTTTGGATATTGTTAGAGTTAGTTAGGGTTTTAGTGGAGGTTATTCATTGTTTAATCCACCCTAGTCTAGATCTAGGAGTTTATTGTTATTTTATTACAGGGAAGTTGAGCTACTCTCTTTTATAAAGAGTCTCTTCCTCATTTAAACTTATGGTTGGATGGCGAGAACTCTCTCTCTTTTGTAGCCTAACTGTTATCTCTTTTATGGAGCATTTTTTAAGTGAAAGGGTTTTATTCTTTTGTGTTTTACTTGATGGTTGAGTTTAAGGTAACATGTATTTTTTATATCTGTTATCATGATTCTCGTAGCTTCCCCAAAATAGTATCCTATCCAGGATGGTAGAGGGGCCAGGTAGCCAAAGTCGTGACCTAAGAGGATCTTGGTCTCGAGAGAGAGATTGGTTGTCACACCGACCAAGAAAGTATTCACTTTTAGCCAACTAGGAACCAGATGGCTGAGGGGGAGACCCTTGTCCCTCCCTGCAGAGAGACACCTTCAAACAAGACACTTAGAGGATGTGCAAATATGAAGAGGGGAATGCCTTGCTTAGAATTACCTAGACCACAAATGATTGCTATCAGGTAAAAAATGAATGTAAGCGACTATGATGTGCTAGATCAGCAATGTAAATCAGCTTTAGTAATTTTTTAGTAACTATGAATTTAACAAGAGATCTAGGTTGGAATGGAGTGCTAGGAATGTATAAGCAAAAGTGCTACCATGTGTGCAGGGGGGGGGGGGTAAGGGGTTGATTTAGCGAATTAAAATGCCCCAAGGTATGACTTAAATCAACAAGATAAGGGCTGTCCTGACTCCTAACACTTAAAAATGATACTTGGATGCAATATTAAACACTAGTAATTGATCACAAGCAAGAAGCAAGTCATAAACCAAAACCACAGTCAGCCAGCCAAGTGGGGTGCATTCATGAACAGACCAGTGCCAATTCTAGAGGGTAAATGGGGTCAAAATAAAAAGATATTTGGTTTCTAGAGGTTTTAACCTGTGGCTGAAAATACCCACTTGCTAGATTCCTAAGATTTTGAGTAAATAACTTGCCAAATTTTATGAGGGTTTAACTTTAAATTAGTTAAGTGAATTGTGTGACCAGTGGGGTGAAAATGAAAATGAGAGAGGAAGTGGGAATGCTTACTTGGTTTCTGTAGAGATGTTGAGATAGTGGAAATTTGCTTCCGCAAAGATCAACTAAGAAGCAGTTGTGAAGTTCCAGCTCTTTGGCAAAGTGGGCCCTCTTGCCTGCAAAACAAACAATCAGAAATTAATTTGATTTACAAGTAAGAAAACAATTGCATATAAGAGATTTCAGATAGAAAATTATTGATAACTAAATACAACAATAACTCCCTGATTTGCTTCACAATTTGGGAAGTGAGTAACGGGTTTCCCCACTAATGTGCCCTCCACAAATGATCTGTAGATGATTTTATGGAAACATTGCATATAAAAATTTACAGCCGTCTCTTTGGCTAAGCTGCCATGCTATGGGGGGCGTGTCTATGCCATATCTATGGTGTATCTATGAGAGTGGGTGTGGAAGAGGGCCAGGTGCAAGTCTTGGTGACCTGGTCAACTTTGATCAGTTTACCAGCCATTTTGTAATCTATATATCGATACAATGAAGAGTGTACCATATGGGTACAATTCATCCAGCCCCTCTCATGCTTGCATACGTGCACTCCAGCACTTTCTTGTGTGTTAATAATAAATACCATCTTGCATTTTATGGTATTGTGATCATATCAGTGTTTCTAAATGTTTGCCTTCGATTAAAATTAGCATATTTGAAGTTACTAGACTATTGCCTGTTTCCTAGTCACAAATGAAAATTAATATAATATCCATCTTCCGTCGCTCTTTCTTTATTTAGTCTTTGTGATTGCTTTCTCTGTTTTGTATTGATTGAGAACATGCTGATGTTCACAGGAAACCAATCCTACTTAATTTCTTTTATGAGGTCAAGCTTTAAGATCAGTGTCTCGATCCTAATGAACCTACTAATCTCCGGGGACCTGACTGTCCACTATCCTGTTGTTACTCATTATGAAGATTGGGTGCATATATTTATCAGTCATCCTCTAACAAATTGCAAAAATGGAGCTTTTGCATTTGAATAAGAGGGCTTTGATTGGCTTTCTTTACCTTTTCCTCTAGTTTCATTAGAGGTACAAAGTTCAAACAGACTTGCCATATGGTGGTAGTCTGCACCTGGCTCGCTGAGAATCTGATCCTGGACGATAATGCAATGCTCCTCAGTTGTTTAGCAGTCATTCTTTTCTTGTATCATATTTGGCCCACAGCAACCATCGGGAGATTTGAATAGTTTTGGCACAGCAATGTCATGGTTTTCAGGAGGAATTTGTTGTTTCTTTTGTTTGTTATTTTAACTAAAAGGGTTTTTATTCTATTTCTCATAAACAAAACTGCTATCCCTGTAAAGCTTAATACTTGAGATTTCATGTATCATTTATTATTACTATAATGATTACATAAGATATTAAAATTGTGTTCAGTTCAGAACTGGCTTTAGGGTCTTAAAAGCATATCGGAAACATTTTACAAGATGTTACAATTTCTTCATTTTAATGATTTTGCTTTCAAACTCTTAAATGGACCTTATCATACAGTACATTATTCAAGCAACTGGTTTTCTGAATGCTCATCTTGGATCTCTTAATAAAATTGTGTCAGACAACCTGAAATTGCAAGTGGAAATTTCTCAAAACTCTGGTGTTCTGCAGGCAGATGTAATTTCTAAGAAGTTGTTGGAAGAGTATATTATGGTGACAAAAGATTATGGTATCCCAGAGGTGGAGGAAAAGAAGAAGGAATTAACACAATACATTGAGGATGCACGTGCACACTTGATTAAAAAAAATACCGCCTTGATGGCAGCATATTGTTATGACCCACTCATGGATGCATATCGAGAGCTTCATATGGAAGTAAGTTATACGCTTTTCAATCTAGGTTGTTGATAGGACATGATTCAATTTGAGCATATTGCTGTCAAAGTTTCTACCTTTAAAGTTTAGAGTATTCCTTTCCTAAAACTAGAAGGTTTTTGTGATACAATAAATTTCATAATGAGAACCAAAACCTTTTTAAGTTACCAAAATAAAGGACACTACTACATTCGATTGAGAGAAAAAACACTGAAATATATTTGGTTCTCAAAGAAAACAAACAGTTTCATTAGATTTATACCATACATAGGTTGCGTCCTTTTCAATTCTTTATGTTTGTGTTATCTTAGTCAATATGCAGTTTTTCTATTCATTTGATGACATTAGTTAGTGAGCAATCAATGTTTCTCAAAGAAAACAAACAGTTTCATTAGATTTATACCATACATAGGTTGCGTCCTTTTCAATTCTTTATGTTTGTGTTATCTTAGTCAATATGCAGTTTTTCTATTCATTTGATGACATTAGTTAGTGAGCAATCAATGTTTCTCAAAGAAAACAAACAGTTTCATTAGATTTATACCATACATAGGTTGCGTCCTTTTCAATTCTTTATGTTTGTGTTATCTTAGTCAATATGCAGTTTTTCTATTCATTTGATGACATTAGTTAGTGAGCAATCAATGTATTTGTATTATCTTAGTCAATATGCAGTCTTTCTATTGATTTGCATGATCTCAGTTATTATGCAGTCAATGCATGTGTGCTACCTTGGTCAATGTGCAGTCCTTTCTATTTATTTGCATGATCTGAGTTGTCGTTCAGTCCATGTATTTGTTGTTTGCTCCACACTTCTTCCCATGGCTATCAGATACAGGTTTAAGCAAGTGCATCTTATCTCGTTTAGGCCACTTCTAGGATTTATCATGAATACTTGTATAAAAGAATGAAGTATTGATGGGTAAATGGATGATGACTGTTATAATAAATGTTAGATACATGTTTATTGCTATCATACTTATTTGATTAATGGTTATCACACTTATTTTCATTTAATCAATTAAATATTGGCTCCAGGATCCTTATTCAATTAAATATTCATAACTATTGAAATAATATACATTCTACGAAATCCCAAAGCTCGAAAGATTCGTAAAAACTGTGTGCATAAAGGATGAGTCCGCTGGCTTAAAAGAGGTTCAGCGTACAGAGGATGCAGAAAATCTCTCCGCGTTAGAAGTTACATTCACCAGATGAAAATGGTTACTCTGAACTGCTAGAATAATATAATAAAACTGGTGGAAGAGTGTAATGCCCCGAGCCCAATTATATGACTCTTTTGACTGACCGTTGTATTGTTGTTTAGCTTAAGAACTTTTCCCAACCCTCCTGTACCTTCTTGTTGCTGATGTAAGTCCACAAATTAACTGGTTTATGAGGGTTGTCACTGTTTTCTGAGTGATATAATTTCGTCAAACACTTGGTGTGCATACCCCTGCAGATTGCTATCTGCCTTTGTTTGAATGTTTGAGGGATGTTGGAAATTTTATCACTGACTGGTTGAGTTCTCATACATATATGACCATTTCATGCCATGAAATACTCAACAAATACAAGAAAATTCCAAATAAAAAGACATGAATATTTCAGACTGTAAATGCAATTCAAATAAAATCACAGTACCTCCACTTCATATGTGTAACAGCAGCAATGCAAGGAGAAATCAGGTCTGTAAAGTAATACAAGATCCTTGTGTGAAGTATTGGCAGTCTCATAGAAAATAGGCCTGAAATAGAAGTCGCTTCAGCACAACATACAAGTATACTGCTCCCTGTTACCACCTGTTGCACTTAGTTGGACTTTCAAGTGAGCCACCAAGGATGAAAATTACTTGTTCAAATTCAGAGTTCAGAAGTCCATTTTGGCTGTCCTAGGCCCTTTTTATTTTTTATTTTTAACATGTTCACACCTCCACGGGGAATTGTAATAAAATGACTTTGCATGATGAATTTATTTAAAAGGTTTGGCTTCCTAGGATTTAGTCATTAATACATTATTCGATGGTGTTTTTTCCTTGTGAATTATATATCGTTTTTTAATGATTTATAATTTTTGAGTTTTTCACTTGAGCCTCCAAGGTTAAAATAATTGTCTTCGTGCTTAGGCCTTGGGAGGATATTAAAACCTAAGTGTCAATGTATATTACCATGCTAGTCATTGTTTTTGAGTTGTATGAACATGTACCGAGTCCCCCATAGTTTTATTTTTAATTTCCAGGAAATAATTTTTTTTTTATCTGTTTTTCCAGGCTTCATTTTAATAAGTAAATTGTAAAATCTCCCTAAGTCATAAAAGTGGGATTATGAGGTTTTTTTTGCCTTGGGGGTGCTCGTTTTCTAACTCAAAGCACCCACTTAACCCTTAAACCTACTTTCCTAAGTTTTCGAGTAATTATTTATCTCTAAAATTAATTATTTTACTCGAAAAACCCAAAAAAGACAAAAAATTGGATAAAGTGAAAAATTTGGCAACTCTTAAAAACTTGGAAACATACCGGAATCAATTGTCGTGAGATGGCAAAGTAAAGCGACAAGTATCCTAAGGATTTTGGAATGTCAAAGCTTGCTATTTCCGAGCAAATCAAGCGTTGGAAGTTTCCTCATGAGAGGGGGGTGCACCTCTCCAAGTGGGGGCACATCTTAAAGGAAAAGCTTCATTTTTTTAGGAAGTGGCTGGAGTTTTGGAAGTTGGCACTTTTTCCATGTATTGTTTTCATTACACAACTCTTGTTCCAACCTCATGCCAACCCATTCCAACTCAAGCAAGCTTGGCACCTTCTTGGGCAAGTTTGCCCCTCTTGGCATTGGCTTCTTGGCTTGTTTTGGCTTGGCATCAGAAGTGTCGAACCTCTGCTTGCTTATTGTTGTAATTCTTTCAAGTGCATTGTTAATAAAAGGCTTTGGAGGCTTATGCGAGTGTTGTCAATGGTGTTTTGATGTGCTATATTCGCTGAAATATTGAGCTAACTTGTGTTTTTTTGCAAAGCTTGTATTTGTTCGAGATTGATGGCTTTTGAAGAGAACCGTGTTCTAATTAGATAAGGAGCAATTTTTTTTCCTTGGAAAAATTCTTAATTTTATTTCTATATAGAACAAAATTACATTCATAGCAAAACATAGATAACCTTCGCTTCCGATGCAGTGTACAGTTTATAAGTTGATAGTTAAAACAACATGTTCTCAAGTCCAAATACTTGTAACATAGTATAGCAGATCTTATACATCAAAATAACAAAAAAACAAAAACTGAGTATCTGAAATGTAACTATGGGTCATAGCATTTGAGATCATAAAGCAAGCACTAGTCCTTCATGGAAAGGACGATGATAATATCTGAAGACCTGGTTTTGATTGTGCTCTTTAATCTGCTAGGTGCCCAGTTGAAGCTGCGTGCCTTCTTTGGAAAGCCGATCTGTCAGCCCATTTCTTTCCCTGTAAATATGGGTGAAAGTAACACTGTCAAAACAATGCTTTATATCCAAAGCATTAGCAAGTATAGGAACAAGGCGTATAGAGTGAGAGCACTGTAATTCTTTTATCCAATTTAGTATGATCATTGAGTCCCCAAAAACCTGTAGCATCTTACAACCCTTTTTCAATGCAAAAAGAAAAAGTAATTTTAAAGCAGTGAAGCACGACTCGTTGGCGACTCGCGAGTCTTCCCGAGTCAGCACCCAAGACGAGTAACCGGAATATACTCGTTGGAAAACTCGTCCAACTCTGCTCACTCGACAAACTTGTCCATATTAGCTAAGACTCACCATTTACTCGCTGGGACTCGGCATGACCCGCCAAAAATGAAGGCAATAAGACCCCACGGCTATAGGATTGGGCGAATTTTAACCTCAGGTAAAACAAAATTCATTTATCTTCATTGAATAAATTCGTTTAAATTCACGCAGAAAACACCACACTCAGGGATGCGGCTTCCTAACTGCGTTTCTTACCCCTTAGCCGGCCTGTTAACCTTGTAATTTGGGTTACTTTCCTTCCACGGGCTTAACCCACACCTACATTTCGTCGGTCGCATGTTCATTTCCCTCCCAACTGGACCGTGGCCATGAATCACTTTCCGACTGGACGGTGTTATTTAATTGTGACCATGAATTATTTTCAATTGCAGCCCGTAATTTTCCGTTTCACAATGGTAAAATACTAAAATCGCAAAGATAAATATGTTTAATGTTTATATCTATAAAGTATAAAAGTTATTTTTTTAATGGTGAAATGTATAAAGGTTAAATTCATTAGTTATAACATTTTTACTATGCATTAATAAATTATCTATTTATATTATATTTTTTCAAATTCTTTACATAAAGATAATATCACTTTTAAAATATAAAGGTTATAAATAATAAACTTATAAAGATATTATCATTTTTAAAATTAAAAGGTTATAAATATTAAACTGTATTAATAATGTAAATATATATTATAAATTATATTTTTTTTTCAAATTTTAAAATATATGCATGTATATGTTATTTTTGGATATTATATGTAAGGTTAAAAATATTAAATTGTATTAATAATGTAAATATATATTATAAATTATATTATATTTTTTTCAAATTTTAAAATATATACATGTACATGCTATTTTTGGATATTATATGTAATAATATTTATTATGTATGTATTATATTGATATTATATTGGATAAGTGAATATATTTCAAAGACATGGATTGGAAATGACATTAACCTTTTTTTTCTCCCAAAATTTACCATATTTTAAGTTATTTTCTATTTGCCGAGTCTTTGTCGAGTTTTTCCTGAGTCGACGAGTCACATGCCAACCGAGTCTTTGCCTAGTCCGAGTCGTGCAACATTGTTTTAAAGTAAACAACTCCGCAAAATTATTTGTACTAGCCCCCAGTCCAACAGAAAAATAGAAATAGTGATCATCTGTCAAGTATAAGACTGCAACCCCTCCACACCTCACAGGTTGTCCCTGTGAAGCCCCATCAAAATAACCCCACGGCCTTCCTTTATCAATCTCCTCTGGTCGAATATCTCGGACCCCCCTTGTCCTGCCAGACTGAGGGAAGAAACCCAAGATAGAAACGCTATTAGTAGCGATCGCCTCATGGATAGTGACCTTGTCTTGAAAAATTGCAACATTTCTGGCTAGCCAAATGCCCCAGGAAACAATGCAAGGAAGCGCCCTAACCTTAACATTTCTTCCATTTGAGAACCAAGAGAAAAAAGCTTCTGCTATCGAGTTCTCTTTCCAGGAACCAACCCCTTGAATGGATCGACTAACCAAATCCCACACATGTTGGACAAATCTACACCCCAGAAAAAGGTGACAAGCATTTTCAGAACAATTCATGCACAACACACAGCGTCCCGGTCCAACAAATTTACGAGTTTGTAGCACATCCCAGGTAGGAGCCTTATCTTCCAAGATCGCCCAAAAAAGAATTTGACTTTGCTGGGCAATGAAGTTTCCAGAGACGCCCCCACCACCAACATATATCTCTGTTAAATCGATCCATATATAACTGTATATATCCTGCCTTTGGATTGCAAATCCCAGATGGATGCAAATCCCAAATGAGTTCATCATCCCCTTCTGAGATTCTAACATGAGAAAGTCGTAGTCCCTGGATATATATGTTCCAACTTGCCCAATGTTCAACGGCTAATCCTAGCCGGTCACCCCCCAGCCAGCCCTGATTCTAGATGTTTGTAGTATCTGGGTCCGCCACTTGTTATAAGAAGAGTATCCCCCTATAGGACAAGGACAAACATATCTCCTCAGGGAGTATGTGAGATCTACCTCTCCCAACCCAAGGATCCATACCCAGCCTCACCCTACCTCCAGAACCCACCCTCCACACTAGCCCAATTCCAATGAGGTCAAAAGCTTGAACCAGTGCCTTCCAGATAATAGAAGCTCCTCCCCTATTCTTGTTTTCCAGACGGACCCACTCAAGAACTGATAGAGGGGCAATATATTTTTGAATCGCCACCTAGGTCCATAAACTCGTAGAATAAATCAGCCTCCATGAGACCTTTGCTGCTAGGGATTTTGAGAACAGATGTATGTTTTTGAGCCCCCAACCTCCCAGGGCCTTTGG
The DNA here is from genome assembly GCA_001517045.1 of Pseudotsuga menziesii. NCBI lineage: Eukaryota > Viridiplantae > Streptophyta > Pinopsida > Pinales > Pinaceae > Pseudotsuga > Pseudotsuga menziesii. The sequence goes on along the minus strand of LPNX010827497.1, from coordinate 417,812 downwards.
AAAAGCAATCCTGTCCCATTGGACCCATACAAGAGAGTTATGATCCTTACTGCCCCTCCACAGATATGCAAAGCAGAGGCGTATAATATTTTCCAGGTTCCCTTTCGGAATCCACGAGAGGGACATCCAATATACTGGAATGCCTCTAGCACACTTTTTATAAGAACCAGTCTCCCTGCTCTAGACAACCATCTATGACTCCATCCTCAGAGTCATTTCCATTTGATAAAATCAATTCCAAAACCTAAATGTGTCAACAACATCCTCATATATAACCAACAGACTCGGTCATAAGCCTTGGAGAGGTCTACTTTTATTACAACCCCCTTCAACTTCCTAGTTTTTAAGTTGTGTAAACCCTTCTGGGCCACTCCAATAGCTTCATGGATTTGTCGTCCCTCCAGAAACCCAAACTGTGCACAAGAGATACACTTTGACAATGCCTCCTTAATCCTCCTTGAGATTATTTTCGAAATGATTTTGTAAATACAGTTGCACAACGAGATTGGTCGGTACTCATCCAGTGAGTCCGGCTCATCAAACTTTGGGATCAATGCTATGAAAGTGGCATTAAAAGGTCTATTGATAAGACTAGCCTGCTTGGACTCATTAACGACTTGTATCAGATCAGAGTCCAGAGTATCTAGATTCTATACATCCCGAATAGAATTCAATTGCCCAACCATCTGGACCCAGACTCTTATCTTTTTGAAAAGAGTGAAGAACCTCCAGTAATTCTTCTTCCTGCAACTCCACCATCAGCATCTTCTTGTCCACTGGTTCCACAAAACGGGGGGAAAATTGTGCAATCTGAACCACTTCCGCAATATTAGTCCTCGACCTCTCCTTAAAGAGATTACCAAAATTTTGAACCCCCACATTAGCCAGCCCATCAAAAGAAGTAACTCTTTCTCCCTGATTGTTCGATAGCCCCCAAATAGTGTTTGTAATCTTTCTCCCTTTTGCATATGCCTAAAATTTGTTTGTGTTCTCATTTCCACACAGCAACCACAGGGCCTGGCTCTTATCCTCTAGGTCGCTTCCATTTCACCTAGAAGTTGTCGACGGTGTCCTTCCTACAATAAGACTTCTTCCTTAGTCTCAACCGTCCAAAACCCAAAACCCACATCAGCCCCTTCCATGAGGGTTCTAAGTCTTGATTCACAGTCCCGTAACTCAACTGCCTCCCTCTCCCACTTCAAACGAGCCCAGGTAATGGTGGATTTCTTCACTCTGCACAAATTTTTCATAATGTGTTGCCCCACAAACCTATCCCTCTCCAGACTAAAAGGCACCCATTCAGACTTCACCAGCTCCCCAAATGACTTGTCATCCAACCACCTTGGGTTAAACTTAAATGGACTAGGAGGCTTTCTCCCACCCCCCGAAAACTCTAGTATAATCAGGCAATGATCAGAATCACCACCATCAGCGACCCATTTCCTGATCAACTCCACCAATTCCAAAAAACATTCTGCCACCAAAAAATGATCCAAATGCTTCGCCACCCGGTCCTCTCCAGATCGCCGATTCCTCCAAGTTGGAAGCACCTTAACAGTATTAATGTCCAATAACTCCTTCTGGACTAGTGCATTCAAGAAATAGTTTGTCAAAACGTCAGGGACAACCTGTGGTCCCTTGACCTCTGCCGACCCCAAGGAGAAATTAAGATCCCCTCCCAAGATCAGTTCATGACTATCCAGCTTCGGATTGTTAAAAACCTTGTCCCAAAACAGAACCCGATCTTGATAAGGCCCATATATATTCAGAGTCGATAGTATCCAACCCCTATTTGTAAAAAACACCTCCAGACCAATGCCAAAAGAAATACCCCACATGTTCTCACACCTACACACCTTTAACCGCCAACTAGAGGCAACACCCCCCGACCTTCCATGAGCATCAACAACAACGAAGCCCCATTCAGGAAGCGTAGATTTCAGAGCTCCCACCGCAACCTCAGAAGCCCCCATAGTTTCTTGTAGTAGTATAATATCAGGTGCCAAATTATCAATTAAGCGCTTAAGGCATGATTGTTTGGAAGGGCTTGCCAATCCTCGACAATTGTAGGATAGAATTTTCATGTTAAACCCTCCTCCAATGCATTCTTTGCTCTAAGTGCCCAATGAATCGAAGTCTTCCTTCCACAGGAAACCTCCCTCCTAGCTCGTTTTTGAGCCATAAACAAGTGTGACTTTAGATCACGCCCCCGAGAAGAACCCGATGATTTATCTAAAACAGATGGCACCCTACCACCCACGAGATCTTCAGAGTAAACCTCTTTGTTCCGAAGAATGTAACGAATGTTACGACCCTCCGATGTACTTGAGGAGACTAGAGACACTAAGGAAGGGGGTTACGTGCAACCAAACTCAGGTAACATGCACTTAGCAAAAGAAATAACAGGCAGTCCCGTTCCAGGAGACACAATACCCACCCCGCCTGTAAACAAACCCATAGAGCCAATATCAGTACATAAAACGACCGAAATAGAAGAGGTAGTAACATACCCAAAGATGTCGAAGCCACATTGGGTTGAGAGGGTACCGAAGACTCGTTCTAACCTATCACTATACCATCCACCTCAGCCCTTGGCAGTCCTGCCGCTTCCACCGAGTTCGGTTCCACCATTCCATGCACCAGAGCAATCCCGTCTACCTGCTCTTGTGCAGCTTCGACCCTCGTTGCAACCAATGAACCTCTATGCTTCCCCTTAAAAGGAGTGGGCACTCCGAAACCAAATGACCATATTCATGGCACCGGTGGCAGCGAAATGGAACACCCTCATAATCCAGCATCTGATAAAATGGACCATATGGCGTATCTATCTTAATCTTAGCCAAGAGACCCAGTTTTAGTTCCATCCAGACCATGATGTGCGCCATCGTCCACCACCCTGTCTGTTGAAAGTAAAAATCAACTGTCACATACTCCCCTAGATAGTCACCCAACATTTTGAACCGATCCTCAGTCCAATGCTCCATAGGAAAGCCAGGTAGCCTTACCCAAATAAGCTCCTTGTCCACAACCTCCTGTAGACACTAAGAGGGGGGGTGAATCAGTGTAAGGCAATTTTTAAACCTTTCTTAGCTTATCACGGTTAGCTTGATACAGATAATTATCAAAACATCAATCCAGCATCTTTCATATCATCATTCATATAACATAAGCATTTAGATTATCAGAGACTATAACACAACAGACACAACAGAATATAATTTTGTAATCTTTTGTATTATTATGTCCGGCTACAACCGTTAGGTGAAATCAGCACCTACTGATAAATAGAGCACCTGCTCTTAATCCAGGACCCTGCCTGGTTCTCTTAGACCCTGCTAAGAAGTGATTGAGGTATCCTAACCTCAGAAGCGAGACAAGCTTGCTTTTACATTAAGGCTTACTGTCATCATACACAAGACAACTCTGTCATATCATCAACGCTGCTCTGCTGTAACATTGATCATCGTTCATCTACTGCTGCTCAACATTGCTACAATAGTCTTCTCAATCTTCTGTTTATCATCTGCTGGTCAATCTTTGTTGCTGGTCATCATCAAGACTCATCATCCCTGCTGCTCACATCATCATTCTGTCAGGCATATCATTCTGATCATAATCATGCATATATTATGCTGCTGTCAGCATCATATAAATCTGCACTTGTGCTTTATCTTTCTTTACTGCTGCTCATAGTCAAATTCAACCTTGACCTTGACTGGTTATTATATCAGAGAACACATCAATTCAGACTGTGTGTATGCCTCGAAAAAACTCAATCATAAGTCCAAACTTGGACAGTGTATTCTCTCAGACTTGATCTCCATATAAGCAAACAAACTTTGCTCACACACCTCTTTCCTTGCAGCCAAACATCAAAACATATGTCAAACTGGAATTTGTGTATAAAGACTAAGTATGTGCTTCTAAAGATCAGACTGTGTATAGTCTTCAACCAACAATACTTCAGGACTGTGTGCTGGTTATATGTTGCTCAAACAGAGCCCAGTGAAAGCTATACACATGGCTGGAGCTTGCCAAGCATCAATCATCTTACTGCTGTACATACACCTCATAACAATATGTTCATACTGCTGCTCCAGGTTCTTCAAATCATCAAAAAGGTAATCTGTCTGCTATTACTTCATCATCATCAAGTTACCTCAAACCAATTTCAAACTTGAAGAACAGTTTCAGGAATATTTATAATCAGACTCAGATTATTCAATAAGTCTCAGATCAAGTGGACTATGGGATGCATGCAGGTGTATATTATCCTACTGCTCATTAGATGCCTCCATGCATTCATCATAAAATGCATGACCAGCTTCTCACTGTCTTGGCCACAACAGCCTGACTCCTTTTCAACCAACGTGTAGGGTATCCATTGAATGGAACGCAACTTCCATGGTCTCAACTGTCTTTAGAAATGACTGCTTCTAATACTGCAGCTTCACATTGAACTATGACACCAACATATTTGAGTCTACTGAACATATCACTGTATTTCACATGTATATATCACTATATTTCAACATTGTACATACCTTGTCTATGCATATTATCGCAGACTTCAAGGGATAACCTTGCATGTAATCTTGTAGCAGATTTGGACTTTTCTGCAATTCGGGAATGCTCCTTCACCGTTTTCCTTGTTTACTGACTCGTTGATTCCCTGGGGATTCTTTTAGAGCCTTCGGTTCTCACTTAGACGAGCAGCACCTGCACATAACTTTGTCTATGGCCAGCATACTTTATTTGTTGGAAAATGCAGACTGTGATGAAGAACAGCTGGTTTCTTTCCAATATGGGATTGGATTGGATATACAATCGCGCTGGAGATGTAACTGATGATAATGAGAAAAGTCTGTCTTCAGGCTGAAATTTCCTCGACCGCCTTAGGTTGGGAGCGTTTCTGGAAGATGAAAGAAACCCTTCAAAACTTCTCAAAACATTTCCACATTGACTTGAATCATGCAAGTAACTTGTCTCTAAATCATAAACTTGTTTCTCGACAAGTCGAAGCTCTTCTTGCAATCTCTCTCGCTTGGTGACCAGAGCAGCAAGCGTGGCCTGGGGATTCGACGTCACTCTTTGCCCGTAAATTTACCTTCAGCCTCCATTTTCAACTTAAACATTCCAATGAACCCGCCAATGAGTCAGAAAGTCCGGCTGACATCAATAAATCTTTTGCAAAAGGTTAATGTTCAAAGTCACACTTTTCTGACTGTAGTTAGCAATAGCTTAGCTCTCCTCCCATCAGCTCGCAATTCGTAACCAATTATAAGTCTTACTGTGTTCCGATGCAAGTATATCCTGTACAATTTATCCAAATAAGACTGAAACAAAATGTTATGTCCTTTCCTCGTGGTTTAGTTCGCAGTTAATCACATTCTCTGCTGCAATAGCGCTGAAGAATCTCGGACTCTTGCCACATAAATTTCCTCCTTAAAAACAGTTCGGCCACTCATGTAATCATCGATCACCAGATCTGTTAGGAATGATTCTATAATGCAATCGGCAGCTTCATCATCACGTGGTACTCATATGTCCCACAAAAAACGCTGCCTGTATGCTTTTCATTTGCCAGCAGAGTTTAGAGCCTGTTCTTTCCTCGGTCCAATCCTTTAAAAAAATATACGACTGCTGCAATAACCGAACTCTTCTTCTTCCGTCAAAAATACATATGCGACTGCTGCCATAATCATAGAACTCTCACCTTCCACTAAATAAAAAAAAATGTGGCTATATTTATATAAAGAATAAATGATCATTCCCTTATTTTGATGAATATATTTGTCATATTCAAATTAAACTTTTCCTTGAGATAATGAGATATAAAAAAAAATTATTATATATATATATATATATAAACTTTACCCATTAGAGTCACTTTAAGGAATTTTCTTAAGGGACTTTTTCACAATTTAAGGTTTTCTTCAAATAGAACAACCTTTAGCTTCAAGGTCCATCAAAGGGTTTCAACTTTCCATTACGCCACTAGGGCTTCAGCATCATCGGCGTCAATGAACTCATGTGGGGTTGGCATCAATGACAATTTCATCAACACCTCCCTCTTTGCATCGAACAACGGAGACCAAAGCTTAAGATCCATAGGAATACCTGCCATGTACCACACTTTGTTCATAACCCACTCCACATCTGACTTAGAACCAAACACAAAAGCAAACCACCCTCTTGCCAAACTTGTAATTTTGGGTATTGTCGAAATGTGGCTACCCCATGATTCAGTAGCCCATGAGATTAGAAAGGGCATACCAAAATGCCTCCCACGAGCTCTACCCACAACTGTGTGTTCGGAAAATTCCACCACCCAGTCCATATGAACATCCACACCAAAAACCAGCTTGTATGCCTGTGTCTGCAGCCTTAGGCATTTAGTTTTCTTATGATTTCGTACTTTCTTTGGACCACCCACAAAAGGGGGCAAAATAGGGGAAAAACCCCTAGAGCTTGGCAGAAAACCGCCATCAAACCCCACACCGAACTGGCCGCCCTCGACTCATTTGGGAGCTCACCTATCCTTGTCTCCGAAGCATGCATCATTGGTTCTGAGCCGTCTGCTGAGGAAGAAGTACCAATCGCCGGTAGCCCCAAAGAAACAGGGAAAACCCTCGTGACTTCTCTCGTTGTGACCAAAGGTAAATCCATAAGAGTCCCCAAACCAAGATCCAAACCACCTCCAGCTCCCGCGTGCCCCTCATCAAGAAAAATGGACTCACCCTCAGACAACAATGGGTAAGAAACCCCCACTAAGCCAGAAAACCTAGAAAAGGATGATTCCACAGAGTTTGTTGGCAAACCAAGAAGATCTAGTTCACCCCCAGAAGCTGGATAAACGTTAGTTGACAGATCAACCAATACATATGGACCCCCCTTGTCACCTCTGTCCCCATCAGCCCATATGCACCACCCTTCCTCACTTCCGGATAACTAAAAATATAGTTTTCATAAGATAAGGTGTAATACTTTGTTGTTTATTTCTTATTGTTATTTGATAGAATAATGTTTAGACATTTATGATTATTCTTGTTTGAATACATATATTCTCAAATTACTTTTATTGGTTAACATCAATGTTCCACAGAGTTTCATGGGCAGAGGAGCGTGGGAGCGAGGAAACACACAAGGGGGACGTGTGGAAGCTACCCGAAATTTTAGGGAAATTTTGGGGACACAGGGGGACGTAGAAGTCATAAAAATTAATTTAAAATATAAAAATGATAAATCCCAACAGTAACTATTACCATGTAAAAATTAAAACTAAAAACTAAATTCATCATTATGGGGTGTACATCTATTAGTTATTAGCATATCAAATTTCAGATTTGTAAATGATACTGAACTATGTTACTATACCCTTGTAAAAACTAAAAACTATATCATAATTATCATTATGCAATGTATATCTAAATTCAAATTTCAAATTTGTAAAAGATAATGCAACAAATGTCAGTGTTCCACCAAGTTTCCAGGACGTGGGGGCATGGGAGCGGGGAAACACACATTGGGGATGTGTAGAGACACCCCAACATTTTGGTATATTTTGGGGTGCGGGGAGGTGTCGGGGTCCCTAACATAGGCGGGTCAGTCTCTAAAATTATAAAAAAAGGAAATATAATAAAAATATGAACCCCAACATATAAACATATCAATTCTTCATCCCATCACCATTTGCATACTAGCATGCTTATGTTCCCGAAGAGTTTAGTGTAATTTAATGTAATCATTATAGCCAAGCATATCATATCGATGTTTGTTTCTATTTCGTTTTAAAATGACCATTTAGTGTAAAAGCCTAAAATTTAAGATGAACCATTTCTTTTTTAAGTAAAAAAGTTTAAAAAATCGAGGGCAGTCGAGGTATGTCGGAGCCCCCCATTTTCAGGAGGGGGCGTGTGGGACCCCCCCAATCCGAGAAACTCCTAGACCTGCGTTTCCCCAAGTTTCGCAGAAAGGGGGGCGCTGGGAAACGTTTCCCATGGAGCCCCCGAGCCCCCGGGGCGTGGGAAGCGCAGGGGGCGAGCCCCCGAACCTAGGAGGCGCGTCCCCGTGGAACACTGACAAATGTTGAAGTCTGAAATAGTAAAATAGATATCGAATAATGAACACAGAGAAGTTAGAAATTAGAACAATGATGACTACTCTAAGTTTAGTTGCAATATGATTATAAAATGAAGTTTGAAATAGTCAAATAGATACTGAATAATGAACACAAAGAAGTTAGAAGTTAGAATAGTGACGACTGCTCCAAGTTTAGTTGCAATATGATTATGAAATGAGATTGTGAGAGGATAGCGTTTAGGAAGGTCTTAGACTCTTAGGTTAGTCTAGGATTTAATTTATTTTTTGTTTAATTATGTTTTAATTTTTTAAACGCTTTTTTAATATTTTAATTTGCATTTATTTTTATTGTAAAAGATGAAAATTTGGGGGGACACCTACAAGCCCCCCTAGGGAGAAACACATTCCGCATTTGGGGAAATGTGGGGAAACCCGTTTCCCCGAGTTTCCCCCGAAAGGGGGACATGGGGAAACGTTTCCCTAGGAGTTTTCCCCGTCCCGGAAGCGTGGGGGAGTGAGGGGGCACGTTCCCCACCCTAGGGGACGCGTCCTCGTGGAACACTGGTTAACATCGACATTTGATCCCCTTTGCAAGAATTTGGTAAGATTTTACAGGTTGCTTAAGCTGGAACTCTGGATGAGCATGTTAGCTCTACTTCTCTTTCAGTAAATCTTAATGAAAAGGCTTCATCCCTCCGACCACACTTAGGATGATTCCATTGCTCTTTTCATACTTCTCGACTTTGGTGATACCTTTCTGACATCAAAATTTAAAATTTTCTGGTTACTAGTTACTATCAGCAGTGTTGATCAAATTAGTGCATTACAAAATTATCATAAACTAATATGATTTACATATGCATTTATAAATTTAGATCTGATTATAAACGACTTACTTTTCATAAATCTAACTCTCGAAATTAAGTACTTGCATTCTATATTTTTATATCATTTAAAATACTCGAGTTATATGCTAAATTTTTATGCTTTAATTGATTAATCTAGCACATTTAGCATAAGTTTGTAAGCTGTTTTGCAGCATTTGACGAATAGATAGAGAGAAGTGCTGGTGAATTTTTGACATAGTGAGCCATCCGGGAGCCCTCCTGCTGATGAAATTGTCACTGATGCCAACATGGACTTGCAGTGGCCCCACAGGATGTCATTGATGCCACCAAGTCCCACCTGCAATGCCTAAACTCCTCACAGAGTGGGTTTGTACCTTACAGTGCCTTGGACCCCTTACAGAGTGGGTTTGTGCCTTGAAACACCTTGTACCCAGTTGACAAGGTCCCTGTACCCACAAGACTGGATCTTGATGCCACCACCTTGTTGAAGATGTTGAAGACCCTGTTGATGGTGTTGAAGACCCTGGAGATGGTCCTGAAGCCCTTGCAGACTATGGAGAAGCCTTAGATGGGTTGGAGAAGCATTAATGACCCATTCTGTGGTCATTCATGCTCTGATGGTGTCATGGTACCCCAAGAGAAGGTTTGGCAACTCCACAGGTAATGTCATGATGGATCTTGAACCTTGGGGGTCTCTCGATGTGGTTGAGGTGGTTGAAGAAACCCATGAAGACCCTTGCTTGATGAAGAAGCTCTTAAAGAAGTCACTTGAAGTTGTTTGACCCACATTTGATGGCTTAATGGTCCTAGTACTCTTAATGAAGATGATGTGGTCATTGATGACCTTGTATGGTCTTTGACATATTGTGGATGCCCTTGGCTTGATAAATAAGGCCTTGAAGAAGCCTTTTGACCCACACACTAGATGGTTTAATGGCCTTGAAGAAATGTAGATGATGTGGGCATTTGGGGTCTTGGAACCCTTGGGGATGGCCCTAGGGCAAAAGGAAGATGAAGGCACCCACACGCATATGATGGTGATTGGGCACTTGGACACCTATTACACCCTTGGTGTTGATGATGTGGCAAAAGAATAATGATAAAGAAATGCATGCAATTCTTTGGTAAGGTTTGACCCTTGAAGGAAGGGTTTGTGTGACTATTAAAATTCAAATTAAAAAATACTTACCTTGTTAAAGCATTCGAGTCAAAAGAAAGATTTTGTTATTTGAGAATTAATTTTTATGACAAAGTCGGCTCAGTTTTAAAAAAAAGATTTTTAAAAACAAAAATTAAATAATTTTTTTAAAAATATATACACGTCAGCTTAGTAAAATTCATGAGAAATGAGTATAAATACCTAGTCAAACGACCTCATTTTTAAAAAGATGAATCCATGACTTAGCTCTGATTTTCGGGTATCACAGTGCACACTGAGATAGCTGCAGTCCACTGTGAAAAAACGCAGAAGAACTTAGCTCTGAAATTCACTATCACTGAGGAAATTCACTGCTTAAATGAAAACACTGATTTTAGGGTTGTCTTTCTTCTTCAATTTCGGAGTGTCCTTTTTGGGGTTGCCTGCTCTCCTCTCGGCATAAATTCGGATAAAGTGACTGAGGTAGCAGTAGTTGGGGTGCAAAAGTGGAAATCTAGCTTTGATTTTCGGCTGTCTTTGAGGCAAAATTCGCAGCAGTAGTAAGGGTAGCAGCAACAGACGACAAGAGCAGCAAACTTTACCCTTTTAGGTCTGTTTTGGGCAGCAGCAGTGCATAAGTCTTGAAGGTTGACGAGCTACGAAAATTTGGGTATACTGAGGTAGCAGCAACATGATTTTATCTCTGTGAAGTGGTGTGGTATGGAAATTGAGGTCTGAAATGACTAATCTAAAGCAGCGAACCTGTTAAAGACTAAGGCAGTGAACTTGTGATAAGGCAAGGAAACTAAAGTGTGATTTTTAAGATGATCTTCTGAGCTTTTCAATCAGGGAAATTCGTGGGCTGAGGTAGAACTCGACTGAGGTCAAGTGACTTTTTTCGGATGAAGCAGCAGTGGTAGCAGCAGTAAATTTCGGAGCAACAGTAGTGACTGCAATTTTTGCAGACCCGAAATTGCAGAAGAAAGTGGCAGCAGAAGAAGTTGCAGACCCGAGTTTTCAGTGATGCAATTTTTGGGAGTGTTGAGGTTGACCTTTGCTGCTTTAAATGAAGCAGCAATAAGGCTTTTGGTGACTGTTTGCAGCAGTCCTTTTCTCCCTTTTTTGAGCAACAGTCAATGTTGAATTTTTTTTTGCATATAGACAGACCCAACTTTTAACAACAATTTTTTAGTTTGTTTTGATGGTTGACTGACCCAATTTGTGAACAACTATCTAACTCTTTTTTATGTCTTTTTGGTGTTTTTATTGAGGACCTAATTTGCTACAGCAGATTTTATGTGTTCATCTGGAAGATGCAACACTAGGCTGAGTATGGTCTTTGAGTACTCCTCATCCGAGCCTAGCTACTGCATACTACAACTCAAGGATGGAGTCTAGCCACATTTGAAGACAACAAACAAGGGGCATAGCATCATGCTAGATGTTCTTGTTTTGACAGTAGCTCAAAGGATCATTTTGGTTGGTATTTGAATTCGTTCAAACAATAGAGTTTCGAGATCTTGTTGAAGCCAATTCTTGAAGTATACTTGATGACTGAGATATTAAGGCAATCCTGAATTTAGTAAAAGCAGATAGACTTGATGATAAGCATTAGATTGAGTTGGTCCCTTGAGCATTAGTATCATGCAGCAAGCTGTGACATGGTTGTGAGTCTGACAACTACAAAACAGTGGCATATGCTGCTTTGACAGTAGCAGAGATGTTCTTGACAGTGATTGATGACACATTTGACAAGAGCAGTCCTGTGACATGGGCATGAACAGAAACCTGTGATGAGCTTGAAGTGACACCAATGCATGCACAGCATGAGAAGATAACCTCCACAGTTTAAGGATGATGATTCAGTGTTGAAGACTTTTTCATACTACTCAACAGCAGCAGAGATCCAATATTGATGCACATAAACAGTCCCGGTTCAAATTGCAGATCCACAGAGATAGTTCTAGTTTGAAGTCTATACTAGCCATTGCAAACTACAGCCGCAGACATATACAGGCTTGACAGATGAGACCTTTTCATGAATGAGTGGACAATGGTTTGTGATGATACAGCCCAGTATACAGTACAAACAATGGCAAGATGACATGATTGGATGATGCCCTAGTACATTGACAATGTTACACAAACAATAATAAAGAAAGCTTATGGAGTGAGATGTTTGAAGAACAGTTCTAAAGAAGTATTAGGTGACAAGTGAATAGAACTAGACAAGGTGATGGCAGCAGCAGTAGTGAAGAGTAATGAGCAAAGGTTGATAAGCAAGCGTTGATGAGCAAGCTTGATCAACAAAAGAAGGATTGACCAGAGGTTGATGAGCAGCATGAGCGATAAGCAATGTTGATTAGCAGATGTATGTGCACTTGAGGAGATCTTTAGTATAAGCAGTTGGTTGATTGAGTTGCAGCTGATTGGGCAGAGCAGGTATATGATGACATGAGTATGGTAAGACAAGTATACTGTATTGTAAAAGCAAGCTAGTCTTGCATCTGGGGTTTGGAAACCTCAACCCTTCTTAGCAGGGTCTAAGAAAACCAGGCAGGGTCCTGGATGAAGAGTAGGTGCTCTTTGTATCAATAGGTGCTGATTTTACCTCACGGTTGTAGCCGTTCCAAAACAAATACAAAAAGATTACAAAATCATATGGTGTTGTGTTCTCTTGTGCTATGGTTCTTGTTATGACTTTCATGATTCAAATGCTCATGACTTATAAATGATGAAGTGATAGATGTTTATGAAATGATTATGCACATGGTAGAATAATGCATTGATGAATTAGTTGTTGATTGTTAAAATTGAAAAGTAATAAAGACTGCACACACATAGATTCACCCCCCCTCTTTGTGTGCGTGGTGTGTCTAACAATTGGTATCAGAGCAGGCCTTCGTCACAAACCTAGCAAGCTTGAAGGAGATCCTTAGACACAATGGAGGAAAATGAAGAGTCATCAAGCAATGACGTGCCTATACTTGACATGACAGACTATTTCAGTTGGAGGAGCAAAATGAAGGTTTATCTGAAGAGGTTTGGTGTTTGGGAGATTGTTATCAATCCATCCACTCCATCAAACAAGAAGGGAAAATTAGCTGCACAGAAGGAAGCAAAGAAGGACAACACCACAGCGTTGAAGTTCCTCATGGATGGACTTCCCAGCTCAGTGAAGGAAAGTGTAGGAGAGTACACTTCAGCCAAAGACCTATGGTTCAAGTTGGAAAGCGAGTATCAGAAGGCAAGACCAGAACCTGAAAACACAGATCAATAATCAAAAGACAAGCCCCCAGAAGAGATCAATCAAGAAGAAGACAAGCAAGAAGACGACTCTAGTAAAGGTATGGACTCTTGTGATTGTAATGATAGTTTATGTGATGAAATTGAGAAGGTTCTTGCAAAAGATGATGAAGGGCTATCAAAGACTGCACATGAGATACATCTCACGTTGTTGAATATTGATCTCAGAGCCAATTGGTTCCTGAACACAGTAAATATGAACCAGAGTGACTTCACAAAGTTCAAAAAGAAAATCTTGGACTCCTTGAATGAATATTAGCAGAAGACAATGACAATGAAAGTGTTACTTGTGAAGCTCAAAGACAAGGCCAAAGAGTTGCGAGATCGAATGAAAGACAAGGATGCTGAAGTTGAACAATTAAAGACTGAATTGATCAGTCAAAAGGAAGAACCAGAAAAGCCTGCTCAAGAGCTTGAAGAAACTAGAGAGGTCAATCATGATATGAAGACTCAGCTGGAGGAAGCCAAGAGGATAGAGGAAATCTTGAAGAGTTAGCTGGAAGAAAAGGAGAAGACAGTCCAGAAGTTGGAAATGGAGGTAGTTGGTCTCAGGAAGAAAGGTAAGAAGAACGAAACCTTGGTCAAGTTCCATGACAGTTTAATTGTCCTAGATAAGATCTTAGATTGCCAAAGATCTCCACTCGACAAAATTGGTCTTGGTTACAAGAAGAACAAAGAAAAATCGGAAGATGACACTTGGTCTCTGAAGACTCCAGAAGCAGGTCCATCAACGTCCAAAGCTGCCCCCCATGCACTTGCACATGACAACAAGGACTTTGGAAGTTCAAAGATGAAACAAGGAGTTAGGTCTATTCCTCAAAGCAACCTCATAAAAGAAACAATTCCAAGACCCAGGTATGAAGGTGGCTTCAATGGTTATTGTTATTTTTGTTCTAACTTTAGTCATAAGGCTATGGATTGTAGATTATATGGAAGAAGAAGGGCTGGAGGCCCCAATGACTCAGTTAGATGTTGGACATGTAATCAAGTCGGACATGTTGCTGCCACATGTCACACATTGAAATGCTACACCTGCAGTGGTTTTGGCCACAAAGCCCAAGAATGTGCAAGTCAAAGAAGTCAACTAAGAAGGAGTACTTCATATACATCAACAAGAAGATTTGAAGATCAGAAGACAAATGTATACAATTAGGGATACGCTCAGGCATGGAGAAATGAAGCGGATCAAAGAAGTGTTGGAAGTTCCAATAGCTCAGTTAGGTGCTGGACATGCAACAATGTTGGTCACATTGCTGCATATTGTCGTACAATGAGGTGTTATAGCTGCAGTGGCCTTGGGCACAAAGCTCAAGATTGTTGGAGTACACGGAAACAACCCTGGAGAAACTTCCTATACAACTCATCAAGGAAAGCGAGTACAGATGAAGAAACAGATGCTGAAAGGACAGATTCCAAAAAGTAAGTATGGATGAAGAAGACCGAGTAGTTGCAGATAGGAGAAGTTGATCAGAGCAGGGAGGATGGCTGCCATATGGCAAGCCAAGTGTAAGGTCTCTCAAAGACCTTAGCACACCTTGAGTTCATAAGGCTAGAGGATGAACTCAACGGAGAAAGGATGGTTACTCCAGGTATATAGACATGTCCTAGGATCGTGCAAATTGACAGGGGGAGCAGTCAGCAGTGATTAAAGATTTCAGACACAGGTATGTGGACACCCTTTGCCATTGATTCCAAAGGGGGAGAGATGAAGACAAAATGGGAGCATGCTCACAGGGGGAGCATGAGTTGTTGTCATCAATGACAAAGGGGGAGATTGTTGATGAAATTGTCATTGATGCCAACATGGCCTTGCAGTGGCCCCATAGGATGTCATTGATGCCACCAAGTCCCACCTGCAGTGCCTAGACTCCTCACAGAGTGGGTTTGTACCTTACAATGCCTTGGACCCCTTACAGAGTGGGTTTGTGCCTTGAAGCACCTTGTACCCAGTTGACAAGGTCCTTGTACCCTCAAGACTGGATCTTGATGCCACCACCTTGTTGAAGATGTTGAAGACCCAGGAGATGGTCTTGAAGCCCTTGCAGACTATGGATAAGCCTTAGATGGGTTGGAGAAGCATTAATGACCCATTCTATGGTCATTCATGCTCTGATGGTGTCATGGTACCCCAAGAGAAGGTTTGGCAACCCCACAGGTAATGTCATGATGGATCTTGAACCTTGGGGGTCTCTCGGTGTGGTTGAGGTGGTTGAAAAAACCCATGAAGACCCTTGCTTGATGAAAAAGCTCTTAAAGAAGTCACTTGAAGTTGTTTGACCCACATTTGATGGCTTAATGGTCTTAGTACTCTTAATGAAGATGATGTGGTCATTGATGACCTTGTATGGTCTTTGACATATTGTGGATGCCCTTGGCTTGATAAATAAGGCCTTTAAGAAGCCTTTTGACCCACACACTAGATGGTTTAATGGCCTTGAAGAAATGTAGATGATGTGGGCATTTGGGGTCTTTGAACCCTTGGGGATGGCCCTAGGGCAAAAGGAAGATGAAGGCACCCACACGCATATGATGGTGATTGGGCACTTGGACACCTATTACACCCTTGGTGTTGATGATGTGGCAAAAGAATAATGATAAAGAAATGCATGGAATTCTTTGGTAAGGTTTGACTCTTGAAGGAAGGGTTTGTATGACTATTAAAATTCAAATTAAAAAATACTTACCTTGTTAAAGTCATCCGAGTCAAAAGAAAGATTTTGTTATTTGAGAATTAATTTTTATGACAAAGTCGGCTGAGTAAAAAAAAAAGAGTTTTAAAAATAAAAATTAAATAATTTTTTTAAAAATATATACATGTCGGCTCAGTAAAATTCATGAGAAATGAGTATAAATACCTAGTCAAACGACCTCATTTTTAAAAAGATGAATCCATGACTTAGCTTTGAATTTCGGGTATCACAGTGCACATTGAGACAACCGCAGTCCACTGTGAAAAAACGCAGAAGAACTTAGCTCTGAAATTCAGTATCACTGAGGAAATTCGCTGCTTAAATGAAAAGACTGATTTTAGGGCCGTCTTTCTTCTTCAATTTCGGAGTGTCCTTTTTGGGGTTGCCTACTCTCCTCTCCGCATAAATTCGGATACAGTGACTGAGGCAGCAGTAGTTGGGGTGCAAAAGTGGAAATCTAGCTTTGATTTTCGGCTGTCTCTGAGGCAAAATTCGCAGCAGCAGTAAGGGTAGCAGCAGCAGACGACAATAGCAGCAAACTTTACCCTTGTAGGTCTGTTTTGGGCAGCAGCAATGCATAAGTCTTAAAGGTTGACGAGCTCCGAAAATTCGGGTATAATGAGGTAGCAACAACATGATTTTATCTCTGTGAAGTGGTGTGGTATGGAAATTGAGGTCTGAAATGACTAATCTAAAGCAGCAAACCTATTAAAGACTGAGGCAGTGAACTTGTGATAAGGCAAGGAAACTGAAGTGTGATTTTTAAGATGATCTTCTGAGCTTTTCAATGAGGGAAATTCGTGGGCTGAGGTAGAACTCGATTGAGGCCAAGTGACTGTTTTCGGATGAAGCAGCAGTGGTAGCAGCAGTAAATTTCGGAGCAGCAGCAGTGACTGCAATTTTTGCAGACTCGAAATTGCTAAAGAAAGTGGCAGCAAAAGAAGTTGCGGACCTGAGTTTTTAGTTATGCAATTTTTGGGAGTGTTGAGGTTGACCTTTGCTGGTTTAACTGAAGCAGCAATAAGGCTTTTGGTGACTGTTTGCAGCAGTCCTTTTCTCCCTTTTTTGAGTAGCAGTCAATGTTGAATTTTTTTTTGCTTATAGACAGACCCAAGTTTTAACAACAATTTTTTAGTTTGTTTTGATGGTTGACTGACCCAATTTGTTAACAACTATCTAACTCTTTTTTATGTCTTTTTGGTGTTTTTATTGAGGCCCTAATTTGCTACAGCAGATTTTATGTGTTCATCTGGAAGATGCAACACTAGGTTGAGTATGGTCTTTGACTACTCCTCATCCGAGCCTAGCTGGGGCATACTACAACTCAAGGATGGAGTCTAGCCACATTTGAGGACAACAAACAAGGGTCATAACATCATGTTAGATGTTCTTGTTTTGACAGCAGCTCAAAGGATCATTTTGGTTGGTATTTGAATTCGTTCAAACAATAGAGTTTCGAGATCTTGTTGAAGCCAATTCTTGAAGTATACTTGATGACTGAGATATTAAGGCAATCCTGAATTTAGTAAAAGCAGATAGACTTGATGATAAGCATTAGATTGAGTTGGTCCCTTGAGCATTAGTATTATGCAGCAAGCTGTGACATGGTTGTGAGTCTGACAACTACAAAACAGTGGCATATGCTGCTTTGACAGTAGCAGAGATGTTCTTGACAGTGATTGATGACACATTTGACAAGAGCAGTCCTATGACATGGGCATGAGCAGAAACCTGTGATGAGCTTGAAGTCCTGATAGGTTGAAGTGACACCAATGCATGCACAGCATGAGAAGATAACCTCCACAGTATAAGGATGATGATTCAGTGTTGAAGACTTTTTCATACTACTCAACAGCAGTAGAGATCCAATATTGATGCACATAAACAGTCCCGGTTCAAATTGCAGATCCACAGAGATAGTTCTAGTTTGAAGTCTTTACCAGCCATTGCAAACTACAGCCATAGACATATACAGGCTTGACAGATGAGACCTTTGCATGAATGAGTGGACAATGGTGTGTGATGATACAGCCCAGTATACAGTACAAACAATGGCAAGATGACATGATTGGATGATGCCCTAGTACATTGACAATGTTACACAAACAGTAATAAAGAAAGCTTATGGAGTGAGATGTTTGAAGAACAGTTCTAAAGAAGTATTAGGTGACAAGTGAATAGAACTAGACAAGGTGATGGCAGCAGCAGTAGTGAAGAGTAATGAGCAAAGGTTGATAAGCAAGCGTTGATGAGCAAGCTTGATCAACAAAAGAAGGATTGACCAGAGGTTGATGAGCAGCATGAGCGATAAGCAATGTTGATTAGCAGATGTATATGCACTTGAGCAGATCTTTAGTATGAGCAGTTGGTTGATTGAGTTGCAGCTGATTGGGCAGAGCAGGTATATGATGACATGAGTATGGTAAGACAAGTATACTGTATTGTAAAAGCAAGCTAGTCTTGCATCTGGGGTTTGGAAACCTCAACCCTTCTTAGCAGGGTCTAAGAAAACCAGGCAGGGTCCTGGATGAAGAGTAGGTGCTCTTTGTATCAGTAGGTGCTGATTTTACCTCACGGTTGTAGCCGTTCCAAAACAAATACACAAAGATTACAAAATCATATGGTGTTGTGTTCTCTTGTGCTATGGTTCTTGTTATGTCTTCATGATTCAAATGCTTATGACTTATAAATGATGAAGTGATATATGTTTATGAAATGATTATGCACATGGTAGAATAATGCATTGATGAATTAGTTGTTGATTGTTAAATTGAAAAAGTAATAAAGACTGCACACACACAGATTCACCCCCCCTCTCTGTGTGCCTGGTGTGTTTAACAATACAAGGTCATCAATGACCACATCATCTTCATTAAGAGTACTAGGACCATTAAGCCATCAAATGTGGGTCAAACAACTTCAAGTGACTTCTTTAAGAGCTTCTTCATCAAGCAAGGGTCTTCATGGGTTTCTTCAACCACCTCAACCACACCGAGAGACCCCCAAGGTTCAAGATCCATCATGACATTACCTGTGGGGTTGCCAAACCTTCTCTTGGGGTCCCATGACACCATCAAAGCATGAATGACCACAAAATGGGTCATTAATGCTTGTTTAACCCATCTAAGGTCATCAATATCTTTTTGTTAGGCATTTTTAAAGCCTTCAAACTTGTAAACTTGGTTGTTCTTGATTTATAAAAGACCACGAGTATTCCTCATTGTAATAACTATTTTGACAAAAGAGAAGTGGGCAACCAAGTGCCCACACCCCATCTCCCCAGGGGGATCTGTGTCATTTCCTTTTTCATGGTTTGATTTATTTAGATTTGTTGCTTTCGTTTCTTAGTTAGATTTTCATTTTTTTCTTTTTGCTCTTAAAATTAACAAATTCGATCGTGTTCCTGGAAACAAGAGTATTGGTATTGAGATTTCTAAACAACACATGTTTGAATTAAAATTCTTAAAATTAACAAGGCTTTAGTCCCAGTATGCTCATGTGAACATTGTAGGCCTTTGGCAAAAGGGATTAGAGTGGCTAGTAATTAATCTCATCTTACAATTAATCCCCAAGCGAAAATCTGACGCTTTTTCAATATTGTTAAGAAGTGTGAAAAGTCTTCATGTGAAGCAGGAACAACTAGAAAGTGACCATGGGGCCCTCTTAGGGTACATCTTTGTTGGTGTAGTGTTGAACATAACCCCATGACTCCATCTAGCCAATGTGAGAACCACTTTTAAGCAAATCGAGATGTATTCCTCGTACCCTTTGGGTATATTTGGAATACGTTCTCCCCTTCTTAATTAGATCATTACCACATTAATAAAATTTATCAACAATTCACGCATTTTCTAATCCACTCAATTAATAATTGAAAATTTACCAACCAGGACATTGCAATAGTTTCAGCAAGACCACACTAGCAACCCTTATACACAAGCAATCTTTTCATTGGCACTGGTCTACTTTTTTTTATGCATAAATTGATTTTGCAAGTGTCTTGAATGGTTTGTATATTTGCTAAGTTGCTAAAGTAATTTATTGGTAGTGATTGGTGGGTGTTATTTTAATTCATTTCATCTTAATTCCTAGAATAGTTCTTCCTTTCATAGATTAACAACCTTAGATTATTTTTATAGGGACTACCCCCCGTGGCTTTGTTAAACTAGTAGCAACAAGGAAGGTCTTCCTGCATGCATGTGTTCTTGCATGCAGAAGACTTAAAATAGGAAAGCAATTGTATTTAATTTACTTTTCCTAAGTTTACTTTGGAAAATAAATTAAAGTGATCTAAATTAACTTTAGTGAACCACTAGTTAAAGTGAAAGTGAAATTAGGGTTTTTGCTTTACCACTAGTTAAAGTGAAAGTGAAATTAGGGTTTTTGCTTTACCTAAAGTTATAAAAGAGAGATCAATTGGTGGAGAGAACACACACTTGTATTCCG
The DNA here is from genome assembly GCA_001517045.1 of Pseudotsuga menziesii. Lineage (NCBI taxonomy): Eukaryota > Viridiplantae > Streptophyta > Pinopsida > Pinales > Pinaceae > Pseudotsuga > Pseudotsuga menziesii. Next base: position 397,302 of record LPNX010827497.1, on the reverse strand, counting down.
ACAGAGATAGGATACAGACAAGGAGAGAAAGTCAGACATAGGATTTAGCCGAGAAGACGGAGGAGCGAGCAGTAGGATCATCGAGCTTCGTACAGCTGGGCCGTACACTCACACAGGCGGGTGTTGAGGTTTAGCTGGGATTTGCCAAGTGATTCTGTCGGGTATTGCCTTCGCCAGGTTTGGTTGAATTTGCAGTGATTGTAAAAGTTCCATATTTTCTCATAATAAAATCTATATCTGACTGCTGCACCGGTTTTCCCATCTTGGGTTTTTCCGGGGGTTTCCATACCCAAAATAATAGTGTCAATATCGTGATGTGATGTTGTGATTTATTTCTCAGTTTTATATTCCGCTGCATACTGTAAAAGATATTCATGTGTGGTTATCAGTTGATATTTTGCATGCAATGTTTAGCCCTAGTTGAATATTAAAGGAAAATTTACATGGTATTAGAGCTCTGGTGAGCTAAAGCTGAGAGATTTGCAGCAGTAGTGATAGATCAAGGGCAGATCTATAGGAAGACACACACCTAGACTTCTAGATCTAGGATTTGATAGGTACACTTCACTATGGCCGTGCAGTTGAGAGTTGAGGATAGACTCCAGGGTGCTCAGAACTTTCCTACATGGAAAGAAAGGATCACAAGGATCTTGGACGTTAGTGATGCAGAGGAGCACATTGACTCCACGAAGGTTGCACCCACAGATCCGGCAAATTTAGCAGCTTGGAAGAAGATTGATTCTAGAGCCATGTTGATTATCATGGATGGAGTGAAGGACCATATAGTCCCTCACCTTTCTGGTAAGAAGACCGCAGCAGAGATGTGGACGGATTTTTAGAGTCTGTACCAAAGCAAGAACGAGAACCGGAAGATGGTGTTGCAAGAGAGGATGCACAGCACTAAGATGGCTAAGGGAGAAGGAGTGATGCCTTATCTCACGAGGCTCACATAGATTAGGGACAAGCTTGGAGCTGTTGGCTCTAAGACAGTGGATGAGGAGCTAGTTCGGATAGCCCTCAATGGCTTCTCTAAGCCATGGGACACCTTTGTCAAAGGTGTTGTGGCTAGGGAGAAGCTCCCTGATTGGAAGAGACTATGGGATGGCTTTGTGCAGGAGGAGACCCGCATGGGTCAAGGATCAGGCTCATCCAGCAGTGCCCCACAGATTGTGGATGAGGAGGCTCTAGCCCTTACAGGGAAGAGCAAGGGGAAGGCAAAGAGGAAGAAGGATGGTAAGAAGAACCTTGACATGTCAAAGGTCAAGTGTTTTATCTGCCACAAGCATGGACACTTTGCCTCCTAGTGCCCAGACATGAAGAAGAAGAGTAACACTTAGATGGTTGGATCTGCAGAGGTGGATGAGTTCAGCAGGAACTTCAATGAGGAGTTTTGTTTGATAGCTTGCATGGCAAACACCACAAGGAGCAGCATATGGTACATTGACAGTGGAGCATCTAGTCACATGATTGGACAGAAGAGATTCTTCAAAGACTTGCAAGAGGGCGGAACAGGGATCCATGTTGAGCTAGGTGATGATGCGCGGTATCAAGCGCATGGAGTTGGCACTATTTCATTAGAGAGGGAGTCTGGTAAACCCCTCAGTTTTGCTGATGTGTTATATGTTCCAAGATTGACCAAGAACCTTATATCAGTCTCCACTCTGGAGGACAAGGGATATCAGGTGAAGTTCCGTGACCATAGAGTGTATAGTAGGCCCAAGGGGTCAGATAGGAGCTTGGATTGGGTGATTGGCAGAAGGAGCGGGATAGTGTACAGATTACACTTTGAGCCTGCAAAGGCTCTAGTCAGCAGTCAGGGTGAGTTGTGGCATAGGAGGATGGCACACTTACACCATGGAGCATTGAAGCATTTGAGACAGGCAGTCATAGGAGTTCCTCAGGTACAGGAGGAAAAGTATAACCACTGCAAGGGTTGTGCTTTAGGGAAGAACATCAGGAAGCCTTTCCCACAGAGTGAGCACAAGTCTAAGGAGCCCTTGGACTTGGTGCATTCGGATGTATGCGGACCTATAGTGTCCATTCGTTTAGTGGTTACAGTTTCTGCGTAACCTTCATTGATGACTATTCTAGGAAAACCTGGATCTATTTCGTGAAGGCCAAGTCAGAGGTATTTGAAAGGTTTCGAGAGTTCAAGACTCTTGTGGAGAACCAAACAGGAAAGAAGATTTGAGTGTTGAGGACAGACAACGGGGGTGAGTACACTTCCAATGAGTTCATGGAGTATTGTTCGGCTGAGGGGATCAAGAAGGAGCACAATGTGCCCCATACCCCATAGCAGAATGGAGTTGCAGAGCGGAAGAACAGGACTATGGTTGAAGCAGCCAAGGCCATGCTATTTAATCAGGGATTACCACTATTCTTCTGGGCCGAGGCATACAGGACTGCAGTATACATTTAGAACAGGTGTCCCCACACAACCTTGGGGAGGAAGACACCAGAGGAGGTCTTCACAAGCACTAGGCCAGATGTGAGTCACATTCGCATATTCGGCAGTGTCTGCTATTGTCATGTTCATGCTGACAATAGGAAGAAGCCGGACCCTTCTGGAGAGAAGGGGTTACTTGTTGGTTACAACGAGATTTCGAAGGCATATAGAGTTTACATTCCTGCTCGCAGAAGGATCATTGTGAGGAGGGATGTCCAGTTCAATGAGGACAAGGCCTTGCGGAGATCTCTGAACTTACCAATAGAGCAGCAGCCAGCACAGGAGTCGGGAGTCAAGTTGGAGGAGCCAGATGTACAGGTACGGGTACAGACACAGAGCACATGTTCTGATGGTCAAAGGGAGTCAGGTGGACAAGATCCTTTAGTCATTGACTTGAAGGATGAGCTGCAGCAAGAGACAGATATCCAGCAGCCGCAGCAGGTTGACACTAGGCTAAGGCCTAAGTGGTTTAGATCCACAGTGCAGGATTCCAGGCAGGTAGATCCTCCACAGACATCTTTTAGACAGAGTGTACCGCCAGAGAGGCTTAGTTATATGGCACTGATGACAAAGTTGATTAACTCTGAACCTTCCAGCTTTAGGGAGGTTGCACAACATGATGTGTGGCAGGAAGCTATGGTTGAGGAGTATGACTCCATTATGAAAAACCAAGTATGGGAGGTTGTGTCGAGGCCACAAGGGAAAAAGGTGGTGGGATCCAGATGGATCTACAAGGTGAAGCATGCAACAGACGGAAGCGTTGAGAAGTACAAGGCGCGCTTCGTGGCAAAGGGGTTTTCGCAGAAGGAGGGTATTGGTTATGAGGAGACCTTCGCTCCTGTTGCTAGGTATTCTTCCATTCGGACCATTATCTCATTAGCAGCTGAGATGGGTTGGCGTGTCCATCAGATGGACGTCAAGACTGCCTTCCTCAACGGAGTTATAGAGGAGGAGGTGTATATTGAGCAGTTAGACGGGTTTGATGTGGAGAGCAGGGAGATGCATGTATGAAGACTACATTGAGCTCTTTACGGGCTCAAGCAGGCACCTCAAGCATGGTACTCGAGGATTGACAGCTATCTATGGGAGATGGGATTTCAACGGAGTGGAGCTTCACTGCTCCTTTCTGCACCATATCCCTGATATAGTGATATTTGATCTGGATATGCTTCGACTTGTCATGGAACATTGGGTTCTCAGACAACTTCACACAACTCTGGTTGTCGCAATATATACAAGTAGCATCCAACTGGAGATCAAATAAATCAGATAGTAGCTTTCTAAGCCACATTGCCTCACAGCTAGCCGAACAAGCTACAACGTATTCTGCTTCGTTTGTACTCAGTGCCACATAGGACTGCTTCCTGCTAAACCAAGAGATCACACTTGATCCCATACTGAAGCAGCATCCCGAAGTGCTCTTCCTATCAATGGCACTGCCTACCCAATCTAAATCAACATAACCTTCCAGGTTAATCTTTTGATTCGCCTCATACTTGAGCCCATAATCAACTGTACCCTTCAGGTACCTCATTGCATGCTTTGCAACCATCAGGTGAACATGTCTTAATGTGTTCACAGCAAAGCAAATATCCGGTCTCGTATTTGTTAGGTACATCAAGGAACAAATCATCTGACGATACATCCTGGCATCAACTGACTCTGATGAAGCAACACTCAATAGCTTTAAGTTCGATGCCGTAGGTGTGGTCATGGTCTTGCAGCCCATCATCCTGAATGTCTTCAGGATCTCTACTACATAATTCCCTTGTCCTAGGGAGATTCTGCCACACCTCCATGCCTAGAAAGTAGTGCATCATATCCAAGTCCTTCATCTCAAACTCGGCAGCAAGTCTCCTTCTTGCAACTTTAATGAGTTCCTCTTTTCTGTCAGAAACAAGTCATCGACATATAACAGGAGCATCACTGGTGTTCTACCTTCAACCCTGAAGCAAAGGCTGGAATCCGCTTTACTCTCAGTAAATCCTATAGTCATTAGTAATCTGTCCATCCTGTTGTACCATGTCAAACCTGAGGATCTTTTGTAGTCACTCCCTCTGAAGCAAAGCATCATTCTCCCTCTGTCTTTTGTACTCTATGCATTGAAACATTATGTACTGGAGTGACAAGTAGCTTGCTCTGCTACTATTATTCTATGTATCCATCTAGGATCACTGGATACCAAGATCCTCTATCCTGAAAGTATTCTTCTCACACCCATCTGTGAGTTTGCCATCCTCTATAGGCTTTCGTCTTCAACCTTGTAGCAAAGGTTAAGATCTTCATCACTCTAGGGATCTTCAAGCTCTTCATGTATGTGTCATCCTATGGGTGTCTTCTGAGCTTGTACAAGGCCTTCTTTCATTTGCACACATGATTCTGCCTGTCATGTGTATTTCTAGTGGCTGCAAATGTCTCCTCATAGTCTATACCTCGTGCTACGAATCTTGCCTAGTATCCCACGATGTTTCCATCTACTGCATGATGGAACTCCGAACTTCCCCTCAGGTCTCGATACTGTATCCTAGACATCATTCTTCTTGAACTGGTTTTCCCTATCTTTTTGGCTACTTCTTCATAGCTGGAAGGTTCTACATCAATGATGTCGTTGCATTCGTCATATTATTCTTCATCTTGAACTGTCGTCACTTGTTCTTCAGAACAAGTCTCATCCTTCTTTGCTTGTAGGTGATTGTACGCTATCTTTCCTACAATTCAAATGCATTTGTATGGTTAGAAACATTTCATAAGGCATATTCATAGTGGCAAATTCTTATGCATCGATATATGATCATGCAACTATTTTAGCCAATACAACATTCATCCATATCTCACGAAAACTTTTCTAGATGCCTTCCATCTCTACCAAGACATCATTGAGATTGTGCACTAATCCAATATGTTAGCAAAGAGATTTCATTCTAGATAAGTAGCAATGGAGAGTTGTATAGCACCGTGAGCTACTTACCTATCACATGCGTATTAGTAGTATACTGTCATTAATGCAAACATTCTACCATGCATAATACATCAGCTGAATATAAACAAATGCATAACAAGACAATATCATGAAATGACAATTGAATACTTATCTTTATTTGTTTGTGGGTAGACTCTTTCTTGAGCCTTTAGCTTCATCATCTTCTTCATTCATCATTTCTTATCCAAATGCTAAGATGGATAAGTGGTTCTTCAAGAGTTGAGTCCTTTGCTCCCATCTTCTTTTCTCTTATTATGAGTCGAGCTTCTTCTTCCCAGAGTCTGCTGAAAGTAATCACTTCCTTCTGGCACACGTTCCTCGAATGAATGAATCCCATGATCCTGGGAGGCCATTCAATGTAGTTATCATAACTTATGCATTCTCCACTTCTTCTTCTACCGCTACAAGTTGTTCTTTGATTTGAGATACCCTTGTAAAGTATGATTGTATGGTCTCTGCATTCTGGATATTCACATTCTTCAATTGTTTTCTCAAAGTCATCTTCTGATTTATGTTCTTCCCTTCAAATAGCTTGGTCAAGGAATCAAACATCTCTTTCGGTGTCTTTAGGGAAGACACTTGTGGTATAAGGTGATCCTTGATTGAATCAGTAATGATCTTCTTGGCCTTGACCAAGTTCTTATTGTGTAAGGCTTTAGCCTTATCTCCCTCTGGAACTGGAACCTCTCCACTTATGTAGGTGTCCAATTCATTTTCTTCAAGAACCAGTGAGATCCAATACTTCCATGCTTGGAATTTTTTAGTTTAACCAAGCTTGTCATCAAGCTAGTGTGACTAGTCATTTAGAAATGAGAACCTCAAATGTAAATAGCAAAAGATTAGATTTTACCGATTTGAGGTGTTCGTCCTGGTTCTGGAGCTGGATGATCCAGGGTTTGTCAGAGAAACCCTAATTTTTAAAACTTGGAATCTTTCAGATCTGATTGGATAGATATATAGACCTCTTCAAGGCGAGCTATCCAATGTACTCATTTTCTGAAAACAGTGGAGGGAAGCTCTCGGAACAGAAAGCCCTAGTTTACCAATTTCTTTTGCAGAAATGCCTAATATTGTTTCTGCGGTATATCCGAAAGTACTGCTCCTTTGTGTCTGAAATTCTGTACTGAGGTAGCCTCGTCTATCCTTATTCCAACACCATAGGTTTCATCAGAATTGGTTTCACCCATTGGGACTTATGAGAGTTTTCCCAAGGTGACCTGTTTCAGGACTGTTCAGCGTAGCAAAGTTGTACGGACTACCACGTGTCACTGTTTCATCTTCGGGGTCTAAAACTTTTACCACAGAAAGTATAGTCCGTTCCCTTTCTATAACATCTTGAGAAATTTCATTTGGACCTTCGTAGCCCGAGATATAGCAATTCTCCCCAGGTGTCCTGTTTAGGGAGGAATCCTGGGAGAGGCTGGAACCCTAACTTGGAGGAATCATACCTCCTGGAATATAGCGAATCTGAGGCTGAAACTTGGACATAGTGTTCATCAGGAATTTATCTTTGACCTGTGAAATTTTTGGCACTTGAGCCTTCTCCAATCTTGAGATATAGCAAATCTACCAAAACTATCAGTTTCAGTATTTTAGGGTTTTCGGGCCCGAGGTCAAACTAGGGTTTGACTTTCCCAGAGTTTCACTCGACCAAAAATTTCGACCCAGGTCTGTAAACTTTGATTTGGATGAGGAGAGCAAATCCTACGTCGGGCTCACTCAAAAATTCTTCTTCTATAAAAAACCCTAATTTCCCGCACCAAAAACTGAAAATGCTCGAAATCAAATTCTGCTTCGACAGAAAGATGCGCCCTTCAATGAAGAGTTAGCCTAGCCTTCTTTTGCTGATGGATTGTGGAGAGAGACCCAAAAAGTAAGAAGCCCTAGATTCCGCAGCTGCATAGTGTCTTCTTCTCAGGTTAGCTCTGATACCATGTTAGATTTTTATTATTTAAGCAATATGATCTTAGGATCTTATCTGAGAGAATAACATGCACAACAATAAACACAAGAGACAAGAGACAAAGAATTTTCCTCGGGGAAACCATAAAGGAGAAAACTCCGCAACTTCCTTAGAGATAGAATGAGCACCAATGGCAGCAGTAAAACCCGAAAACATAAAGATGATCTCCAACAGCTTGTTCTCTCTCTCTCACTTAAGAGAGCTTCTCCTCTCTCACTCATGCGCCCCAATGAGTGAGTGTGTGTGTTGTAAATAGAGAGGTTCACTCTCTATTTATATTCTTTCGTTCACTTAAAGTCCACTCCAACAAGTCGGCCCCACTTAACAATTACTTACCAGGGCCGACATTTCTATGAGAGTTTAATAACCCTAGTGCCCCACAACTGTGGGGACTTTGCCCTCCGATCAACAAGGAGGGTTAACCTTAACTCAATTGTGGGGACTATTGCCCTGACTTACAATGGAGGGTTAACCTGAATGACTTTACATGACTTGTTTACATTATTGAATCTCTCGATTGGAACATTGAGGCATGACATGACTCAATTACATTACAGATACTTCCCAGAATAAACATCGGGGTACAATACATAAGATATACAAGTGAATACATTCCGAAGTTACAAATACATCAACAGAATCATTAGAACTAGTGGATGTGTCTCAATACAGACAGATTAGTGGGTCGTTGATGTATCTGACAAATACCAGACCAAACATTTGTTTTGCTGTGAACACCTTGAGCCAGTATCTAGTTCAACCTAGACGTGTTCACTTGATAACTGCAAAACATGTGATGAGATATTTGAAAGGGACTATAGACTTTGATCTATACTATGATGGAAACCATGATTACAGATTGTATGGCTATACAGCTCTAGACTGGGCTGGAAGTGTCTCAGACAGAAGAAGTACATCAAGTGGATGTTATAGTCTGGGGTCTGCTATGATTTCATGGTTTAGCAGGAAACAGTCCAATTTTTCTCTTAGCACGGCTGAAGCAGAATATATAGCAGCTTGCTCTGCTAGTTGTGAAGCCATATGGATTCGGAAGATGATGTCAGGTTTATTTAACCTAGAGTTGGATACCACAGTGATTCTATGTGATAACCAGAGTTGTATAAAGATGGCGGAGAACCTAGTGATCCACGATAAGTCAAAGCACATAGAAATCCGGTATTTCTACATTCGAGATATGATACAGAAGGGAGCCATAAAGCTCCAGTATGTGAGTACCGATGAACAAGTTGCTGATGTGTTGACGAAGCCTCTATCTCGAATAAAGTTTGAATATTTTCGAGACAAGCTTGGTGTTGTTGGGAAAGACCTTCCTCGAAAGGGGGAATAGTGATGTTGCAGTGGGAGTGTATCATTCTTGGACATTTGTCCTAAAGTGATCCGTAGACTTATGTCTCTGAGAAAGAAATAGGATTGTATCATCCCTAGACATTTGTCCTAAAGTGATCCAGTGACTTCGGTCCTCGAAAATGTGGTAGGATTGTATCATCCCTGGACATTTGTCCTAAATTGTATCCGGTGGCTTCGGTCCTCAACAATGTGGTAGGATTGTATCATCCTTGGACATTTGTCCTAAATTGTATCCGATGGCTTTGGTCCTCGAGAATGTGGTAGGATTGTATCATCCCTGGACATTTGTCCTAAATTGTATCTGGTGGCTTCGGTCCTCGAGAATGTGGTAGGATTGTATCATCCCTGGACATTTGTCCTAAATTTTATCTGGTGGCTTCGGTCCTCGAGAATGTGGTAGGATTGTATCATCCCTGGACATTTGTCCTAAATTGTATCTGGTGACTTCGGTCCTCGAGAATGTGGTAGGATTGCATCATCCTTGGACTTAATTCCTAAAGTGATAGGGAGTGATTATCCCGTAATTGTATTTGGTGACTTCGGTCCTTGAGAATGTGGTAGGATTGCATCATCCTTGGACTTAAGTCCTAAAGTGATCCGTAGACTTTCGTCTTCGAATTGTGGATTGTAGGTTGTTGCTGCTGATGATGATGTTACTGATCGAAAGATCAGAGTGTGATGATGATGTTGCTCAAAGTATTGCTGATGACGATGACGATGTTGTTGATCGAAAGATCATAGTGTGATGATGATGTTGCTCAAAGAGTTGCTGCTAATGATGATGTTGTCGATCAAAGTGTTGTTGCTGCTGAAATCGAAGATGAAGACTATATGTCTAAGATGATGAAAAAGCTTCCAATGATTTATAGATGTATTATCCTGATGATGTTGAAGATGCTCTCTCTCCTTCTCCTATTGCTGTTGATGTTGTTGTTGGAGAATACCCTTCTCGTTAAGGGGGAGTGTTGAATTATTGTAACTTCGAAGTGTATTGTACCTTGATGTTTCTATTGGGAAAATCATTTAGTATTTCATTATACCTCGATGTTTCTATCGGGAGAATCATTAAATCATGTAGAGTCATGAGGAAAAACCCTTCGTTGTAAGTCGGGTCATTAGCACCCTCATTAATATAATATTAAGTTGTTTGAGTCTTCCCCAGAGAAGTCGGCCCACAATTTTAGTGGGGCCGACTTGGTTGAGTGAAATGTCAAGTGAACTGAAGAATATAAATAGAGGTGAGGTGCTTCTCATTTGAACACACTCACACTCACTTGTGTAGCACATAAGAGAGAGAGAGAGATGTAGCGGCAAGGAGGAGAAGGATCAGTTTGGGGTTTTATCTTTTATCTTTTGATCATCTATATTGAGGAAGCTTTTGCTGCGGTTTTCCCAGGATAAATCTGTGTTGATCTTGTGATACTGTTTCTTTCAGTGATCCTGTCTATATGCTTTTGTTATGAATTTTTGAATTGAATGCTAATAATCTAGTTTAGCATATGGAATCTTAACACTCTGTAAGCCTAAACTCGCACTTGGAGGCCTTGGCGTACAAGGAATGCTTCTTCATGATGCCCAATACCTCACCTAAGTGCCTCATATGATCCTCCCAAGTCCGACTGTAGTTGAGCAGATCATCAAAGAACACTAGCAAATATTTTCTTAATTGTTTGCGGAAAATGTGATTCATACATGACTGCAAAGTAGTTGGTGCATTGGTTAAACCGAATGGCATAACTAGGAACTCATAGTGCCCATAATGGCATTGAAAGGATGTCTTGTGAACATCCTGTTCACGAACTCTAATCTGATGATACCTAGATCGAAGATCAATCTTTGAAAAATAAACTGCTTCGTGCAAATCATCTAGCTACTCATCAATCCTGGGAATTGGGTACCTGTTCTTGATCTTCTTTTTGTTTAAAGCCCTGTAATCTATGCACATCTACATTGTTCCATCCTTCTTTGTAACCAACACAATTGAAGATGCAAAAGGACTAGAGCTGGGTCTGATGTGCCCCATAGCTAGGAGCTCTTTAATTGTCTTCTCAATCTCGTCTTTGAATTCCTTGGGATCTTGGTGAGGGGTAGTGATCAGAAGTTTAGCCCCCTTCTCGAACTCTATGGTATGCGCGAAGCCTCTGTATGGCGGCTTACTCGATGGAATATCTCCAAACACTTTGCTGTTCTTCTCCAAAAGGTTTTGTATGGCTATGTGATACCGCTGGCCATCATGGGAAGTCTTCTGGGTGGTGATCAAACACTCTGCTGCATATGCCACATGGCCTTGTTTGAAAAGTGCCTTGATACTATGAGATGATATAATCCTTGGGGATTCATTGGACATGCCTCGTAGAACTACTCTCGTGCCATGAGGAGTGTTGAACCTGATCTTCAAAGTTCAACAATCCGTCGTAATGGGTCCTATATTGCTGAGCCGCTGTACTCGCACAACCATGTGACCTCTGCTAGATCCACTATGTAGAAGTCATCTGTCATGATGTAGTTCCCATCGTCACTGTTAGCCGGGAATCCTTCTGCATACAGGGCATGATCCGTCCACCTGTTATCTCTACGCCAAACCCCTCAAACTTCTGGGACTGAATGCCTTGCCTGGTTACTAAGGTAGAGTCAATGAAGCTGTGGGTAGCCCGACAATCGTTCAAGATTGTGACTCTTTGCCCTCCAATGACTCCTATGACATAAAAAATGTTGAACCTGGGAGTGGCTGATAAAGTAGCGGTGTTTCCTGTTTGAGACTATACTGGTGGCTATTGTACCTATGGCTCTTGTACCTGTAGCTGTTGTAGTTGCGGCTGCTGTACCTGTTGTAGTTGTACCTGTGGCTTCTCCTCATCTTGCTCCTATTCTGGCTCATCCTTCTCATCACTGTTCGACACTACCTTTATGTAATGGACCTTGCCCTTTCCCATACATTGATGCCTTGGTTGCCATCGTTCTTTGCAATTGAAGCAAAACTTCTTCCTTCTCAACTCATTTCGGGTTTCTTCATCCAATTGTTATTCCTGGATCCTTCCTTCTGAAAAGGTTTCTTGTCTTTACCTTTTTGGGGAATGAAAGGCATGGACAGAACTTTGTTCTTTGTAGCGACACCCTCCATGCCCTGCGCCCGGTGGATTGCATCTCGCAAAGATTGTTATCACATATATAGTAGCCGGGCTACCATATTCTATTTTTCAGACACAGTACATTTTTCAGCCAGATAGATGAGCAGTTTTGACGAATCAGTATGTTGTTATGGACTATTGTACTCTCCCATGTCAGGACTGAGTCTCAGGACACTCAGATTTGAGGACTGATGTAGCCATTTAGTCATTTACAGAGCAGTTATTGATGCCCAGATTTATATTAGTGCTTTCTCATTGGATAGATGATGGTTCAGATGGATTATATGCATGATTATGACTTAGCTTTTACTATATTGTGTTATGGTCATCATTGCTCTTATACTCATCTTTGTGACATGTATTAACATTTAGTGTCATGATTTGGCAGTGATAAATATATGGACTTGGATGTATTTGTATTATGTATTGGTGTCCCTACTTAGACTTGGAATTTCCTGATCTATACTCATTGGTTTTACCCTCGCTAGGGAGAATAGAGGTAGTCATTCCCACCATTTCTTTGGCTTGCTAGTGTTGACTTCATCTTTCACTATCTCCACCCATCCATTACCTTCCAGTTTTGTTTAACCCGATTTACTACTTGACTTGTGGCATGGAGGACCTTTCTCCGCTAGAACCTTTGTTGGACAAACCTCCCTGTTTATATTGTGTCTCGGCTCTGAGTTGATGACAGAGCTTGCCTTCGGTGAGTTGGATTGTATGCCTAAATCATTCTGGTCGGTTGTCCCGATGTTTGGCACTGTGCAGAACTCCTCCTAGTCACTTGAGATGTTGTTGGCTAAAACTGAAAGCTCATGTACTACTTGTATTGGAAATGTTTATATATGCGCCCATGGAAAATGCAAATTCTAAAATGTGTTTCTTAACATATACAAGCAAATGGCAAGAGTAATGAAATGCGAAAATGCTCCGTGAAGGGTATAAGAAAAGGTCCCAAAAGCAATGGTTAAATATATGCTATATCCAAATATTGCTGACCTTATAAATTTGAATATGTCTTGGATGAAAGCTGCAGTTAGCTGTGCTTTTAAGCATTGGTGAAGTCTCCAAAAGGTCATATAGGCCAAAAAGGCCATGGAAATAAAATTAATGGTCTTAATGAACCTAGATCAAACTTGATGTAGACATGATGCCTAAGTTCAATAAGCACTCTCTAAACAACTTAACCGTTTGTGAGGCACTACCATTCCTTGTGTTGTTGTTTGTCCGGCATGTGGTTATAGTGAGTATTCCCTTTCCATATCCAAAGTGTCATGATGTTAAGTTGGTAATCAGCCCTTGCCCTAGCCTTGTCAATTTCAGCCTTCACCCTTCACTAGCAAATTGACTACAACTATGAAGTGAGTATAGTCTTGAAAGTCTGGTTTGAGTAATAATAAATAAAACCCTATATATGTATTTGGTTGATGTACCGCCAGTGAGTTGACTGCCACTTGTTATGATTGTTACTTAAATGATTTGTAGAGCATGTCTTAGCCTTGTAACACTTGCAGCAAATGGATGATGTCTCAGTTATATTATTGGTATCTCGTCATTTACAGGTGATTATATTGTCTATTGGATATTGTTGATGATTAGGCAGAGACCTGGAAAGGGTATGAGTATGCACCCTAGATGGATTTGGACTCTTTGAGTCTAGTGAGATAGCTTATTTTCAGTTCCAGGCACTTGCAGAGATGATTAGGTTCATTTTACCCTTTTGATGCGGTTTTGCTTCATTGGATGATGTGTCTGAGCAAGGAGATGTTTTTATTGGATCTCCTAGGGCGTTGTATGGGGGATAGGGGGTGAAGCTACTTGATTGTACCATAGTACCCCCATCCCAGAAAGCCTGGTGGGGTCAGTTTGACAATGCAGGAACCCTAGCAGGCTGTTTTGGCAAGTTCACGTTTCTCGAGGCAGATTAAAAAATGATTAAATGGCTACTGAAGGAATCGATTTGGGCTACAGAGGCAAGGAAATGACATGGGATGAGTCATGATGATGAGTGTGATGTCCTTTGCATCTTCTCCAGCAGTTGCAACACCTGATTGGGCCCACACCTATTTTTTTGGAGACTTTTATATTGTTTTCTGGAGCTTTTGGGAGGCTCACGATTTCCTCGAGGCACAAAGTCAAAAAATTAAAATATTATATTATTTTATTGTGCCAAGGCGCACCCATAAGGAGTTAGTTAACACTCCATGGACCCACCATGTGCTTCATTTATTTCTTGTTGAGTGGGGTACCCTTTTTATGGGTGATCTAGTCCACTTTGGTACTTTATGGTTATATTGATCTATGTATTGTATGTTGAGCTCATCTCAACCATTGATTTGAATATTTATATCTTTTAATCTTGGCCACTCGTTTTGAAAGTGGTTAGGATTTTGGTTCTCTCATTTCTATTTAAAAGAGAGAGCTTCTCATTGGTAAGGGCTCTTGGATCTGGATAATAGAAAACTTTTCTTGTGGATATTTTCTTGGATCTCCTTTACATCTGATGTTCTTAGATGGTGATTGGAAAGTCTTTTGCTTCCTATCATTTGGGAAATTGTTATGAGTTTTATATTTTTTGGGAATCATTGTCTTGTCTACAGGAGGACAATTTCAGCTTGGGCGTTTTCGTAGGGGGACCTCAACTCGCTTGGATTGTCTTTGTTTTTTATTAGGGTGTTTTCATTAATGTCATTGCAATCTATAATTTTCTCTTGCTATTTTTCTGTAGCATTTAGCTTTTTTCTCACGTGGCAACAAATCTGATATGGTTGACGTTTGTTGTGCAGGAGAGAGGGCGCATTGACTTCCTCGGGCAAACACTGGACATAGAACTCGTTTCAAGCTTCTCAAATTGATCGGGAAGGCAGTGATCATCATCATCAAGGCATCTACAAGGTTTTTCAGGTAAGATATATAGGTTTTTTTTTTCTTCTATGATCTTAATCCATTGTACCTGCTTTTCTTCAATTTACTGAAAATTTCAAAATATTTTAAAATACCAAAAAAATAATTAATCGGGGAATCGTTTGATCTTTGGACAAACCACTGCTGGGTTTTGTAGATCGGGCATTCCTCTCACCATTTCATCTTCAACGATGTCCAAAAGGTTGTTGGTTTTCCCTAGATTTGAAAAACTGACTGTTAAAACCCCAGCGCCCCCCACTGAAATTTTGACTTTTCCAGATTTGACTTTTTTTTCCGGAAAATAATCACTTGGGTTTGTAGATCAAGTCTTCCTCACTCCAGAACACCCCCAACGCTGAGCTAGTTCCTGCCAGGTAGCCCTAAATCTGAAAAACTGACATTCAACATCTTAGCTTCCCTCATTGGATTTTGACTTTTTCCAGATCTGATTTTTTCTGAAATTTTCTGACTTGGGTTTGTAGATCAGGCCATTCTAATCTCATCTCTCCTCCAACGCTGAGCTGATAGTCTCCTGGTTGTCCTAGATCTGCAGATCTGCCTCTCCAAACCAGTGTTATCGGAATTGGACCGGTCATCCAACCGGCGAAGCCCAAAATGCGAATCAAACCGGAGTCGACAAAAAACCGGCTGACTAAAAAATACATAAAATATTTATATTTTGTTAAAAACATATATATTCATGTGCATACATATGAATCCAAACCATTAATACAAAAATATGCAAAATTTCTCATATATATAGCAAATATGGGTGCAAATATCCAAAATAGCACATAGTGCAATACATCTATGAGGTTTTGAACTAAAGTACATTAACAAAGAGGCTCCAAAGTACATCAGCAAAGTTTTATTTTCTGGTTTTTAAAAAAAAATTGAGTTTCATGAGTCCCCAATCTAGACCGGCCGGTTCAATCGGTTTTGATCGATTCGGCCGGTTTTGCTCGGTTCCGTACTCGGTTTGGAAAAAAATCCGATTTTATGATTTTTTTTGTTGACCGGACCAGCCAACCCTGTAAACCAGTTAGACCGATCGGTTTTGCCCAGTGTTTTTAAACTCGGCCGAGTCGGCCCGGACTCGGCCCGAGTCAACCAAGTCAACTGTGGGCCGAGTCAAACCGGCCTTTAAACCGGCTCGGGTGGCCGGTTCGGTACCAAACCGGTCAGCTCGGCCGAGTCAAAGGCCAACTCGCCGATTTTTCCAGATTTCAATTTTTTTTAAATTAACATTGCTGTAGCATAGCCAGATTGTGATTTGCTAAAAGAATAGACAGTTTGCTGTAACATTGCTCTGATTCCATTCCTGTAAAGATACTCTGTAATATGTATAGCATAACTTAGAACCCAATTTCCTGTAATCTAAAAATTGTCTTGGTAATCCGTATAAATATCTGGATGATAGCATAGGCATTAATCGTAATCTCCAACAAAGTTTTTCTGTTAATACAGATGGTAACGCTTCCCTTCTAATATATATCCACCATAATTTTTAAATTGTTGAAGTCTATTAATCCAACAGCTAGCTATAGTGTACAGTTATCTAGCTTCCTCGAGTTTTAACAAATGTTCAATAACGTTTTATTTGTAGTTACATTAATTTTTATAACTTTTAAAATGTGGTTAAATGCATAGGTAGTAGGTTAAAATAAAATTCAGAAATTTTCAGCACTTGTAAATTTCACTGTGGCCAACAATTTTAATGTCTTTGAGAGGTTAAAATAAATTGCAGAAATTAGAACTAATAACATAAAATAAAGCTAAGCAAATCTAACCCAAAGAAACTTCTTGAAGCTGATCTAAAAATTTAGAAATATTCTTTGATATTTTTATGAAATCAAATCTAGACTAGAAAATATTTTAAACTACATCATATACATTACATGCCATTTAGGCATCTTTGATTATGTATTTTCATTTTGTTCAGATTTTCATATATGTATTATGTATTTGCTGCTTGCAGCCTTGCACATTGGCACAGTACCATTCGTGCAATTTTGATATGTTCACCCTTATATGGTATATATATGATCATACTTTGGATGTTTTGTCTCTAATGCTTTGGAATGATGGATTATAATATTTAAAATATATTTTTTCTTTAAAATTTAAATATTTTATATGTTTTTTAATAAACCGAGTCATTAAAATCAAACCGCCCGAATCATTGCCGAGTCATTGACGAGTCCGAGTCCGAGTCCGAGTTGACCCTTGGCCGATTCCGAGTCCGAGTCCGAGTTTTAAAACATTGGTTTTGCCTGTTTCAATAACACTGCTCCAAACCCTAGCACTAGCCCTCCTTCTGCTGGTTTCCCTTGCAAACTGAATTTTTTGGGGGTCCATAGATCAGGGCAGATCCCAAGTGGGTCCACTCTAACGCTGTGCAAATACTGACTCCATTTCCCAAGGCCCAACAAGCACTGATCTCCAAGCCTAGCGCTAGCCCACTCTTGACCTCTTTCCCTTGAAAGTTGACTGCTTTTTGGTGGCTCAGGTAATCTGACATTATCATATGTCTCACTGAGTTTATCCCTTTGGTACTAGACAGTCCCAAATCTGTCCTTACCCTGTCTCGGTTACGTTTCCCAAGGCAGCGGTTATCTTCATTAGTTGCTAGTACCTCAACCCTAGATCTAGTAATACCCCTATAGGTCACTTGTATTCCACTTTGGATCAACCCTCATATGACTGAAGCCCTCATCCAAAGCTCTCGTCTACTTAGTTTTATCTCCCATAGATCTAGGGTCTTCAATTACCTTACACCTTACGTACCTCAAGCCTACTTGATCTGATCTGGTGTCTAGGTCTGATCTCTTCTGTCGGGAGTAGATCTGGGTCTCCCCCTTTGTTGTCTCGGACTTAGATAACATAAAGTGAAGACTGCCTTGATTGGCATGACAACCATCCATTTGGGAGTCTAGGCAGTCTTGGTTCCACCTCCTTAGTTGTTTGCCCCTCTACCATCCATCTTGGATCCATCATACATAGGCAACTAAAATGTTGGTGATAACAAAGATGAAGGCTTGAAATCCTTGATCCAGCTACGTAATGGCTTGGACAATCCCTCTATGAATAATGTGATAAGCGGAGTCTCTATAATATAAGCATCTACCGTACCAGTTTGTCTGATCTGCGCCAACTCCCTGAAGTGTAGTTCTGGATCTTTCATGTCAAACTTGTCCATCAACCTCTACATAAAATCCATATATGAGGTGATGTTGGCATGGCCCAATGTAACTAAGCCACGATATCACCACCCATGCGCTTCTCCCTCCAGATGTAAGGTGGCATATTTGATGGCTTCCGCCTCCCTCATGGGGTTGATATGAAAGTAGGTGTCCAACTTTTGGACCCATGCTCGTGCTATGCTCTTGTTGGAGCCATCGAAGGAAGGGAGTGTTAGCTTCCCAACCTTCCATTGGAGATCATAGTTCCACTGCCCCCTGTTGAAATCTTGTGGTCACTTAATGTACTTGATGTTGCATAACTCCTGGGAAGTCAACAGCTGCATGGAAATCATCACCTAAGTTTCGATAATCCTCTAAGTAGTCCGTAAAGCTGTCACATGGAACTAGTTAACCCGGTTGGCCAATTAGCTGCTCATCAGTGAATTGGGGAAAAAGGGGTCGGGGTATCATTGCACGAGATGCTCGGTATGATTTTCGTTTCTCCCATTGGTGCACCTGTTACTTTTGTCGACATGATTCTTGTCTCGTTCACCTGTACCCCTTGGGCCATGATTTCCCCCATCATTGTGGTTCTCCTTGTTATTCATGAGGAATTGAGTCATCAAGTTGACCAATTGTTGTTGTCCTCTAGCCAAGTCATTTAAAATGTTCATGGTACTATCATTACAAGTTGCCTCCCTGTTTGGGTCACTCCCACTGACTTCATACAGCCCATGTTCGCTGCCCCCGAGTGAATCATTCCTGTCACCGATTTCTTCTCTCGTAGACTCTGGCTGCTCTTCTTCTTCTTCTTCGAAATATTCTTCTTCCTTTGATTCAACTAGTCCTTCCTTGTATTTTGATAGAAAAAGAGCGTCTAGGCTCTCTTCTCCTTCTTCTATAAGTGTCTGGCTCAGTATTTTCCAATTTTATAAAAACTCATAAAAAAATAGGCTGGCAGAATCTGTGGCTCTGATACCATTGTAATGTCCCGAGGCCAATTATATGACTCCTTTGATTGACCGTTGTATAGTTGTTTAGCTCAAGGACTATGCCCAACCCTTATGTACCTTCTCGTTGCTGATGCAAGTCACAAATTAACTGGTTTATGAGGGTTGTCATTGTTTTCTAAGCGATATAATTTCGTCAAACACTTAGTGTGCATATCCCTGTAGATTGCTATTTTCCTTTGTTTGAAGGATCTTGGAGATTTTATAACTGACTGGTTTAGTTCTCATACATATATGACCATTTCATGCCATGAAATAACTCAACAAATACAAGAAAATTCCAAATAAAAAGATATGAATATTTCAGACTATAAATATAATTCAAATAAAACCAAAGTACCTCTACTTCATATGTGTAGCAGCAGCAATGCAAGGAGAAATCAGGTCTGTAAAGTAATACAAGATCCTTGTGTGAAGTATTGGCAGTCTCATAGAAAATATGCTTGAAAGAGAAGTCGCTTCAGCACAACATAAAAGTATACTGCTCCCTAAATGCACCCAGTCAACCTGTTGCCCACCTATTTCGACTAGGTGGCAACTCCATGTACATGAAGACGTACATAGTGGTACAAATTGTACCTTGGAAAAATCTAAGGATTTTTCACTTCTGCAGGGCAATTGCCCCTTTGTAAAACGAAATGTCCCCTCCCCTGCATGGGAAAATTAATGTAATTATATGTGCTAGTATGGGTCATATGATATGGATGCCACACCATGGAACTGGTTGTTAGAGAAGTCCCCTCATCGAGTGTTTTTTCCCTTTCCAATTGATCTTGTTGTGTAAACGAGTTTAATCGGTTTGGTTTTTCACTCAAAATCCTCCAAAGTGGTGACGGGCGTTCTACCAGTCAAGTCCATGAGGTGGCTAAGGGTTCAAAGTGTTATTCATGACCATGCTAGACATTTGTATAGAGTCTTGCGGAGTTTCGTTATGTTGTTGTATTTTTATTTATTTTTTCGAGTTAATTAATTTCACCCCTTGGTGGTTGATTAACTCAGTTTTGATGTAATAATGTAATTGCTCAAGCACTGGCATTTTGTAATAGGGGCTATGAATGCAAAGTAAATTGCTATGAAACCCCCTAAGCCACTGCTTCGAGTCCCATGTCATTCTGATAGGTGGTTGAAAAGATAGACCAATTTTGGTCAAGAGGGGTCTATCTCCCCTAGGGAAATTTTTAATTTTCGTAAGTAAAAAATTCATATTATTTGATTTTGAAGGAAAAAATTCAAATAATGCCATGGTAATTTTGTTTGGGGGTTGTCAAGCCTAGGAAAATTTATTTCAAAATTTTTCCACCCCCCCATGTCCTAGATATAATATTTTCAAGTTATTTTTAAAATTTTCCTAAGTCAAAATTGGAAAAATTAAAAAATTAAATCTAAGGTGAATTTGATTTTTAGCCTAAGTCTAAGGTTAAATTTTTTTTGGAGCAATGGCTAAAAGTCAAAGCCAAGTTTAAAGATGGTTTAAACCCTTGCTAAAGGGGGCGTCCAAGTTTAAAACCCCATTTTAGAGGGGGCGCTACCATATGAAGACTCCACCAAATTTAAAGGAGGGTGCTAGCTCTAATGTAAAACCCCCAAATTGGAGAGGGCGCTAAAGCTTAAATGGAGCGCTACTACTATAGTAGAGGAGCGCTAGCTCTAGAGGAGGGCGTCACTTGGATAGTGGGTGCACTAAACTAGTAGAGGGCGCCACCATATTTGGAGGGCGCTAATGTTAAAAGGTGAAGGCGCTACATGTGGAGGACGTCACATGCATTTAGAAGGGCGCTACCCACACAAGAGAGGCGCCACATTTGGTGGAGGAGGCACTATTTTGGAGGAGGGCGGCCACATTTGGGCCCACGTTTTAGTCAAAGCCAAATCAAAGAGGGGGTCATGCTCCATTATTAGCCCTTGGATGATTTTTTTTTTAAGTGGGAAACCCTAGATCTAAGGGTGCAAAATGAATGAGACATGGATCAAGCACCTAAGCCATTGATTGAAAATTAATCTAAGGGTGTAGATTGATTGAGAAGAATGTAAAGTCAAATACCTAGATCTAGTTGTGGAGATTTAACATAGATCCAAATCTAATCTCAGCCATTGATCTTCAAGGGGTTGGGGTCTTCCTCAACTATATAATGAGGGTCTCACTCCCTCATTTCAGAACTTCTTTCATGCTATTGTTATGCTGCCGAAATATTTCTCCACTCTTCTCTCATATTCTTTTGGCTATTGTAATCTTCTTGCCCTAGTTGGGCTTAATACAAGTAAATGCTTTGGAGGAATTTTGGTGGCTCTTGTCTACATTTTGTGCTTCTTGTGAGGTAACCTGCTTTATGTTTATTTAGTTGCATTTGTATTAACTTAGATAGCTCTCCACAAAGTATTTTGTGGAGAGACTTGTAGGTAGAAGTATTTTTACCTGCATTTGTGAGTAGATTAGTAAGACTCTACAAAGTATTTTGTAGGGTTTATTTATGTGCTCACCTTTTTGCTTATATTTTGCAGCTCTTATAAGTTTATTTGCAGGGATCTAAAGCAAAGGAGTACCTTCTCCATTGGTTTAAAAACTCTGTTTTCATTTTCGCACTTTGTTTAAGAGGGTTTTAAAACTTAGTTTTTATCACTGTATAGTGATAAAAACCTTGGTTTTAAAGTCCCAACCCTTAGTATATTAATTAAATGCTTTAGATTTTCTGTTTTAACATCATTTAGGCGGTTGAAAACTCAGTTTTCAGTCCTCTAAACTTCATATTTCTGTTATCTTTCCACTCAGATTTTTTACTGTAAATCAGTGATTTTTTGGGACTAACTTTTTCTAACAAATTCTTTGAGTTTTCTGTGATTTCTTTGCTTGCTGGTTTGTGACAGGTTTTACACAGGTGAAGGGGAGGTGCTGCCCAAATTGGTCCAGAATCACCTCAACCTTCAACCGGTTCCAAAAGGGGTTTAAATCCTCACCTTTCTTGCTTCTTTTTTCTGATATTTGTAAACCCCAATGAGAAGTTCTCTTGGGGTATTCTAAAATTTTATAAAGCATTTGTAATCTGTAAATAGATTAGGAAGTAGAGTAGGAAGTAGTTGCTTAGATTTCTGTTTATACAAATTTTTCTGTTTACCCACCTATCTTTGTGATAGACCACCATCTCTGTTACAAAGATTGTTGTGAGGTTAGTTTACTGCATTAGCTAGCTGTATTTCCTTTTTAGTTTTATTTTTTGTTACCCACCTATCTCTGTTGCAGACCACCATCTCTGTAACAGAGATTGTTGTGAGGTTAGCTTAAGCATAATTTTTATTTACCCACTATCTCTGTGACAGACCACCATCTCTGTCACAGAGATTGCTGTGCGGTTAGGCTTTGCTGTAGTTAGTTACAGTTTCTTTTAAGTTTCAGTAAGTTTTATTTTCTGTTAAAGGGGTAATCATACAACCCATATATCCTGTGTATCCTCTATCCACTTGTCATCTCCCTTTAGGGACTTCAAGTTGGATATGAAAAGCAGGAGAAGTGGGGGCTTAGGTAATTAAAACAATTTTTTTTTTGTTACAATCAAACACTTTTCATTTTCAGTCCAAGATCAAGTACCAGCACCTCCCATAAGGGATACCGCTTGGTTGATCTTGTTGATCGCTTAAAATAAACCTTGTATATTAACCACCAAGACTTAAAATTAACCCCTAAAATTTACCAACAAAAGCTTCTCTATTTCCTGCTCCTCTACTTGGTTATCACCCTTCGGGGTACTCGCGAGATACGACAGGGGATAGAGGAGTCTTAGTTTAATAGGCATCCATCTAGCCATTTTTCCTGTCAACTAAAAACAGTGACCTCAGGAAGCTAGAAGGGGTAGTAGACCGTGGGGGGTGTCTAGGCGCTTTGACGTCCTCCTTGTTGAGCATCGGGGCATTGGGGTTTGACCTGTGAGTTATGGGTGGGCTTTGCTCCCACTTTGTTGAGCGCAACAACATTCCCTCTTTGACTGGAGAAGTACTAGATCGGGGTAGTCACACCACCGGTTCTAAAACTAAACTTTCAAGAAGAAAAACTTTAATAAAATTTACTAAAATAAACCAAGAGACATTGCAAAACGTCCTACAAACACAGGTCATTGCTATCACCTTGTTGTTCAAGGTTTTCACTGCAAGCACTTTTATTTTTGCAAGTTCTTCACTTTTTAGTTACAAGCATTTCATTTCAGTTTCGCAAATTCTTGTGGTGGCATCTTTAATTCATGGTTTAGTAATCTGAGATCTTGTGTAACACAAATTTTTGGGGTAATAGCTTGACATTGTTCCATTATTCAGTCTGTTACAACTGTGGATACTGCTAATCTTGGTTAACTGCTCATTTATTATTGTTTATATTGTTCATAAGTATTCATTTGCCATATTGTAACCTTGTTTAATTGGGAAAACACCTAAACTGTGGTTTAATTAACTTACATTTCAATTTCAGTTGTAAATCTGTAAAGTTATAATTTTAGACTCCATTTGTAATAGGCACTGGTCTTTATTTATCTCAAGGTCTGCTTGTCATTAAAAGGAAGTCTTTGCATCTGCATGCTGCTTGTCATTCCTTAGATAATATAAAGGCTTAGCCTCACAAATCTTATTAAAAGATCCCTTTAATTAATTTGTAATTAATTAATAAATCTAGAACTTAGCTTCCCTGTAGGGACTACCCCCCTTGGCTCTGTTGGGATCTTGCCTAAACGGAGGAGTTCTGGACTGTGGTGACAGTGGTCCCCAGCTCTCACTTGCCCCCAAGGACACACATAGCAGGTTGTGACTTTCCTGTGTCTTAAAGTGTGAATTAGGCGGCAACACAACCCACATATGTGAGTTTATCATTGATATTCTTTAACATTCTTGTAGCAACACCTTCCTTTATCTTGCCAATGATTTAATATACTAGGAGAATGTGCCCAAACCAAACTAAACACCCAGCTAGAATATAGTCACTTCTTCCCTAAAAAATGAGCTCAAACCTAGTGTTGCGACCTCTTCTCTTTGGCACATACATAACTTGTAATTTCTAGTGATATGGACACTACCAAGCAGCGATTTCCTACCTCAGATGAGCAGCAAGTGAAGACTAAATATGATATAGGAAAATTCTGGGGCTGATACACAAGAAAATATACCCTTCAAAGTGGTTGCAACCTGCCTTTTATGTTGATGAGTGCGCCCTCTTACAGTATGGTGGACATCTTTTTTTATGGCTCAGCAAGATGAATACGAACCCACACACAAATGCGCCCCCACTGAAACTAGTAACAGCTTAGACCTGTGAATATAAACAACTTCATTTCCCCTGCCATGAAACACAGGTGAGAAATCTTAGGTGATTCCTCCGCCATGAAAAGCTAGGATAGATAGTTGTACTATCAAAACTCTTTACCTCCTCCTAGGGTTTCATCAAAGAGAAGCTTAGAAGCTCAAGAGCTCTAAATTTCTGAAATGCAAACGACAAGATTGAGAGGAACGAGCTTCATTTTCCCCTTTTATAATTTTCACTTTTGGCTCCCAAGTGACCGAGTCTCCTTTGTAGACTGAAAATGAACTCAGTCCAGTTAGGATAGGAGGTCCTTGTAGACTGATAATGAGTTTAGTCCAATTAGAACAGGTGGTCCTAGTAGCCGACACAAAGTTCAGTCCAGTTAGGGCAGGTGGTCCTTGTCGACCATAATGAGCCTAGTCCATTTAGAATTGTTGTTCCTGTGAGGAACTATCTCCTGTATGGAGAGGACTCTTGTAAAGAGTATACCTGATTCCTGTATAGGATGTCATCTTGTATTGACGATGTTTGACCTTTTCTTATGATGAAGAGATATACTAGTTCAGTTGTGACGATTAGAAGATGTACAAGTCTAGCCATGGTGATGCCGAGATGTACGAGTCTAGTTGTGATGATCAGAAGATGTACGAGTCCAACCATGATGATGCCAAGATGTATGAGTCTAGTTGTGACGACCATATGATGCTTGATTAGCTTCAATGTGATGATACCACACTAGCTAAGAGGAAGTGTTGTTGTTATAGTTATGTGAGGCATCCTCACTAGCCCAATCGACCTAAAGAAACAAAATAAACATTAAATGTATTTTTTATATTGCAAAAGAATGAGTCGGCCTAGTAAGGGAATTTTACAAAAAGTAATGTATAAATAGAAGTGCTCCCTCCCTCATTTCATCATCCAACTCGACCAAGTTTGCTCAAGTAGAGGAGTTTGAATTTTCTGGGTGCTAGAAGACAAGTGTAGCTGATTTCTTGGGCATTGACTCATTTTGTACTTTTTTTATCTTCTTTGTACTGAATCTCAGAGTAAGAAAGGGTTGTTACATTTTTCCTGAGTTTGGGTTTTCCCTTGGTAAAGTGTTGTGTCTCTTTTTCTGTGCATAGTTGCTCTTTCAGTAATCCTTTTATTGCTTATATATTGAAATTATGTTGCTATAGGTAAAAACATGAACAGAAGTAGAGATTGTTATGACCACCTTGAATGGTTTCCCAAGATCATGGGACTCATTCATTCAAGGAATATGTACCAGGAAGAAGTTGATCACTTTCAGCAGACAATGGGAAGAATACGCTCAAGAAGAAGGTCGGCTAATAACAAGAGAAGAGAAGATGAGAGCCAATGATGATCAAGCTATCACACTTCACACTAGAAGAAATCACAACAAGAGGGAGGACCACCATGACAGAAGACAAAGCAGACCCATAAGAGATTTGTCTAGTGTTAGATGTTACCCATGTGATAAGAAGGGACACTACTCTTGAAATTGTCCCATAAACAAAGGCTCCTCCAACAAGAAGACTAACAAGAAAAGACATCATTCTCACACCACTGAGGATGATGAACCAACAAGGAAAAGAACTAGAGAAGAAAGATGATTCTTCAAGTGATGAAGAATATGTCTTAATCTCAGCACTCACGGGCATTGTCATACATGGGAGCAATAATCGGCTTGTAGATAGTGGAGCATCCAAGCACATGACGAGATCCAAAGAATCATTCGTTAATCTATCTGAGCATGAGTCACCTCACAAGGTGAAACATGGGGATGACTATCAATACCCCATAAAAGGAAGTGAAGAAGCTTCCTACAAGCTAGACTCTGGCAAATCATTGAATATGAAAGATGTTCAATATGTTCTAGGATTAAAGAAGAATCTTTTCTCCATCTTAGCACTAGATGCAGAAGGAATGAGGGTTACATTTGTTGATGGCCAAGTCCTAATGTGGCCAAAAGGAGAGACAATAGATGATGCAATAGTAATTGGAGAGCAAGAGGGAAGCTTGTACAAGTTGAAGGGACAACCTGAACAAAATAATGTTCATGGCTCCATGGAACCAAGTGAACTATGGCATAGAAGGCTTGCACATGTGCACTATAGAGCTCTACCTATTGCAGGCAAAGCAGTTTCAGGACTTCCAAAAATCCAAGAAATGAAGGCATTTGCAAGGGATGTGCGTAGGGGAAGATTGTAAAGAAGGTGTTTCCCAACAGTGAAAGCAAAGAAAAAGGAATACTGGAGGTAATCCACTCAGATGTATGCGGTCCCATGCTATCCAACTCACTAAGCAGGTATGCATATTATGTTTCTTTTATAGATGACTTTTCCCGCAAGACTTGGATTTCTTTCTTGAAAAGTAAAGAAGATGTATTTAGCAAGTTTAAGGAATTCAAAGCCTTGGTTGAAAACCACACTGAGAAGAGGATCAAGACTCTACGATCAGATAATGGCGGAGAATTCACTTCGGGAGAATTCAAGGATCTTTGCCGAGAATCTGGGATTAAGAGGGAGTTGAGCACTCCCTACAATCCTCAACAAAATGGCATTGCAGAACAGAAGAACAAAACAATAATGGAAGCAACAAAAGCAATGCTACATGACCAGGATCTTCCAATGCACTTATGGGTAGAAGCAACAAGGACAATTGTGTATGTACAAAACTGTACACCTCATAGAGTATTAAGCAATAAGACTCTCGAAGAAGCTTTCTCAGGTGAGAGACTAGAAGTAAGCCATCTCAGGATATTTGATTGCCCAGTGTACATACACATCTCAAAGGAAAAGAGAACCAAGCTAGATCCTTCAGGAATGAAGGGAATATTCATGGGATACAACGACACTCCAAAAGCCTACCGAATATACTTCCCGGGATTCAAGAAAATCGACATTAGCAAAGACGTAACCTTCAAACGAAGACTCGACATACATCAGATCAAGAAAACTACCTATTGAAGAGATTGAAGAACCTGAAGCAACTAGAGTCAGAGACACCACAATGGAAGAAGCGACTCCAGAAGATCAAGAAGACCACGACATGGCAGAACCACAAGAGACTGTAGAACCACCTCGTGAGAAGAGCTCCCACAAAAGAAGACCAACTTGGGCACGAGAAGCAATACAAGATGCAGAGAAGTATGGCACTCCAGATGGGATGCATAGAGAAAGCAAGAGACCTAGACCATACTCCAGTTATGTGGCCCGGCTATGTGACATCATTGACAAAGAAAACCTTCCAACTACGAAGAAGCAACATAAAAGAAAGAATGGAAGGATGCCATGATCAAGGAGTACCAGTCGATTATGAAGAATGGTGTCTAGTAGATAGTTTCGAGACCAGAAGGGAAGTCTATTGTAACTTTGAAGTGGATCTACAAGATCAAGCATGCCACAGATGATAGTATTGAAAAACACAAGGCAATATTTGTTGAACGTGGCTTCTCTCAGAAAGAAGTCATAGACTATGAAGAGACATTTGCACCTGTTGCAAGATACACTTCCATTAGATCTATACTTGTATTGGCTGTAGTAATGAAATGGAAGGTACACCATATGGATGTCAAAACAACATTCTTGAATGGTGTAGTTGAAGAGGAAGTGTACATGGAGCAACCACTGGGATTTGAGACACATGACAGACATACTCATGTGTGCAAGTTAAAGAAAGCCTTGTACGGATTGAAGGAGGAGCCCAAGATGTGGTATGGCAGGATGGGCAACATCCTGATGAGCTTAGGCTTTACTAAGAGTAAAGCAGATTCCAACCTTTACTTCAAGGTTGAAGGGGGAAGACTAGTGATACTTATGTTATATGTAGATGACCTGTTTCTGATAGGTGAGGATGAGCTCATTGCACATGCAAAGAGGATCCTTGCCACAAAGTTTGAGATGAAGGACCTAGGGATGATGCTTTACTTCTTAGGCATGGAGGTGCGACAGAGTGCAGATGGGATCTTCCTTGGTCAAAGAAAGTATGTAGTGGAGATTCTAAAGAGGTTCAGAATGATGGACTACAAGGCAATGGCCACACCAATGGCATCAAACTTGAAGCTACTGTGTGATTATTCATTAGAGACAGTTGATGCCATGATGTATAGACAGATGATTGATCAGTTGATGTACCTCACGAACACGAGGCCAAACATATGCTTTGCTGTGAACACCCTGAGTGAGTTCTTGACAGATCCAAGACATGTTCACTTGATTGTTGTAACACATATATTAAGGTACCTAAAGGGTACAGTTGAGTATGGGCTCAAGTCTGAAGCAAATAAGAAGATTAACCTACATGGTTATGTTTATTCAGATTGGGCAGGCAGTGCACAGGTAGGAAGAGCACTTCGAGATGCTGCTTAAATTTGGGATCCAGTATGATCTCCTGGTTTAGCAGGAAGCATTCATGTGTTGCGCTGAGTACAGCTGAAGCAGATTATGCTGTAGCCTGTTCGGCAAGTTGTGAGGCAGTATGGATTTGGAATTTACTGTCATATTTGCTTGATCTCGAGTTAGAGGCGACTTGTATCTTTTGCGATAATCAGAGTTGCGTGAAGTTGTCGGAGAACCCAGTGTTCCATGACAAGCCGAAGCATATTGAGATCAAGTATCACTGTATCCAGGATATGGTGCAGAAAGGAGCAATGAAGCTCTAGTATGTGGCGATAGATGAGCAAATAACCGATGTGTTGACCAAGCCGCTGGCCAGAATGAAATTTGCATACTTTTGAGAGAGGCTTGGTGTCATCTAGATCAGGGTCCCCAAAAAGAGGGAGTGATGAGATCGGAAAACGCAGATGCACTAGGGATGGTTCTCGCATGGTGGAAGACGCAGGTGGTCCTTGGGACATGATGCACCTTGGGTGCTCTTGGCTGTACTCCCATGCTAGAGACAATAAGAGGTCCACCGGTCACAAAGACACTTTTGTGCGCCTAAGTTGGTTCTCGCATGGTGGAAGACGTAGGTGGTGCTTGGGGCGTAATGCACCTGGGGTGCTCCTGGCAGTGCTCCCATGTTGGTAGACCTGGGCTGACCGTTGAGAGACGTAATGCACTTGGGGTGCTCCTGGGTTGTACCCACTGGGTGAAAGACGCAGGTGGTCTGTTGGGCATGAGGTGTGCATTTGGGATGCTCTCCGTGTGTGATGATGAGATGATCTGGATACGATGAGATGACAGTAGGATATGCAGGTGATTGCTGTGGCAATGTAATGTGTGGTCCTGCGCTGTAACTACGTGATGGCTTGCTCAAGGATATGATGAAGACCTAGATGTGAGCGAGGCCTACATCTAGCATAAAGAAGGGTTGGATCTGTGGAATATCTTATGACATATAGATTCGAGAGATGTCACTAATCAATCATCAACAAAATGAGGATTACAACAGCAACGTCGATAATGATCCAACGATGATGACGTGTCTAGAGTGTTGATGACTATGGCGAGAAATTACCTTCCTAGTTAAGAGGGGGTGTTATAAATGTAACTTCGGAAGATATTCTAATGTATTTTATTGCACCTCCGTCGGAGATGTTTTTACTTTGTTTGGGGATGTCGTTATTATGTTTGGTCATGTAAGGTCATTGAGGTAAAACCTTCGTTGTAAGTCGGGGCAATAGCACCCCAAAAGAAATAATATAAAATGTATTTTTGAGTCTCCCAAGAGGGAAGTCAGCCCTGTTAAGTTAGGAGGTCGACCCAGTTAGGTTTTAGGTTAGTCACTTGAAGGGTATAAATAGGGAGGAACCCTCCCTCATGTATAAACACACACTCACTCAAGTTTGCATGAGCAAGAGGGAGGAGATAAGTTCTCTAGAGGAGAAAGAGAGAGAGCTACAGAAGATTTCTATTTTTTGGTTTTTCCATTTTGTGATAATGTATTAGTGACGAATCTATCTTTGAGGAAGTTGCGGGGTTTTCTCCTTTAAGGATTCCTCGAGAAAAATTATTGTGTCTATTGTGTTTTGTTGTGCTTGTTATTCTTTCAGTTAAATATCCTAATCAAATTGAATTAAAGTGCAAACTCTATTACTCTCTTTGTACATTTCTCTCATGGATCGCCTCTCCATCTTTGGAGTTAGCTCTTTTTGGTTTTTAGGTTAGAGTAATACTTCTCTCTTTTTATAAGGTCCACCTTAGCGCTCTCACATTGTATTGACATCATGGCACTACACAGTCCCATTGATCTAGTCTTGTGGTCATTTGTTGGACATTAATAAAATTATCTTATCTTATCTAGCTAGGGTAAATCATCAAACCCTATCTCCACCAAAAAGAACAAGTGCTATATTCCCTCCTATTACAACTTGATTTAGCACTTGGGTGGAAAAGCCCCAATCCACTAGTGCTATCAAGGAGCAACTTCAGAAGAAAGTACCACTATCACCTCAGGGTTGATTTTCCTCATTGTTGACCAAGGTTACTTGGGAACGGGAGCAAGAGCAGAAGCGGGAAGCAAGAGTGGGAGTGGTCGCAAAAAGCGAAATTTTCAAAAGATTTTCGTTTGGGAGCGTTTTGAGAGCATTTTTTTATATATTTTGATGCATATATGTCAACAAATGCATGTAGAATGTTGAATTAGTTATGGAAAGCATACAAACATGAAATAAACCATAATACCATATAACATCAGTTATTAATCATCAATCATCTAGTAGTGAATTCGTCAATCATAGGTTTAGTACCCATAAAATCAACCTTAAAGCTTCAAGTTTTCAATATATAACATTTTGTCATCACTAGTGTTGTACTTTGTCATCACAAAGCATCGTATTCATTACCAAAGAATTATAATATGCTTTTATGCAGTCAATGACTCAATAATGCAAAGTTGCAAATAGTGAACTGAAAGGTAGGTTCAATTTCAAACTTTAAACTTGAATTGCCATGTAATGTTTACAAAATATACCATAATAAATATAAGAGTCAATAGTGCAGAAACTTGAAAGTACCATAAACAAGAAAAGGCAAGAAAAGTAGATTTTATGTATGTTTCTTCTTGCCATAGGAAATTTCTAATTTCTTTTTACGTGGTCTATGAACAATGGTAGTGGGATTATCACCCCTAGTAGCCACCAATGCTTGTGAACCACGTCCAAGACCTGCATGACCCCCACTCATTGATGTAGATGGAGGTCGTGAACCTCTAGGAAGAGATGGTGCATCTAGAAACAAGCTAGAAGATGGTAGTTCCATTGTTGTTGCTGATGTTGCATGGTCATCCTCATCACCCAAAAGCTCTTATGCTCTAAAGCTAAGGCTCCATCCTCCAAGTTATGCTCCTCTGGATTATTGTCCCAAGTCACATATGATCTATCAGTTTTGTCCTGGCCATAGTAATGAATCAACAACCTGAAGTTGTAATGTACATAAACCAAGCTTTCTATCCGATTTTCATTTAATCGGTTTCTTTTCACCGAGTGGATGAAGCTATAGGTGCTCCAACACCTTTTTGTAGAGGATCTGTTAACTACATGTGAAAGCACTTTGATTGCCAATTTATACAAGCATGGGCATGTTGAGCCCTACATGTTCCACCATTCAATAGGAGGTGCCTTATTGTGATCTTTGATTTCCTACAAAGTACCAAATAAACCAATTTCACTAAGGTATTTGCTTAATTCACTGTGCAATAAGGCACATTCCTCTTCATCAAGGACTAACTTGTTTATAGCAGCCATGCACCCAACATGTGCATCTTGATTTATGTGGGGCTTGATCCTAACCCCACCCCCAGGTGTTGTTTTGGCCAGCCAAGATGGAGAATAATATTTTGGTGTTAATACATATTCAGACACGCCAAGAACATTTATTAATGGCTTTCCTTTTACATTTGTCCAACCATCTGATACAATTGATACCCCATAATCATCCCAAGCATTTGTGAATTGCTCCAAATCAGTTTGGATCTTGGATTTTTCCTTGTCAATCCCCATAGTTCTAGCTTTGTCATATCTAGGGCTCTTGTATCCTGTTGGAACAGTGTAGATGGCCTCTACCATTTCATGCCAATAGGGTGAGCGAAGAACATTGAATGGTATGCCACATGCATAGATAAACCAAGGCACTTTTGCATCCACGTCATCGCTATCACCTTGGTTAAGGAAATCTGATATTGTCTTGCGTGACTGCATGGGCGATAATCCACTACCTTAGGTGGATGGGCCTCTAGTTCTCGGTGAGCTTGAGGGGTCTTGGTCATGCCTTGATCTTTTTGATTTGTGTTGTGCTTCAAATTCTTCCTTCTTATAGATGGCTCTTTGTCCTGATGCCACATATGGGAAAATACAAACTCCTATAGTTTTATTTTCATCACATGGCATGTGCCCACATGGATGTCTTCTCACATGGGTTTATGAACCTATGTAAGTCTTTTCACAATGTGGGTGACCAAATTTGGTGGTTCCACCCCGTCTACTTTCGCCTTGCCTTGTGACATATTTCCACAAGGGTGTTGGGTCTTCTTTGGTTTTCTTTCGGTTTCCCTCCCCCTCCTCCTCCTCCTCTACATGATATGTGCTGCTACCTAAGTCACCTGACACGGGGACATGGGACACGAAGGACATGTGGATTCGAGTGTCCGACACGGGCACGGTGACCCCCGAAATCAAGACACGTAGGACACGTTATATATATATATATATATTTAAATATTATATATATTAAAAATATAGACATATATATCCAAATTTTTACAAATATTCAATAGAAATCAAAATCAATGCACATTTAACATTAGTAATTACACATTTAAATCTTTCAAATCTTCTTCACCTGCACACCAAACACACTTTAGAACCCTCTCCACACTTGCAAATGATAAAAAGAAAGTGAAAATTTTGATTTAAAGCAATTCTGGGCGTTTTTTTAGTGGAAAACGTGTCCTGTTTTCCGGACACGCACTGACAGTCCTCAAACACGCGTGTCCGAAAACAGGACATGCTGCAATGACATGTCAGACATGCTTTGTCAGCGTGTCCATGTCCGACACGCGGACACGGGACACGCAGGCCCTTTTGGACGAATCCGGTTTCATAGGTTGCTGCCCATTTCTTCATCTTGTCCCTCATTCCTCCTTTGGTTTCCAATCACCATCATCAAAATTTCAAAAAGAAAACAACAAAATAAACCATATACCCATCATCATGTTTGTTGGAACTAGAGATTTGTTTTCTGCAATAGAATGAGGGAGGAAGCATGGGAAAGAGTAGGAGAGGAACATCACATTTTAGAATCTAGATTCCAAGCATTCAACATAGACATCAGAATTTAAACTTCAAACACAAAGCAATTCAACAAGAATGAGTTTAGAGCCAACCTCTTTGGCTCTCCAATGGTGGTTGAAGCTTGAACCCTATGACAGATTCCAATCTTTCCTCCAAGCTCTCACAAATGACACCCTTTAGTCTCCTTTCCAAGCTCTTCAAGCTCCTCACCAAATCTTCAAATGCACTCCAAGCTCCTTAAACCCTTGCAAAGATGAATGAAATGGAAACAATGAAGATAAATTAAGTGGGGGAGTGCTTTATAGCCCAAGCAAACTCCCCCCTAAAACATAAAATTTGCCCTTCCCTCTTCAATCTGCGGGTTACACATTAGAGAGATTTTGAGGTAAAAAATGGGCCTCCTAAGAGATATATTAAAAAGTTATCATTGGGGTATTTTATGGGGTAGGTATATTTTACAACTCGCCTCTTACACTACACTCTATGCACAATCTAAATAACCATGGCTGAGTCACATTTCAAAATTAACTAGAATAAATTAATAAAAAAACTACATTGATGTGACTAAGATTCAATTGTAACTTCCTAAAAGTATAGTGTCCTTTAGTTTTTATATGCATCAAACTTGGAAATGAAATTAAGTAATAAAAAATACATTACAATGAAAAGACACTTTTTATGAGCAATTTTGTAATTTATATAAACTTTGTGTTTAGTATTTCTCTCTCTCTCACACACACACACATATATAACAAAAAAATTTTAATTTGTAAGTAGCAGGAAATTATATTAAAATACAAAAATTAGTACATGCAAAGTTTTCATGACACATGTCCAAAACTTGCCAAGGCAGATACTAAAGATTATTACACCTGTTTGAAATTTGCCCTTGGTGAGGGAAACCAAGTTTCCACTATCAAAACTTAACAGAGTTGTTTGGTAATCTAACAAGCTAACCGAAAATAAAAAAACACAGAAGATTTTGGAAAATCCTGAGACCTTGTGACTTTCGCCATGGTTCTTCAACAATTGGGCACGACTTGAAGTAGTCATCATCTTCACCGGAGAGAGAAGGTTCAGGGTCCTAGTACGGCTTCGCTGTAGGGGGAGGTGTCGACATCTGTTGCGACTGGCTATCAGTCTGCGCGCACCCTTCATCACCACATCGAGTGAAGCTTCAGTTGTGTGTCCGATGTGCTTGATGTCCTGACTCTGATGAATTTTTTTGGCAAGGTTCTGATGGTTCAGACATTGAGAGGCGGAGGAAGTTTCCTGAGCAGTGGAGCTATCAGTGATTGGAGGTCGGAGGTGAGGGAGCATGGTCATGCTCCTGGAGCAGCTGGGCAAGCACATTCTTCATTCGCCAGTAATGGGAGAGTCTATGCCGTAGAAGTTGCATAGAGCAGTGATGAGCAACAACTTGAGCTTCCCAGTCATCCACTGCTCTATGTATGTTTAGGGGAATATGGGCTCCATACCCTGCGGAGATGGACGATGCAACGTTTCCCGACTTCTTGCTCCCTTAGAGCTGCTACCTCTGCGGGGAGTGGCCCCAAGTCTGAGTGGCATTGTCAGTGGGTGAATTCTTTGGTTAGTGTTCCTATCTCCCTAATTTTCCCTAGAGCTGGAAATCCAAACAACGATGAAGCGACCAGAAAATCTGCGTGATATAGTCTACCGCCTGAGCAAAATCTGTGCGAAGCCATTGAGTAGGGTGACTAGGAAGCCGATGCTAACGCCGGTGGCCATTAAATTCCTTTGATGTGTGGAAGGAGGCATCAAAGTCGAGGTCTGTGTGAGGTGGCGAGTAGTACAGAGCTAGGTGTTGTGTAGGCTGGAATGCCTTGTCAGAGGGGGGTTTGCATAAGTACAAGCAAGGCAATGATAGCTG
>LPNX010827497.1:332661-359179 GCA_001517045.1 Pseudotsuga menziesii | reverse complement strand
TTTTTAACTTTATTTTTTTTAATATATTTAAAAAAAATTAATATATATTATTGCCGCTCCCAACCCTATGTTTCCTGCAAATTTGGGCGAAGCTTCTAGCCATATCGGATACTCGTGTCCGCATACCTGACGTACCCGCGTTCCAGAAACTTGTGCAACATAGTTATTTTATGACAAATATGTCAATTCAACCATTATGGTTGACTCATTTTATTGAAATTCTATTTGTTCTTGAATTCCAACTCACAAGAACTTGTTGTTGGCACGTTTTCTTATAAGGCCCATTTTAGACCCCAAATTTCCTCAAATGACTAATTGGAGGGCTTCTCAAGGAAAAAGGTTGGTCAAACAAGGTTTTCTCTCCAAACTGTAAACAACTCAATAAAATATTCATATTTCCATCTCACTTCACATGAGTGTACAAACCCAGCCAACCTCCTTACACGTCTGGGAGGAACTAGGGCACTTGAAGAGAGAATGATGCCAATTGAATCTTTGACCATGCATCATGAATAAGAGACCACCTATGAGAGGTGCATCCTAGAATAGTGTGCCATATAACCACCTCCATCAACAAACAAGATGTGTGTGCCAAATCCATGTTTGTTCTCCAAAACCATCCATTGATTAATCTCAAACCATGTGTGTAAAAGGAGACGACCTAGAAAAGTGTTCAAGATGTTGTTACACTACTCATCCACAAATAATAAAATACTCCTTCACATGCCTTGGAATCTATGCCATAGGCGAATGCTCCTCAAGATAACGATGAATAACCTCCAAATAATCCCTCCCACATGTGAAAAGAGACCAATGAAGGAGGGCACTCAGGTGTTAGCCTTCTAAAGGATTAAATCAACCATTAAATGGTTAATCAACCTCAATATGCGTACATTAAGGCTAAACTTTTAATCAAACAATAGTCGAACTTCCAATTAGTCACCAATTGATTAAATCATTATGAACATATATGCCAATGAAAGGGGGGAACTCCACCAAGTGTTGTACCATGCACATAAGTTGTTCTCCCTAGTAAAACCCCAACATAATGAAACATTAGAAGTTCTACCTAGGTTTGAAATTAGGGCGCACCACCAAAGGACTAATGCATGATTAATAGTCCATTAAACCTTAAGAAAATGATTGATCATAAAAGAAAGTGTAATACCCCGCTTCTCTAACATAAACCTAGGAAGGGTGCTATATCATCAATTACACATTCCCCCACAAGGCAATGTCTAGCAAATGTTACAACATCAAGCCATAGTCCACTGCCACACCACATCAGCACCAAAGGAAAGGGGAGATGAGAAAGGTGTTACCTCCTTCTAGCATCGTGTCCCTACCATACATTCAACCAAAAGGGACCATGTAGACACCCCCTTTTTAGTGACACCAATAATACAACGTCATCACATATAGTCACTAGGAAGCATCAATATTAAGTAAATGCATGAAAGAAACATCCAACGATAGAAAGACCATCATACTGATCATCCACCATTATAGAAATGGCCATCCTCCACCAAATATCTTCATCAATTATCCTTTCTGAAGAAGAGAAGAAGCTAACATGAATGTAGATCCCCCAAGTCCATCAAGATGCTCCAAGGTGCCAGCTGAAAATTTGAAAGTGAAGCCTCATACAATGAGGTGTAACAGTATATGCATTTTATGGAATTGCATGGAATGTAGATATTATTATTGATATGGATACAATCTACTGTTCTTAATAGTCACTTTTTTCACTTTGTTTTAGCGAGGCCTCTTAATAGCCTTATTTTTATATTTAGGCAGTCAGAAGTGTGTATAGAGGTATCAGTCTGTAAGGTGGAATGGAAACCATGTGTCATCTGTATGTTTTGAATTATGAAAAGGTGAAGGGCCTTGGTGTGTTATAAAATTGTATAAGATTTGTCTACATGTTCCTTGTTCCTTTGCTTTATTTGTTAGATTTTCATTTTCTAAGTTTGAATTTTTCTATGGATTTTTGTTTATTTTGTGTGTTTATAGACTAGAATTTTTTTTATTCATATATTTCATTAATTCCTTTATTTGCATCTATGATTGCACACAAAATTCTATGATTTGTACCTGTAATATATGTTCTGCTGCGTCCTGGTTTTCTTCCAAGATGTTGGTACTCATTCAATTTTCGTTTTCATGGCCATTCTCCTTCAGAATTGCTTGGTTCAGTGCTGTTAACCTACACCATTTAGACGTTTGTTGATAACAAGAAATGTGGATTTTATGGTCCATTAGCCTATGATATCATATTTTATGCACAAATGAGTTGAAAAGTAGTATGTATCAATCCCAGTGTTTTTGTTTAAATGTCGTAGTATAGAATGTCGTATGATTGAAAGAAAATAGTAGATAGTGATCTCAAATTAGGATTTTGCATACACTTTTTATTTGTATTGGATCCTAACTGAAAGTCGTCTGCCGGTATTGGGTTATATGTAACAATACATCTTGATTTTGTTTAAACTTCTCTTATTTTGATCTTACAGGATTGTGAGAGAACTGTCCATAATATGTTTGTTTCATGGTCGATCTGGTCCCTGAAGTGTCTATGGCCTGGCCCACGCTACACATTTGGATTCAAACATGCTGCATATATTACAGCTCGGAAGCATTTGGATAAAGCTCAAGCATCAGCAAGGCATGAATCTAAATTACCATCTGCAAACCATGACATGGCAAAAGGGGTCATACTGAGTCCGGCAACACAGAACAAAGTCATTCAAGCTTGGATTGATCATGATTTGGCCCATCATGCAAATGTAGTGCTTGTAAATTTTACTTGTATCATCAGTCTCATTGTTGTAATTGTCACAAGCCTGTATATTAGAAAAAGGCGTCTATCTGATACGTCAAGTCAAAATACTAGTACTAGTAAGTGGCAGCCAGATGGCAGCCATTTCAACTGGAAGCAGACAGGTTATGAAGGATATTCAGGGGGATCAAGACTACATAACCGTGATCGTTTCTAATGCACATCTCTTTTCAGAGGCCTGTATATGTCTGCTGTTTATTCTGAGTGCCAGGGTGCAAATTACAGATTATGCCTTACTCTTGTTTTTTTCTGGCAAATTACAGATTCTTGTATGCAATCTTCATCTTCATCTTCATCTTGTATTCTTTATATCACGGAGGATTGCAAACAAAATCAAATCCTTATCAGCAAAGGTTCTTTGAGTTCTTGTGAAATGGAATGAAATTGTAGTAATGTCTACTCATGACCAAAGAAAGGTCAATGGGACTCAAGAGTATGGTTGGCACAAAATGCCAAATTAATCGGGTTCAGAGTTTTTCATTGAAAAGAACCTAACCCTGTTTGTTCGCATGGCCTGAAATACTTTGTCATTTGGTCAATACTTCATTTCGAATCAAATGCACAAATAGC
This sequence comes from Pseudotsuga menziesii, assembly GCA_001517045.1. NCBI lineage: Eukaryota > Viridiplantae > Streptophyta > Pinopsida > Pinales > Pinaceae > Pseudotsuga > Pseudotsuga menziesii. The sequence continues at coordinate 355,770 of LPNX010827497.1, read as the reverse complement.
CTAATAGGTGCACAAAAGATGAGGGGTTTGGGATCCACTTATCGTTTGCAAGCTTTGAGGGGTTTGGGATCCACTTATCGTTTGCAAGCTTTGAGAGGTCCATACAGCTGATGTTTTTTCGAGTCATTAAACTGCTAATCCTGATAATAAAAGCATCGTTAGCATAAGCGTATTCACTTATACGTGTCTGAAAGAGGGCTAAGTTTTGTTTCAAAGGAAGACACTGACTAAGGCTTCTCATTGCCTTTATTTTATTTAATTACTTGAATTACAGTTAATGAAGTTACCGTGCCCAACCAAGGCATTGAAACTTTGAAGGCATATGTCCAAATTGGACTTTTGCATACATCGGCATATTTGATGATTTATGTTACTGTTGGTTTTTATGGAATTGCAGGCGTAAGAGAGAATCTTAGAGGGCAATGTTTCTTTAAAGTTTGTTCTCTTTTTCTTCATGTTCAATTTGGATGTTTGCAATAACTCATTTATTCATGGGTTAAATTGTTGTAAATCTGTTGGCGTTGGTGAAAATTGTATTTGTGAAATAACATATTATATTAAAACAGTGATTTCCGTGACGAACGTTTTTGACGTTTCCTGGATGAGTACAGTTTTTCCAGTTCTATGTTTATGAAAACTCTACTGATATTGTCCGATGTCTTCTTGTTGTCCAAGCCCACAATGGTTCTTAAAAGAGAAGAAAATATGACGATTTTACATTTCCTATATTCTTCCACGAAACAAAATGTTGCAACACGTGCAATTTTAGTCAGTCTGTGGTTCATATAAAATACGACCTATACGCAGTAAGCTCCCTCTCTTTATGCGCTTTCATGGATTTGCCTCTGAAAAGTAGAGTTCCATGAAAGGCTCTAATACTTGTTAGCAATTCCTAGCTTGACATGAAATAGAAGCATGATGTTGATGTACATGTTAGTGAATTTGAGATGTGAGTGGATATTCATACGAGAATGAATAAATTTAGATGTTTGAGGTTATCGTTGGAAAGTAAGGTACTTACAAATAATCTGGTTTTAACCTCAGTCGAATATCAATCCAAGCCTCCGACAGGAATTGATACAACTGTAATCAATTTCTTGAAAAGATATTAAGAAAAATTTCATAACCAACATTGACATATCACCGGGAGCATTGAGAATTTAAAAGAGAGATTGTTGCAATTAGGTTTAAAGATAAATTGTTGCAATAAAGTTCACAGAGCAACAAAAACAAGAGATCAGATTTCTTGAGAAAATAAGTAGCAATTGCTTTATTTATTATATATTTGAGTATACCCAGTTGACACAAAAACATAGATTTTTCGTCATATTGTTTAGGACAAACTTTTATGCAATGTCCTTAAACAAAGGGAAAATGTTGAACCTTGTTATGTATTCTGAAACAAAATTACAACATGAAAAAACAAATAATCAGTATGGAATTTGTTGCTCACCAGTGCACTTATTGTGAATAACATTGGATTTCAAAGTTTATATCCTTGTCATGAGTCACTATTTTTTGTCCGCTAAGTCAAACATGAAAATTGAAGCAGTGGTCAATATTGGGTCATCACCAGTCACTTTGTTTTCATGGGAAGTTATCTTACATTGTCTAGGGACAAAGTACTGCTGAGTTATCATAAATAAATTTTTGAAAGTGGAAAGATTTCTTAGTCAATCAAATCAATTTATTTCTCTATACCCTAAGAATGTGCCATGGGAAGGTGGGAATGGCTTGGAGAAAATGATGAGGGGAAAGATTATTTTGGGTTTCTTTCCTAGCAGATTTATAAGTTAAAATAAATAAATATGTTAAAAAGTTTAGTAATTTTGAGTTAGTAATGTCTACTATAAGTTGAAGTTTGTTAAGTATGTTTAGATATTGGTTTCTTAATTTGGAACCTATATGGATGGATATTGTGTCATCTTTCCTTATTTACAAATGTATTGCATGTTCGATTTCAATATCTATAATTTTTTTCTGTATAACTAAGTATGTGAAATCCTCGAAGGCTTCAACATTATTGATGGGTGGTAACCACAGTAAACCATCAACACTCAAGTTCCAAGCACCTTGCCTCAAGGTGCTCAAGAGAGTTGAACTTTGACCTTCCCAACTTGGGTAAGAGATCTCACCTTTAGCTCATGATTACTTGAGCTAACCCTGGGGGATATGTTGAATTTCAATGCCATATCCTCTTAGATAATATTTAGTATTGTTTGTACAATTTGACACTCTAAATGTTAAATATAAGGTTATAATTAGAACTTAGACATACTAATTAGGACTTGCACATAATCAAGTCTTTGTAATAAAGTGATGCAGTCATGAGTTAGTTAATGTACTCATTTAAAGATTAGGTATGTTACATCACTCTGTCCTCTCTTACTAGGTATGTTTCTTTGTGTATTCTTGTCTAAGCTTATAGATTTTTCAGTATGACGGTGACAATTATCCCTAGGGATTGGTTGGGAAATTGATCTTAGAATGAATATGAGATCTTGATCAATTCCTTAAGATTCAGTGCAAATAAACATGACAAAAAAGAGAGAAATACTTGAAATATGAAGGTCACGGTTATCCCTAGCGATTGGTTAGGTAACTCATCTTAGAACGAATACGACATCTTCATTGACTCCCTAAGATTCAATGCAAATAATTGTGACCAAAATAGAAAGAGAAATACATGTAGATAATTCAATATGGATTTCGGATTTTTTTAAATATATTTCATGTTATGAATTTCTTCTTTTCATAGTTTATATGTTCTTATGTGCCAATACAAAATTTAAAAAATTGAAAATATTTGTTGCATTTGATTCGTATATGAATGCATTGATGGTTTGATGCATCTAAAAGTTATAGTTGAAGTATCTTCATTTAAAAACAAACAAATCAAGTTGCTGGTGTGGTCATCTGTTTTTGAGTTATTGAAGTAGTTTTGTGTGAAATGTTGCATTGCGTTTTATATTGAAAAAAATTGCTTGGTTTTTATTCTCTCGAAAAATAAAACATAAAATTGGTAAAATAAAAAGCTCTCTTGAAGAGATTTGTATTCATCCAAAAATTTGTATTCATCCAAAAATAATTTTCTTGCAAGATTTTGATTTTAAGCAACTTTTTAATTATAAAACTATTTTTTCATGCATATTTTTACATATGTAACATCATCTTTCTCACTTATGCAACCTCATAGAGTAAAACACACCAACTAGAATTAATGCATTATCTAAAGAAAATTATACTCTACCTTTACTAGAGGACCAATAGTAATCTAGGTTTTAAGGCTTTGGGATTAGGAGTCTCTCTTGAGCCATTCACATTAATACTTTAGAATATTTCTTAGTGAGATGTCCTATTGCAAGGTGCAATTTCAAGGAAATGCCTTTTGAGTGTACAATCAGTGGTGGAAGTTGGTGGATGTGAGTTTGTCCTCCACATCTTCCCTTTTAACTTCAATAAACGCATAGTACTAGCCTCACAACTAGCCCAATGTTGATAGTTGACTAGGCCCTATTTATTTAGCTAGCACTTACAATGCCAAGCAACAAATAAGGGCATAGTAACTTTGTTCCACTTGTTCACATTTCTTGACTTTATGGCTCCACATAGCGTACTCTTGTTGTGAGCTAACTATTGGGTGTCATTAGATTAGTGGCTTACCTCATTGTAACTCCCCTTGTGTTTGAACACCTTGGGTGGTTAGATTTTGAGGAAATTGCAACTTTATCTCATATTTTCAGCCAAGTTACTCTTGAATTAGATTTCACATCTTTAGAAAATACTTGTTTGGAAGGCCTTGTTATCCACTAAGTTGCACTTAGGGGATTTCAAGTGAGCTACCAAGGATTAAAACAAGTCATTTGTTCCTACTCAGTGCTCAGAAGTTTCAAGGTTTCGATCAAGACCAATTGTCGGTCCCATTTTTTAAAATTTTACATGTTCATACCCCTCGGGGATATTGTAATAAAATGTCGTAGCATGTTGAAAGTATGTAACGGACTTGGCTTTCCTAGGACCTAGACATTGAGTCGACTATTCCAAGGTGTTTTTTCCTTGTTAATTAGAAGTACTTTTTGTTTAATTTAGCAAAGCTTATGATCTTTAGGGTTCTGGTTGAACCTCTTTGTGAAAGAAGTTTGAAGAAGGAAGAAAAAAGTCAATACAATGATCAAACAATCATGGTGAAATTGAACAGTCAAGAGACAAAAATTGGTCAGCATAACATTACTCTCATTATCAATAATATGTGTGTAATACAATGATGATACAACAAGGAGGATTCAAATCTACTAGGTGTGATTTGAATTCACCAACTTGGACCGAATCTTGAGCTAACTAGCCGTGGGAAAATCACCACTCAGAGCTCACTAATTTAAATCAAGACAACTAAATTAGTTCACAATCAGTGAACTAAACAAGGTAGGTAGGAAAATGAGCCTAATCTCAAATTAGGAAAATGTTGTGCTAGGCTAACTGAGGATGAACTAACTGATTCCTATTAGACGATAACTCAACACAAACTAGGGTGAACTAATGGTGGGACTCCCAAGACTCAGTGTGGGTTCCTAAATTATAGAAATTGGTCTCTGGAGCTCCTAAAATCATGCAAACCGATGCATCAAGGAATATGTGGGCCTTAGATGAGTTTCCCATGGCACTAGTGAAGTGGCAACATACTCCTAAGCTAGGAAATGCCATTTTAGACTATGGTGGTCAAGGGAGGATTATAATTAATCCTAACACCGCCCCTTAATCCAGAATTGGACAACTTGGGCCCTGGAAACTAAGACCAAAGATCACCCATACAATCTAATGCAAAAAGTAACTGCAATAAACCGAGGATATGGGGAAAACCTCATGGGAACACCCCCCACCCCCCCACCTCTCAAAACGAACAGTGGAACCAAGAACAATAACTGAATCAAACGTTCACGCCAAGAAGAGATTTGAGATAGACAAATCTCTTTTCAGTGAAATATTTGGTGAATATGTCTGGAATTTGCTCCTCTGTAGGGTAGTAATGTAGAATGATATCCTTACTATGCACTAGTTCTTGGATGTAGTGCATGTGGACTTCAACGTGTTTGGTCTGTTGCTTTTGTACTAGATCATTGGATATTTAATTGCACTTTGATTATCATAGAAGAGGTCTACTGAAGGAGAAGTGTGAATGGAAAACTTTGTCAGAGTCCCATGTAGTCAAACTACCTGAATAGTTGCATTCACACCCCCTCGATACTCTGCTTCAGCTGAAGAGAGAGCAAGAGTTGTTTGCTTCTTGCTTGACCAACAGATTGGTCCAGATCCCAACATGAACACAAATCCAGATGTAGATTTTCTGTCATTACTGTCACCATCCCATTCCGAATTAGTAAAACCAACCATATCTAGCTGAGCACCAACAGAATAATGAATCCCAAACTCTCTAGTACCTTACACATAATTCAGTTTGTGCTTTGTTTCCTTCCAATGCAGCTCATGTGGCTCCTGCATGAACCTAGCAACAACACTCACAACATATGACATGTATGGTCTTGAATGAGTAAGGTACAATAAGCTACCAATCAGCTATCTATAGAGAGTACTATCAACCAGGGGTGTAGAACCACCTTCTTCCAATTTGATGCCAGATAAGAAGGGAAAGGATGTTGCTTTGCAATCTTCCATGTGGAATCTTTTGAGCAAATCTCGTATGTATTTGGACTGAGTAATCATGATCCCTGAATCTTTTTTATTCACTTCAAGGCCAGTAAGCTTCCTTAACAACCCTAGATTTGTCATGGAGAATACCTTGCTCAACGCTGACTTGATATCTCTCAATCCAATAGCTGAGGCACTAGTAATGAGAAAGTCATCCACATACAATACTATCAATAGTAAGCAACCTCCCTTTTGTTGCATGTATACATTGCGGTCACATTTGCACCTTTCAAACTTTTGTGACAGTAAGAAGGCATCTATCTTGGCATACCATGCCCTTGGGGCTTTCTTGAGCCCATACAAAGATTTCCTCAGTTTGCAAACCAAGGAGGAATTTTAAGTGTACCCCTCAAGTTGCCTCATGTAGATCTCTTCTTCCTGGTCACCATGTCGGAGGGCACTCTTCACATCCATGTGATGTAACTCCCACTTCTTCGAAGCTGCAATAGCCAAAACCAATCTTATGGAATCCATTCTTGCAACAAGAGTGAATGTTTCATTGTAGTCTAGCCCATGAACTTGTGAACATCCCTTTGTAACTAGTCGAGTCTTGTACTTGGTAGTGGATCCATCAACTGCTAGTTTGGACTTGTAGATCCATTTGCACTGAACTGGATTTCTCCCAGGAGGTAAGGGGACAAGCTTCCAAGTCTGGTTGTCTTGTAGGGAATCAAATTCATCATCCATGGCTGCGTTCCATCTTGGATCATGGAAATCCTCTTTGTAGGACTGTGGATCAGACCCCGTCATCATAAAGCACCTCTTTGGGATAAGTGGATTTGTATGGAAGAGTGCAAGGTTTTCATCTTGAAACTGATATCTTGTTCTTCTTCTCTCAAGTGGATCCCTAACACTATTCCCAACAACTTCAATGAATTTTTGGGCCCATTTAGGCCTTGGATTGGGAGCATGTGTTGGATCTAGATTTAGATCTGTTTGTGCTTCATTCTAAATATCAAGATCTTGATCATCGTGATCCTCATCTTCACTCTAAATTTGAAATATCCGTAGAGACATCATCATATGCAAATGGAATTGATTGAGTAATTATACCTTCGTCTTCTTGTTAGGATTATAATCCTCCCTTGTCCAATTTGGTCATTTATGTCTAAATCAGGACTCATGTCTAAATCGGGAGTCCTTTCAGTCTATTTTTAGTCACTAGCACCATTTGGTCCACTTGGCCTAATTGGGGCACATGTACCAGTTACTAAAGTGTGGGGAACACTAATTGAGGCCAACGTCCACTGATTGCACTTGCATGCATCCGTTTAAGAGCCTCCTAGATCAATCCCTACAAATTAGGAGCCACTGGGAGTGCCGATACCAACCTCCATCAGTTGAGTTTAGTTGGTGATTAGTCAATCTCAATTAGGAGTTAGTTACATTCAGTTCTAATAAGTTAGTGCTAGGATTGCATGGCTGCATGCAGGAAAAGCGCATTTACTCACCTACCTCAGTCAGTTAGACTAGTTAACACTGAATTAGACACTTGAGTTGTGATTTTGAAATCCGATGAACTTCAATAATGATTTATACAAGGTCAGTTAACCATTCAGTCAAGTAGAGTCAAACCAATTCAAATTTACTCACATGGATTTGAATTGCATGAGGCTATTTAGCCATTGTACTTCATTGTAATTAATTATCTAATTACTTTTGATTAATGAAAGCATTCACATTTGCAAGCCATTTTTTGCACTGTTTCATTCTTCAATTGCTGAGTAAATTGTATGATCTATCTTGTGAGTCGTGTGTTGATCCACAGATCTATGTGCTCAATTTAATATGGTATCAGAGCCTCGGCAGGAAAAGGCACTTCTCCTACTACAGATTCATACTTGGATCCAAATTTTTTTAAAGCAAAAGTGCTTCTTCCAGTACTGCACCAGAAGCAGAGAATTTACCACTTAATATCCCAAGTTAAGGAATTGTTAATCAAGCTTGCTTGATCAACTATGCTAGGTGTGAAGGAAATTCCAAAAGTGCAGACTGTCAATCTTATTTTGTCTATTTGATTGTGTGATTTACAGGTTTATCAGTCCTCTTCACTGCATTCTTTACAATCAGCTCAGTCTCCTTCACTACATTTGCTACAATAGCAAAGTCTTCTTCACTGCATTCTAGATGGCCCCTCCAATAGAGCTCCTCACTCCTTTCAACTTTCACCAGTAGAAGGAGGACATGGAGATGCAACTACACTCCAAAAGACTCTTCAAACTTACAATGGAGACAGAGGCAGAGCCAGTCCATTATGTTGACAAATAAAATTACTTGAATAGGCTTGATGAAGCCTATGGATGCTTGTGCCTCTCAATCTCTCGAGATCTTCTCTTTCACATCAATGGATTGAAGACTCCCAAGTAGGTTTGGGATAAGCTTTCCTCCTTACTTGATAAGAAGGATGACCTAAGGATCTATCAGCTAGAGAATGAGCTAATTTCTCTTCATCTAGCCAATTTCGAAACACTAAATGACTTCTTCACAAAATTCATGAATCTAGTGTTCCAGTTGAAGCTATGAAAGGTTGAGGAGGATGATCAACTCATCCTTGCCATTCTCTCAAAACTTGGTGCAGACTACTCAATATTTGTATCAACCTTTCATTCAGTGAAGCTTACTACTCCAAATTGGAGGATTCCTACTCTTAACTCCTTCGTTGAATCTCTCACTCAGGAGCATGATAAGTTGATCCAAATGGGGATCATTCGATCTTCCAAAGATCAAGCACTGGTTGCAGGAGGACCTAAGGTAGCAAATGATAAAGGGAAGCAAAAGGATGAGTCTCTTGTGGAGAAAGAGCAGTCAAATGAGCCTTCAGGTTCAAAGAGGAGCAAGAAGGATGGCAAAGGAAAGACTCTTTGTTCTTACTGTGGAAGGGGATTTCATCCAGAAAGCTCTTGTATGAGAAGAACAATTGATGAGATGGCTCTTTTTCTGAAGAAACATAACATTACTGTACTTGCTAGCACAAGGAAAGTTGGTCGTAGAGAAGAAACTGAAGAACATGAAGAAACATGCCATGCACTGAAGGCTAGCTGCTCAACAACACATGCCTTCCTCATTGATTTTGGAGCTTCCAATCATATGGTTGCATCCAAAGAATCATTCTCTTCCTTGCAATATTTTGATGGTCCTAGTATTCAGATGGGAAATAACAGTCAAATTCGAGCCAAAGGGAAGGGTTCTATAGCACTTGAACATGGAAAGTTCAAAGATGTGCTTTATGTGCCCTCCTTAGCTGCAAATCTGTTATCTGTATACCAGATGACTTATACTGGCTCTCCAAAGTGAGTGATATTTGGTCCAGACTCAGTGGAGATCATAGATATCTCTACTGAAAACATCATAACGAAGGGTGTTGCAAATCATGCCTCCAAGGCATATGAGTTCTCATGCTTCATGCCATTTCTAGAACCAATACACTCTCAGTTGCCACCTGACATGAAAGGTAAAGCCATTCCATCTAATTCTTTTGTAGTTTCCACTAGTATTGCAAATCCAATTGTATCAGTTTATGAGATTGAGATTCGGGGTGATTAGATCCAGATCCAGTCCCTACTCCCAAGCAGGAAGCTAGGAAGATGACTGGAAATCCATCTGACATTTAGAAGACAAATACCCTTGCGCTATGCCATGCAATCTCACCTCCTTCAAAGAGATGCAACAAACTCCCTGTGAGATGCTACATGGAAAGGGATGATTAGTTACACTGCCTTCAGAAAAATAGAGTGGATCATACAACTCTTCATCCAGAAAGAGGCAAAGGTTACATTCCTCCTTTCTTCCATCATAATTTTGGGAGAAGATGGAGAAGTCTACATGCCAGGCCCTAGGATACCTGTGCATAGAACATCATGCATGCTGCCTCGCTACATCACAGAGATTGCAACAACATATTTTCAAGTTTTTCAAACTTGAATCCTGATTCTATCTGCCTAGTTAGAGGGGGGGGATTTTTCCCATGTGGTTTTTTCCCCAACTCCTTGTATTGAGCAGTTACTTTACTTTACTTGTTGTAATGGGTGACCTATGGTCTTAGTTACCAAGGCCCACAAATTGTCCAAGTTAGCATTCAGGGGGGTGTTAGGATTATAATCCTCTCTTGTCCAATTTGGTCATTTATGTCTAAATCAGGAGTCATGTCTAAATCAGGAGTCTGTTCAGTCTATTTTTAGTCACTAGCACCATTGGGTCCACTTGACCTAATTGGGGCACATGTACCAGTTACTAAAGTGTGGGGAACACTAATTTAGGCCAACTACCACTGATTGCACTTGCATGCATTAGTTTAGGAGCCTCCTAGATCAATCCCTACAAATTAGGAGCCACTGGGAGTGTCGATATCAACCTCCATCAGTTGAGTTCAGTTGGTGACTAGTCAAGCTCAATTAGGAGTCAGTTACATTCAGTTCTAGTCCCTTACATTCAGTTCTACTCAGTTAGCGCTAGGATTGCATGGCTGCATGCAGGTGAGGCACATTTACTCACCTACCTCAATTAGCTAGACTAGTTAACATTGAATTAGACACTTAAGTTGTGATTTTGAACTTCGATGAACTCCAATAATGATTTAGGCAAGGTCAGTTAACCATTCAGTCAAGTAGTGTCAAACCAATTCGAATTTACTCACATGGATTCGAATTGCATGAGGCTATTTAGCCATTGTACTTCATTGTAATTAATTATCTAATTACTTTTGATTAATGAAAGCATTCATAGTTGCAAGCCATTTTTTGCACTGTTTCATTCTTCAATTGTTGAGTAAATTGTATGATCTATCTTGTGAGTTGTGTGTTGATCCACATATCTATGTGCTCAATTTAATACTTCTTCGGCTGGTTGTAGATCATGCAACGGATCTTCATTGAAGTGAACGCTCCACTCTATGAAGCAGTTTTTGGTTGCAATCTCCATCAGTTTGTAATCCTTTGCATCATTTGCATATCCCAACAGTATGCATTCGCTACTTTGAGGTTGGAAGGCTTTCCTCTTGTTAGTTGGAATTCGCCCATCCTTTGGAGCCAAAAACCCTCAGATGTGAGACATTAGGCTTATATCCAATCAATGCTTTGAATGGAGTGACCCCAACCATTGACTTGTGAGGAACTCTGTTTTGGATATATGAAAAACACTTAATTGCTTCAGCCCACATATATGATGGAAGATTTCTTGGTTCAAGAAGGCATGTAGCCATCTCTTTCAAAGATCTTCTCTTCCTCTCAGCTACACCATTGTGTTATGGTGTGTATGGGACCGAGTGTTGCATTTGAATACTTGTGTTGAGATATTTTATATTCCTTGGATGCTAATAATGTCTTTGTATTATGTCGGAAGATATCCACAATCTTATGTAAAAGAGTAATACATTATAGCCCATATTCATTATGGTAAAGTATACTCTTGATATTCATCATTATATAAAGAGATGTTATTTAGGATAATTATATTATCCCACATGTAATATGTGAGAGTAATTCCTCCTCATCTCTTGTTATATAATAGGGTCAAGGGAGTGACATCACAACATAATACTTGATCTTTCTGTATTCTATTGGGGTTTTTGGCATTGCTCTCTTGTAAGCTTAAGGAGATATTTTGGAGATAATAGAAGACTACCTTCTTGTGGATGTAGCCCAATTGGGTGAACCATGTATATCTGATGTTCTCTTTTTTCTTGTTCTCTTTTGTACTTATTATTGATATATTATTGTTCTGCATAGATAGGTAAGCTAGTTTAGGTTGATCCCTCTTTCCAACATGGTATCAGAGCTAGTTTCTATGATCTAGCCCTTTCTATAGCTTTCTAACAATTTTATCATCTGGGCATTGTTTATTTTGTAGATTTGCTTTCTATCTGGTAGCCATTAGGATTCTCTTCATATCTTGGCATATTTCTGCAATTTTTTATGTCTAACCCCACTCTATTTTGTAGATTTTTTGCAAAAAAAATTCAAGGGTTTCTTGATGTTTTTTGGTAGATCTATATGATTTTTGAATTGTACTCAAGGAGATATATCTTCCTATTATTTAGATCTAGTTTTTTTCATGAAAAATTGAGTTCGCAACTTTTAGATCCAGATATGAAACTTTTGGTGCAAAATTTAAAGAATCTGGTTACAAATCTGAGTTCTTCTTGAAAAAATACCTGATTTAAAAATAAAAAACAAAATCGTTTGATTTCCTGTCCGAAAAGCGAAGATATCGCTGATTTAAAGTCAACTATTTTTCAGAAATTTTATGTATGGATGAAAAATTGCTGAGTTGATATCCTTTGACAGAATATCCAGATTTGTATTTGGCTTACATAGTTGGATGCAATATGCTCATGCCATTTCCAGAAACAGGTTATAATAGCAATTCCGAGTCATATTGTCTGTGTTATGGTCATTTCAAATTTTTGTCTCAAAACCCTTGATCTACATTAAAATAAAATAAAATTTGGTAAGAACTTTTCAGTTTACTCATTTTTTTCTTGTCATTTCTAGAATTTCAGTTTTATTTTTTATTTTTTATTATTATGACTTCAGAAGTAGCTTCAGTTCCTAAACTTATTGGTCCTAACTATCTTGTATGGAAGAGAAAAATGATTGATGTTCTCAAGAGTAAGAATCTATGGAGGATTGTTAATGATGAACACGAGAAACATGTTGATGCTAACGATGTGGCTATATGGGAAGACACATGTGATTACGCAAGAGGGATCATTGGTCAAATGGTTGCAGAAAGTCTTCAGGTAAGTATTGAGGAAGAATACATCCCGGTTGAGGTACGGAAAACTCTTTCTTCTCTATTTGATAAATTTGATGATGTTTCTGCTTATTACCTTGAAAAGAAGATTTTTGAGCTAGATCCTACTAACTTTAATAGAGTAGAATTTTATCTTGCTGAAGTGAAAACCTTAAATGAAAAACTAAACAATTGTGGTAAAGAATAAGAAAACAAACATTGCTCTTATAATTCTTGTAGAACGTAAATTGCCATCTTGTTTTGACATGTTCATTCAAACTAGGAATAGAGCTCTTGAATTGTCTCAAAGTACTATGAAACCTAATTTGATGCTTTTTGTAAAGGGTTTATTAATGAGCAAGAAAGGTTAATTATTTTAGGACAACTCTCACCTAATAAATCTCTAATTGTTCATAATCCTAAGAAAAGTTTTCATAATGCGAAAGGTACTTGTTCACACACTTCAAAACCTACTAATAATTTTGGTAATAATTTTCATGCATGTCATGAAAATAGTAAGAAGAAGAAAGTGTATGATCCTTGTAAGCATTGTGGTAAAACTAATCATCCTGAAAAGAATTGCTTTAAATTGAAACATTTAATGTCTAAAGCTAAAAAGAAAGGTTTTGATGAATCCCACATAGCTTTATGTGCATCTGTTGTTTCTTCTAGTAATTCTTCTTCTAATGTGGAATGGATAACGGATTTTGGTGCTTCTAAACATATGACCGGTAATGCTTCTTTATTTACATTTTATGACAATAATAAACACATATCTCATAAAGTATTTATAGGGGATGGTAAACAACTTTCCGTAATTGGTTCCGGTAATATTAATGTTGCTAATGGTCAATTGGAAGATGTTTTTCATGTTGAAAATATGCCCATCAACTTGCTTTCTATTTATCGTGCATGTCAGAAAGGATATAAATTTGAAGTTTGGCCTGATCATTATGTTCTTAAAGATATCAACCATAATTTTAAAGTAGTTTCTTCTGGTCTTGTTGATCATATTGTTGGTTTATATAAATTTACTGGTTTTTCAACTAAAAGACAACATTTTTATTCCTATGTTGATCATGTCGATGAACTAAGTAAATTATGACATGAAAGATTAGGTCATTTGAATTATGGTAAATTGCAAATGTTAACTAAAATGGTGCATGTATTACCTCATATTTCGTCTACTAACGGTGTTTGTGAAGGTTGTGTTCTTGGTAAACATCATAGAGAAATGCTTGATAAAGGTCAAGCGTGGCGTGCTAAAGAGCCTTTGCAATTAATTCATAGTGACATTTGCGGTACTCTTGACGTTTCTTCTATATCACACGCAATCTATTTTCTTACCTTTATTGATGACTCTGAGTGGAAAATCATGGGTTTATTTTTTGAAACATAAAAGTGAAACCTATTTTAAATTTCAACTTTTTAAATCCTTGGTTGAAAATGAATCTGGTAAAAAGATTAAGACTTTAAGAAATGATAAAGGAGGGGAATTCATTAAGAAATAATTTGAAGCTTTTTTATCTAAACATGACATTCGACATCAAAAGACTGTTCCTTACACACCTCAACAAAATGGACTTGCTGAAAGGAAAAATAGAACTTTAGTTGAAATGGCTAGATGTATACTTTATTCTAAAGGATTACATAAGAAATTTTGGGTTGAAGCCATAAGTTGTGCTAATTTTATTTTAAATAGAGTTCCTACAAAAGCTATTAAGCATGTTACCCATGAGGAAAAATGGAATCGTAGAACACCTTATATTAGTAACTTTAAAGTGTTTGGTTGTGAATGTTGGGCTCATATTCCTAATGAAAAACGGAAAAAGTTAGCACCCAAATATCACAAGTATATATTCATTGGTTATTATGAGGATTCTAAGGCTGATAGGTTGTTTGATCCTTCTAAACAAAGTGTCATAATTAGAAGAGATGTTCAATTATTTGAAATCTCTACACCACTTGAGTCTTTAGAACCTCATGTTACTTTGAATGTTCCCTTATCACTCGTTACTCCTTCCAACTCACCTTCTTCCTCCTCTTCAAGTATTCCACCTAAATGACTTGAAGATCCTGAAGTGATTGTTGTCCCGTTTAACCTTCTTGTTTGGGCTCGAAAAACTCTTGAATCTGCAGGAAGTGATATCGGAATCCCTTTCGATACTCGTAGAACTAGATCTAACTTTTCTCTCATGACCAAATTTTTAGCCACAGATGATCCTACTACTTATGCTCAAGATAAAGGTAAGCCTCATTGGGAACAAGCTATGACTGCTGAGTATGATTCTCTTATGAAGAACAAGACTTGGTCTCTTGTTCCTCTTCCTTTGAAAAAAAATTAGTTGGTTGTAAATGGGTTTATAAAACTAAATTTACTACAGACGGACAGATTGAAAAATATAAAGCTAGATTAGTTGCAAAAGGTTTTAATCAACTTGAAGGTATTGATTATAATGAAACTTTTGCTCATGTTGCTAAAATGAATACAATAAGAACCATTTTATCTATTGCTTCATCTTATAAATGGTAAATACACCAAATCGATGTTAAAAGTGTTTTTTTTAAATGGTGATCTTAATGAAGAAATTTATATGCAACAACCTCCTAGTTTTATTAATGTTGAATTATCAAGTTTAGTATGTAAATTACACAAGTCTTTATATGGTCTCAAACAAGCACCTAGGGATTGGTATGATAAAATTGATACTTATTTCTTGAATCATGGTTTTACGCATTGTATATATGATCCTAACCTGTATGTTAAGCATGTTGATGATATATCATTATTATTGTTTTATATGTGGATGATCTTATTATCATTGACAACCAACTTCTTCTAATTCAAAATATGAAAAGTGAACTTTAAAAGCGGTTTGAAATGACCGATCTCAGTATATTACACTACTTCTTGGGTCTTCAAATTTGGCATATGAAGATGGTATTCTTCTCTCTCAATCGAAGTATGCTACAGATTTATTGGCTCGTTTCCACATGAGTGATTGTAAACCTGCTCCTACGCCTTTCCAGTCCGATGTAAAGTTAACTTTTGAGTGTACTACTCCTTTTGTTTATGCTACTCTTTATCGTCAGCTTGTTGGCAATTTATATATTTAACTCATAGCAGACCAGATCTCTCTTTTTCTGTCAGTATGGTTTCATAGTTCAGGCATCAGCCTCATGAAATTCATTGGCAGGAAACCAAAAGAATTCTGAGATATTTACAGGGGACATTGTATTATGGTGTTTTTTATTTGAGTAGTGCTACAACTTTACTTTCTAGCTATACAGATTTTGACTGGGCAGGTGATAGTTTTGATCGACGATCAACTGCTGGTTATATATTTCAACTTGGTTTAGCTCTGATTTCTTGGTCCAGCAAAAAGGTGAATTCTCTTTCTTTATTGTCATGTGAAGCAAAGTATAGAGCAACCAAAGAAGCAGCTAAATAAGCAGTTTGGTTACGGCATGTTCTGACTGAGCTTGGTATGGTTCCGGAATCATCCACTGTGTTGAAATGTGACAACCAGGGTGCAATTCAACTTGCTTGCATTCTGGTATATCACTCCAAGACAAAGCATCTTGATCTTGATGCTCATTACATTCGAGTTCTTGTCGCATATGGTATTATTTCTCTTGAGTATTGTCCTACCGAGCAACATTTAGACGATATCTTCACCAAATCCTTAACAATAGCAAAGTATATGCATATTTGTTCTTTACTTGAGATGAGGGAAGTTGTCATCAAGGGGGAGCAATAATGACTCCTTCCTTACTTTGTTAGTGGGATTTTCTCCCAGCCATTATTAAGGAAGAGTGTTGGAATATTTTATATTCCTTGGAAGGTAATAATGTCTTTGTATTATGTCAGAAGATATCCACAATATTATGTAAAAGAGTAATGCATTATATCCCATATTAATTATGGTAAAGTATACTCTTGACATCGATCATTATATAAAGAGATGTTATTTAAGAGAATTATATTATCCCGCATGTAATATGTGAGAGTAATTCCTCCTCATCTCTTGGTATATGATAGGGTCAAGGGAGTCACATCACAACATAAGACTTTATCTTTCTGTATTGTATTGGGGTTTTTGGCATTGCTCTCTTGTCAGCTTGAGGAAATATTTTGGAGATAATAGAAGACTACCTTCCCGTGGACGTATCCCAATTGGGTGAGCCACGTATATATGGTGTTCTCTTTTATTTTTTTCTCTTTTGTACTTATTTTTTTATATATTATTGTTTTGCATAAATAGGTAAGCTAGTTTAGCTTGATCCCTCTTTCCAACAACCTATTGAAGCAAACAACTGCTGGAATTCTCTTTTGATGTACCCTCCTCCATTATTTGATCTGAGTGCTTTGATCTTCCTTCCAAGAGTGTTCTCAGCTAGGGCTTTGAAAATTGTAAAGGTTTCAAACACTTCAAAGTTTTACTTAATAAATTGGATCCACCAATACCTTGAGCAATCATCAATGAAGGTTAGAAAGTATCTGTATCCATTCATAGATGTTGTATGCATTAGTCTGGAGACATCACTAAGAACCAAATCGAGTGTAGAAGCAACTCTTCTTGCCTTCCCAGCCTCATACCTTTGCTCTGGATGCTTACCTACCAAGCAACCATTGCAGACACCTTCACAGGATTTGATGAGAGGAAATCCCTCAACCATCTCTTCATTGTGCAACTGTTGGAGCATTAGAGGAAATTTGAGGTCTAAAATGGGCCTCCTAAGGAAATGAATAAAATAATAGTTAAAATAATAAAATAATAGTTATTAATTTTGGAGGAAGAATGAAAAAACTACTTTTTTGTTCGTATTTTCGACATATCTCCCTGTGTTTTTACTTAAATTTCGAGCGGGTGAGCTCGTTGGATGCAGAATTTAATTCTATTGGTTCTTGAATTCTAACTCATAAAATTTATTGTTGGTGCGTTTTCTTATAAGGCCCATTTTAGACCCCAAATTTCCTCTAATGATATTTGAAATTCAGATGGACAAATATTTCATGTCGCAACCTGCTTCTGTCATTAGCATGAGTCAATAGGGCACTAGGATATGAAATAGGAAGAAAATGAGAAAACTCATATGCTTTAAAGGAATGATTTGAAACTCTTGTTAGACACTGAGAGGGGGGTGAATTAGTGTGAAGCCAATTTTAAAACTTTTCTTAGCTTGTCACAATTAACTACCAATTCATCATTCTACCAATCTCATAATAATTTCATAAACATATCATAAGCATCATTCACATAGCATAAGCATTTGAATCATCAAGAATCATAACACAATAGAACACAACACCATATAATTTTGTAATCTTTTTGTATTAGTTTTGGTCTGGCTACAACCGTTAGGTAAAATCAGCACCTACTGATATGTAGAGCACCTACTCTACATCCAGGACCTTGCCTAGTTTTCTTAGACCCTGCTAAGAAGGGTTTGAGGTATCCTAACCTCAAAAGAAAGACAAGCTTGCTTTTACAATACAGTATACTTGTGTTACCATACTCATGTCATCATACACAAGAAATATCTGTCACATCATCAACGTTGCTCATCACATCAACTCTGCTGTAACACTGCTCATCATTACAACTTGTTCATTTGCTCACTGCTACTCATGAATCTCTGGTCAATCTCGGCTCATTAACCTCTGCTCAAGAAGACTCATCAATCCACAAGTCAAATTCAATCTGTCAAGCATCTCACTGTGTAAGCACTGTCATTGTCATCAACCTTTCACTATCATCTGTCATATCATATCAGACTGCTGTCACTGGCTGTCACTATCAAGTCAATTCAATGTATGTCACTGTCAAGCTGTGAATGGTCTACTCCAGCATGCAGATGATCTTCTTCTTGGATGCTAATCTGTTTTAGGAATTCGGTGCCAACGGTCTTGGAGATTCTTCAACAATAGTTCTTGACTATGTCTGCTTTTATGCCTCTGTCATGCCTCAATAAGTCTTCGAATCACTTGAAAGTATACATGTGTTCTGCTACCTCCTCTTAAGATGCTCACGTGACTGTTCAAGTCATCATACGGCTCTGACAGGGTGTATTATCTTCAACATATCATCTGAATAGATCTGAAGATATAGCTGACTCCTTCACCAACCGAGGCCTCTCAATATTGTAGCAGATGGAGAGTGTTAGCATGAAAATATTAAATATAAAATCTATATTATTGAACAAACTCCTGTAGCAAACTATATTCTTCAAACAGTTTAATGATCAAAATTTACACACAAAAAAATGCCACAGGGATACTCAACATTCACAAGATGAAGGGGGGAATGTCACCATGATCTGCGAAGAGTGGATTCTTGCTTAAGATAACTGGTGCAAATGAATTCATCCCACAGAGACTCGTCCACACACAAGAGGTCAACTTCTTCCACTGTAAATTGCTTCCCCATTTTAAAGATTGATGCACTGAGATATAAATAAGGCACAGGGTTTGGACTGTGTGTACATTATAATACTTGTCAAGACAATGTCTTGATTAAATTCAACTGTCCATTTTGTAGCAAGTCATCACGGTCTTATGTTTGTCGTACAATGTCTTTATACATTTATCACCGCCACTGTATGATTCCCAAAGGAGGTTCCTTTTCAGGATTCTTTGATGCAGTTTCTTGCCTGGATATCTTTTTTTCAGAGTCAACTCTCCATCAAGATTGATAGTCTGAACATATGCAAAACCATATCACAGGGAATTGTTTCACTTGCATGTATCTTTAGAACTTCCCAACACTGATATCCTTCCATTTCTTGTCTTGAAACTGACCACCCTGCAATACTTTTACCTCCCTGTTATTTTCTTTCCTATCAGAACGATGTCGACGCCAATCTTCATACCCATCTTTGACAGCCGTCACACATAAAACAAACAGAAGAGGGAAAAGAGTTACAGTCCCCAAAAAAATTGCAAGCCGAGGAAGCTGATTCAATGCAACAATTACTAGAAAGTAGATATATGCAACCCGGTGAAATTAAACAAATAAATTCTTTGGCAAAAATGAGATGATAGTGTACTTGCTAGTCCGGATCTCATTTCCTGTAAACTCATACTTATCATTTGTTAATTTTGGATCATTGATATGAATCACCCCCACGTAATTGCACCAAAGATCACCGCAGTAGAAAGAGAACATCTTTCAAACTCCCGATAAGAACAAAACAATCTACAATGACAAAATACCCTTTCGCCTCCGGATCCCAGCTGCAGCGAATAATTGTATTTCCTTCAATTCACCAGAACTCATACTTATCATTTGTTAATTTTGGATCATTGATATGAATCACCCCCACGTAATTGCACCAAAGATCACCGCAGTAGAAAGAGAACATCTTTCAAACTCCCTATAAGAACAAAACAATCTACAATGACAAAATACCCTTTTGCCTCCGGATCCCAGCTGCAGCGAATAATTGTATTTCCTTCAATTCACCATTCTGCAGAGCCTGGAAATCACCAAACCCCGTAGCAAAATTACTTCACGGGTGCACAGTCAGCGTAGCAACCAGATCTTCCATCTAATGGCTGGAGCGGTCGGTCATATGGTAACAAACTATGCCAGGGCGTCCTCGAAATTGGAAATGGTGGAGGCTTCGATGGATCGTAGTTGCGTCCCGATCTATGCATGTAGAATTACTTCACGTTGGATACACAGAGCACCAAAAATTGAGCTAAAGCAAAAACATAAAAGATGCTGTGAATTTCCTCAAACTCAAACTCCAGAGCATGTAATGTGCATGCGATATCTGTGACCTCTGAACATTAACTCATTTCCTTTGAATTTCCTCAGTCCACCAGTCTCAGCCAGCGAATTTACTTCTTAGCTTCTTCCTTAAAAAAAATTTGATGTGAGAGAATGTGTTTAAATACACATCGAGGTGTTTCCATATCCACAATCTCAGGGCCGATTTCTAGGTAAGAATTTTTATTATAAATATTTAATTTAAATTGTATTTTGACATTTAAATATCTTACCACTTCTTATGTATTTTTATTATTTCACCTCAACGATCAACCTTATTATTTTATTTTACACCATCCTTCAAAGTCATCCATATCATCAAGAATTCATGGGAGGATCCAACCCACTAATTATATTTACCAACACTAATTGGAAGGAGGCTCCAACCCCCTAATTATATTTACCAGCACCAACTAGAAGGAGGCTCCAACCCCTTGAATTTTTTTTCCAGCTGCAACTCAAAGGAAGTTGCAACTCCCTGTTCTGTTTCCCGTCTAGCCTCCCTTAGATGTTTTACCATGACCAACTGGAAGGAAGGTTCTACTCCCTTATGCTTACCATGTCCAACCTCCCTTGTATAGAAATAAGAACGTATAACCAAGAACTGCAAATTACCTTGACTATGAAACTACAACTATTGTAATATTATGATTTGTGTCTTTCTTCTAAATATCTGTGTCAAGGAAGTCAGTTGCCAAAATTGCAATGTGCAATAAATATTATGATCTGCATCTCTGTGACTAAACAGTGTTATGAACTTAGTCACTTCTATGGATTTGCTTTCTGCTTAGTATGTATTGAATAATGTTAAAAAATTGGTCACTTATGAGGCTCTGCAAACTGCATCTATCACTGAGTAAAAACATTGCACATCCTAAATACCGGCATCCTCCTATATAGCGCTCTTGTTGTTGTTCATCATCTGTTGATTTGTGCACTTTGGATCTGCTATATAAAACTCTTTCTGTGATCAATGAGCCATTGATACCCAAAAAATTCCAAATCTTATCTAAACAAATTATCTTCAAGTCTTCATTCCAAAAGCTTACTTCAACACATCCATCTCTTTCTTTTTTATAGTTTTCCTTGCTCAACAGATGTCTCCACTTGTTGAAGTTATTTATCCTTGAATAACGCTCCTACTTAATTGAGTCTTCATAAATTTATGAATTGTGTCATTGTATCACTTATCGCTATTCATATTTGTGGGGTTTTGCGCACATATGACAACTTCCTTGTGGTACTTTTGCACATTAGTTCATATCCCATATTCTTCTTCATAAGTCTTCGTGCCACATACCATTTTCATTTTGGGACTTTTACACACAAATTTGTATTTCATGCTCTTCTTTTGTAACTCCTAGACAAATGGTATTTGTGCATATCTACGATTTTCAATGTTCTTATTTATGGATTGTTATATGCACACTTATGACAAGTGTTATAGTGGGATACATATATATTACTTCAATTAGCACACTTTCACACACACGTTTATTTTCTTTTATCAGACACATAGATATTTTCTTTGATCAAACACACAGAGATCAGACATACAAGAGTATCAATGCAACACTTATCTTTACTTTTGATTATTCCATGTGACAACACAAGTTTGGCATCAATGACAATACATTGTTCAACACTTTTAAGTATTGTATAATTTTTGAGTTTTTCACCCACTCCTCCAAAGCTGGAATGGTCGCATGGGTGTCTGTTCCTTACGAGGTTATTAAATTCTAAGTGTCAATGTATATTACCATGTTAGGGATTATTTTAAATCATTATGAACATGTAGTAAGTCTCCCTTAGTTTTTTAATTTTTTTTGAGAATAACAATTTGTTTCCGTTAAAAATGTGTTAGTTTTTTAATAAGTTAATTGTAAAAATTGAAAGTGTCATAAAAATGTGAGTTAGAGGGGGAATATTCCATGGGGGAGCTCATTTAATAAATCATAGCACCCACTTTAGCCAAAACCCATTTTACTATGTATTTGAGAGATTATATATCACTCAAATGAATTTCTCTTGAAAAAAAGCTTAAAAGACTAAATAAATGGTTGAAAAAGACAAAAAGACAAATTCCTAAAATAATGGAAACATGTTGAATACATGTCTAGAGTGGTGGAAATATCATCTCTAGTCTTGAGTGAGTTCAACTCAAGCTCAAATTGCGTGATTGAAGGTGAATCTAGGTGGTGGCGGGTGTATTGGCATGAGAGAGTTGTGCCCTCCCTTATGAAGGAGGCACATTGGTTATGTGGAAAAATTGGATTGAGGGAAGCTTCCAAGGATTGATTCATGTTCATGGATATGTGGTGCCTACTCATTGTCACCAACTCCAACATATCCCTCAATCATCTCTACCATCTCTAGTTAAATTGTACTCCTTTGGTAGTGAAGGATGCACCCCCCTGGGCTTGCTTTGGTTATTTAAGTAAGGCCTTTCACCTCCATTTGGATAGATGCACAGAACTTATTCTCTTGTAATTATTTTTTATTCAATTCTTTTATTACTTCGAAGGTCCACATGGTGCAAGATTTTTTTAGGGTGAATGCTTGAGCTTCATTGATGTGATATTGACTTAGTTATATTTATTCATATGCAATATTGTATATCTATTGTCTAGCTTAGAAGGCTATTGCTAACCCATAGAGTAAACATTTAAAGTTTTAATTTGTTTACTTGTGTTTATTTATTTTAGATTTAAAATTAGCAAACTGCATTCGGTAATAATGATGCTCTTTTTGTCACTTTTGATTAACCACACTAGGTTTGATCTCGTTTGCTTGAAGTTGTGTAGATTTGCAGATTATCAAAGGTGAAGGATAATTTGGAGCTCGGTTGCATCCTATTTTTCTTCAATATTATTTTTTGGATCTAACACTTCTAGTTCTACAT
>LPNX010827497.1:84429-324419 GCA_001517045.1 Pseudotsuga menziesii | reverse complement strand
TATATATATATATATGTATATGTATATGTATGTATACATATATGTATGTATACATATACATATACATACATACATACATACATATACATATACATATACATATACATATACATATATATCTATATAACTTTTTCGCTAATATTTTATTCTATTATAGAATCTTGTAAAATCTTGGAAAACTTTCACTAAACTATAAGAAATTGTAAAATCTTGGTGAATATTTCACTGAATTATAAAATATTGTAAAAATTTGGAAAATCTTTCATCAAATTATAAAATTTTGTAATATATTGGTGAATATTTTGCTAGGAATACTCAACTTTTGATTCTGCAGATTACTAAGGTGGTGCAATAGAAGAGATTACACCAGAGCTTGAATCTCTCACCCTCAAATGAACAAATGCATGAATGAGGAGAGGAGGGATTTATTTATATATTTCATAAGCAGTATTGGGTCACTCACAACTGGAGGTGTTGGTGAAACACAACCACACTAACTAGATTTAGGGAAAGTGGGGACTTCACTTTTTATCTCGTCCCTTAATGGTCCAACAGACATGTGGGGACCCAAATCTTGACATGTCGACAAACTCATAGAATTGAACACCCTACACTATGGAGTGATTATGGAACCCACGAACCATTATTACAATGTGGGGTATTATAGATACCCACAACCTTAATATGGTGTATGAATTCCCAATTAGCTTATTTTCCAAATCTCTCATTTTTAAGCTACCCTTTAAGAAAAAATAACTTTAACTATCTATAAATACGAATGCCACTTTTTCCTGTCTTTTGTTGACAATTAAAATATGAATTATGTCATTTGATTTAGAATTTTTAGAGTTAGTCAAAAACTTCCAATGGTTATTATAAATAAGAACATACACTAACAAGAATAGAAAGAACATTAATTCATCATCACACGTATCATTAAAACTACTTTGTTAAAGAGTACTTTTTCTCAGATAAACTGAAGAGGTGTTTGTATCCATGTCCTTGAAATTTCTAAAAGCATGCAAAATTTGGTAAAATGGTTTTATCACCCTCATTGAATGCAAAAGACTAGATATCAAATACAGTAGTGTTTATATCTCAGGTCAAACATGCCTGGTACATATTATATACAATCATGATGGAATGAAGTATCATGTTCCAACTAAATAATATATTTATCATACATAAATAGATCCATTTTTGGATGATTATAGCAATTACACATCAAAATAAATCAACCAAAAACATTTTACTTCTAAATGATCTTTACAAAGAACAAATATTGTAAAATAAGTACCGAACCCAACAAAATTAGGTCACGAATAAAATTGACAAACTTTGCAATATGAATAAAAAATGATATACCAGTCACGAACTTCACAATACAAATAAAAGAATATACCAGTATGATTTGGACAAATCTACAAGAAGACAACAAAAATAATGGCCATTCCACTATAGACCCACCATTATAATTAGTGTTCATTCATTTATATTACAAACATCCCAAACATCAACACTAACACACATAAAATATGAACATATATGCTCTCATTAATGCCTTAGATCCAATAATAATTGCAGAGAAAGATCCTAATAGAAGCATATTTTAAACAACTAGACCAAATTAAGTTTGAATATATAAAAACCATGTGGTGTCTCTCCATCAAGAGTAGCATCCACTAACAACATATAAATTTCAGTCGATAGTTCAAACATGACAAGGCATAAAATAAATCATATCTCTTGATCTCTATAACACTTTCACATAAATAATACCCCTAGGATAGAATAAAACCCTAATAACACCGAATGATCCCTAAGAATCAAGAGTGCCCTAGAATCCAATAGGCCTAAAAAATCATCCACGATAAAAGGTAAATTTATGATATAATAATCTATTCTAACTGTGGATAAAAAGCACAAAAAGTTTGATAAAAATAATACCATGATAATTATTCGATGAAAAGCATGATGCAAGTTTGTTTTCTCTGATAAATTGCATGTGTGGCATGCCCTTTCAATACTTCAACTTTTGACAATGGAGATGTTATGAAAATATTAAAATGTTGATTAAACTAAGAATGAAAAGTGGAATTGCATCAACCAAAACCTTCACCCCGCAAGCGCAATCTGATGTGGGTGAACCATGAATCACTATAGCCTTTATATAGAAAAATATAGTCCCGGACTTTCCCTCCAATACTGGAAATTAAGGGCTGAAAGAAGGTATCACGTGAAATTGAATAAAAATACAAGAAAATGCACCCTTATGCCTAAATTACAATGAAATTGGAGGAAGAAATAACCCTTGGGAGCCTTGATTACTAAAGATTGGGGAAGAAAGAGTGATTTCACTAGATTTTCTCTAGAAATTGGGGGCAAAAGATACATTCGACGGAGATTTTTCTAGGGCGAAAATAGTTTTTTTCATTTTCCTCATTAATATACGGGAGGCTATTCATTTTGGATTTATTTTTTTTCTAAAAGATATTGGGCGAATATATTTTAGCTAAAAAAACCCCTTCCATATAAGAAAATAGCTCACTAAAATTTTGCAACCCCCTTAATATAGCCCATGGGCTATATATAGCCCCTAAAATTATCCATGACCTTCACCCATATTTCTAATCTCTTTCACGAATGGAGGAGACAATGTAGGATAATTAGGGTTAAGATACCAAATCATTTCTTAGTAGATTAGTTCATGAATTCTTCGTTGTCTTATACAAATAAGGATATGGTGGTGTTATAAGAAAACACAGAAGAAGAGGTCATTTTGAAATAACAAATGTTGGCCTTTGTGCACTCATAGTCTAGGATGTTATGCAATCATCCAAAATGAAACTAGTTCTAACTCTAAGAATTTTGCTCCATGACATTTGATTGATGGTTGAATTGGGTCAACTAGTCATGCAATAGTTACAATTATTGTTAATCAATTAGGATAAATGTCCATGGACATACTTTTTGGTGCATCTACCTCATACACTTCCCTTAACATGAATCAAGGCCAGAATACTTGGTGAGGACATAATTAGAATCAAGATCTTGTTCCTCACCTGGAAACAAACATGGTTCAACTTGAGAACTAAATTTTGGAACAACAAAGTAATTAAGGAAAGGAAACCAAAATAATGCTATGAGAAAAAAGGAGAATCGGTCTTGAAACAATTGAAATAATTTCAATAAAAACCAAAACTAAGTGCATGGAGGCAAAGAACCTAACAACAACAACAATCATGGGGTTAATACAAATAATAAAAACAAAGAATGATGAAAAGTAAAACTTCATTGTAATATTTGTCACCAAGACCATTTTACACATCAATGCTCTTCTTTTTTAAAATTCCAATGATTATTATCCCAAAGCCTTGTCCCCATAGAAGTCACTCATTTCATTTCAAATCCCTTTCATTCACACCAACAACCATTGATTTCAAATAACTCCTAATCCTCTAAACTAGGGGGAAACTATACGACCCTTCCATTGGGGGTAACCCATTCAACATGAATATTTATTTGTGGCCAAGACATTAATATACATACATGTATACATAGCTATGAGATATCAAATGTTGGATCTCAGAAAAAGGAACCTTCCTAAATGCAAATCAGATGGATAGTTACATACCAAAAAACCTTCGTTATAATGCCTTTCCCGTGTAAATTTTTGTTTCATATAAGTGCACATAGCCTACATATTAGGAATAATCTTACAATATTGTTGAAGATTTATCTTAGGAACTATGCACCTAGGCTAAAATTAGAGGTCTGAAAACTACCCTTCATGACAAAAGACATTGTTAAATGTGATCAACAGGATTTGGGAAAATTATCTATTTTTTCTTGGCATGTGAGAATTCAGTCAAATTTGTGGCATTACAGAGTAGACATATCAAATTACTACAAAAAAAAATAGTCTCGAAGGTGAAGAAATTTCATAATTATGGAATCTTATAGGTTAGCCTACACATCCATCTCCAAATCAAGGTTTTACAAGGAGTTGCGCTTATTTAAAAATTTCAGCCTCAAACTGTTCGAATGTCCACCAATATTGAGAGGGGGGGGGGTGAATCAATATTGAGATATTTTTTTGTAATATTTACTTTAATACCTTAAGAACATATTCATTATTAATAAAATTTGTAAACATTCAATAAACAAGCACAATGCACAATGATTGAACATGGAAACCCATAAAGGGAGAAAACTACAATTGATGTATCTTTGTTTAATCAATTATTACATAAACAAGATGTATCTTATGAAGGAAAACCATACATATTTCAAGCATAAACTTACAAGACTACATACACCAACTTGTCACAATAAGCACCAATTTGCTAATTGCAGACACCAATATTCCAAGGACAACAATCATTTCTACAAGCATCAACTTGTATATTTATAGGAACCAACTTGCACTGCAAGAACTCACTTGCTAATAAAGAAGGTACCAATTTTCAATGTAAGGAGCTACTTATAATGACTTCAATTCTCTCCCGAGCTCCAACCTATCACCCTT
Source organism: Pseudotsuga menziesii (assembly GCA_001517045.1). Taxonomy (NCBI): domain Eukaryota; kingdom Viridiplantae; phylum Streptophyta; class Pinopsida; order Pinales; family Pinaceae; genus Pseudotsuga; species Pseudotsuga menziesii. Next base: position 319,891 of record LPNX010827497.1, on the reverse strand, counting down.
ATCTGCAAGTTTCACAATCAAAATAACTTACAATGTTTCTCCCATTATATCTTTTAACAATAATCTGCCTCTGCAACAATATTCAAACCGTAATTACTCTTTGATAATAATCAAATTCCTCTTTCACTTAGTTTTATAAAAATAAATCCACTATGTTACAACATCACCATTGTGAAACATGTAATACACTGTAATGTTAGGACATAGTCCTTTACACCAGAGTATGTCAATAGTTCACCTCTTTCACTGACCTCATTCTTTCTCTTAACTTGCCACTTCACTGTTCAAAAGAGTTCTTCAAACTTTATCTATAAATCTGACCTCAAAACAAGTACCCTTAACCAAGCATCAAATCACTCAAGAATGAAGCCAAGAACAATCCTTAAAATTCTCTTCAAATCTGCATACAAACTCTCTCAAGCTACGATGATAAGTTGTACCAATGATTTCCTCTAAACCAAGATAGCCCTTAGAAACAATCATCATAAGAATTTATCCTTGCTTGATTAATCCTTACGATATTGTTCAACCTGTCCTTTAAACGACTCAAAATTAACTCCTTGAACAACCTTTAATAGAACTTGCAAGCTTAAATACCTTGCCTTGATAACTGAAAGAGATATATTATGTTACCCTTGATCATTTGTCTTCATCTATTTCCTTCTTTACCTTCATTGGATCATCTTCTACCTTTGTTAGGTTCTTCTCATGCTTATAGTATCTTTGTTGGATCATCCTTATGCTTCTAACCCTCAACATCATAACCATACTTCAAACCTTAGGTCCTTCTAACCTTCAACAAGGGAGAGAATCATTCAATTAATGTATCCACATTCTTGTATATTCTATTTTATATTTTACCACTTTAAAAAGAGAATTAGGTGTAGACAATAAATGTTTGTAGATTGATTATTGTTGATGCAATTATGCTTTAAATTAGGGCGACATTCTCGACTATCTTACAACTATCCTAGTAATATTCGAATTTGTTGGTCTTAGGATTCCACTCCTTTGCATCAACAGTAATGTCTTTTCTACCTTCTAATTTAAACTTTAAGCAGATTAAAATTTAAATTTGCACACTTAAAAAGTATGCACCAAGTATATTTAATAAGTATGGACCAAGTATATTTTTTAGAATACGAACCATCCGGATGGTGCATTAATTCTTCTAAAATGCATCGACCAAGTGTTTAAAATAGGATTTCATATCGATACATTAAATAACTATAGTGCACTCCACTTTTGATACATACATGTCTTTATACAAGATAGGTGCTCCCTACGTTGGGATGCACCGTTTCAAGACTTCATAAATGGACAATCTTGATTCATATATTAACACCCACTCATCGGTGCATATATTTTACAAAGCACACTGTCTGTAGTTATTTTTAAAAGTAAATATTGTGTCTCCAGTGCGTTCCTTTCCTAGTAGTGCATGGCGAGCCGTTCCCTCAGTATTTCAAAGCACTAAGAGCAGTGCATCATGTTTTTCTAGGTGCACCACTATGGAAATTCATATTTTTATGAAAATATTTCACAACACACACCAGTGTGTATTATTAATACGTAGGCACTATAGACATCATGTTAAATATTATGATATGCACTTATTCAACTTTTCAAAAAATCTTTCGCCGTCTCATACGTTCCTACTTTCACACTTGGCTACACCAGTATCAGTGCGTTAATAACTAGTGTGCACACCATTTGTGGTGCATACATGTCTGTAGAAAGCACTAATGCTCCCTACTTCAAGATGCATCGGTGTAAGAATTAAATCATTGTTTACTCATTTTTTTAAATAATGTTTTTTTTGTCTTCGGTGTGTTCATTTTCTAGTAGATGGTGCACTATAGATACAAACCACTGCAAGTGGTGCTTGATTATGTTTTGTGTGCATTGTTAAGGAAATTTATGTTTTTTGAGAAAAAAAATATTTTTTTCGTATTAATAGATAAAATGATCATTTAATTATTTTTTATGTTTTATATATACATGTTTGTGTCTATGTATGAGCCTGACAGGAAGTTATATGTGAATCATAGACATGAGCAGAGAGATCAAGAAGATAGGGTAGAATTGTACAATGATGTATGGGTTTGAGAGGCTAGAGAGAGGGAGAGAGACTTGTACCCTGATACCATTACTGATAATACATAAGACTTACTAAGGGTTGTTGGCCTCCTAAATTTCTATCAAGAGGATACATCCCTCAAGGGGAACTTATATTTCTTGACATAGTTGATCCGTTGTTGTGATCAACGTAGACATGCAAGTTTCGGATTGGTCCCGATTCGTGGTTTCAACTTAAAAAGGAGGAAATTTAATTCATCACTGGGCTATCTAGGAGGGCAGGATTTTCCTCATGTCCCACTTGGTGTCACGGGAAAGAGTTAGCTTGCTTACTCTCAGATATATATCAATGACAAGTTCATTGACCCTACTCTTTTTCAGGTTTTTAGAGGACAGTTGTGTATTGCTTATTTTGGTGGAGAGGAGGTTAGGTGCCTCTCTCTTTTTCTTGCGACGAGGTTTTACTCCACCACTAATGAGAAACACATTATTTTCCATCTATTCTATTACGTGGATTATTTAGTACAGAAACCTAGATGCATTAGGTGGTCTACCATTTTTTGTGGTAATTCTATTTTGCTCTAAATCTATGCCATGCACAATTTGAGGGGAGGTTAAAGTTCCTTCTTGATTTAGATATTTTTTGTTTATTTTTTTTAGAGGTTTTTGGCCACAAGGACATCTTTTGACCACCCCCTTCTTAGGGATACGACCGAGGTGCAGATGCACATGTGGGGATATATGTTTCCCAAGGGAGGCCAGCTAGAGTTCCCAACGAGTATCACATCATAGGTGCTAGAGTTATTAGCCAAAAAGGAGGACCATACATTGGAAATTATGTCATATCCCTTAGCGGGGTCAGACTAGAGAGGATCTCATAGCATCTTTTTCACCCAGGATGAGCCACCGGATGACAAAGGTAATACTAGCATTATGTTTAAATTAATATAGTTGGATTTTATTGTCTTACTTAATGCAATTGAAATTGATTCTAACATTTTCTTTAAATTGTTTAATGAAATTGTCTAATTATTATTGTGTACTATACATTTTGCAGATAGTGGCATGTATGATGGGGAGGGGCCTCCACTAGTTCAAGTTGATGAGGATATGGAGGACCCTCAATTTATTTTGTTTCCTAGACCCAACTTGCAACGCATGCCAGATTCTAAGTTTCGATAGGATGTGGTGGACATGTTGTTCACATTGTTGGCTCAATAGGGATTCTGACCCATATAGGTGCATGAGATCATGCAATACCCTAACCTAGTATATTTATGGAGGATGGTTCATTGTGATATGATGCATTTTATGTAGTATATCATCGGTGCATTCATCCTTCTAGCTGCTAGGAGGGATGATGATTCTACATTTGGTGAGGGTGATGATTCTCCTCCCTCACCTCCTCCTCTATCTCCTTCTCATCATCAAGAATATGAAGCCTCAATATATCATCCACCACCTCCTCCTCCTCCACCTCACCATAATGACCAACCAATATCGCCTCCTCTACCCCCAAATGGCCCACCACCATCTTCGAATCATGCACATGTCAAGCGACCAGCCTCTCTTCCTCAACAAGTCGACCATCCACCATCTCCTACTCCATCCTTCTACCAAATTCTAGATATGATTACTAGAGTGGGCGAGAAACATCATTAAGAAGATGTTGACTATGTTTCTCTCCATGTTGTTTTTTCTTGAAAGAGGTATTGATTCCTCTAGCTCTGCTGGTGGAGGTGTTGATGCATTTGGATTTGCTATCACAGATAGTGATGACTCCGGTTTCGAAGGTGGACCAATTGTCTCATAGAATTTATTGGACTCGAGATGTATATTTGCATGCATTATGCGTTTGATATTATTGTTCACACACACATGCATTTTTCATGTTGACGTTGAAATTTATTTATATGTTGATGATAATGAGTATGTTAGGTCAGGTTAGATATGTTTGTTAGGATTGCTTGATAGATGTGTATATTGGATGGTGTTTGATATATGTGTGTGATGGTTATGTTAGATAATGCAACTTGTGTTTTGTTAGATGCTATTATTATATTTGTGTGTTAGATGATGTTTAAATATGTAAAATGTATTTGTTAGATGATGGTAGGTAAAGTTTAAATGTGAATGTTAGGTTATGTTTGATGTGTATGGTAGATTATGTTAGCTAAATTTTTATGTGTATGTAAGATGGTGCTTATGTTTTTATAGGTGATGATAGATGCATATGTTAGAAGATGTTTGTCATACACGTGTGATGATTATGTTAAATGGTGTTTATGTTTGTTAGGTGGTGGTGATGGTATGTTAGATGATGTTAGGTGATTTTATATGTAACTACTAGATGTTTATCTTAGATGATGTTAGGTGATATTATATGTGAATGTTCATGTTTTCTAGAAGTGTTTGATAGATGTGATTGTTAGATGTGTACCATAAAATACAGATTCCTCCAATTTTATTTTGTGTTTAAATATCATGCATATTAAATTGTGAAAAATATCATGCAATCATTTTGAATAATTGTGAAATGTGTTTATTAAAAAAAATCAATGATAACTTATTCCTTATAGTGCAGTACTATCACATTATTACAAATAATGTAAACATTTGTTTATTATTATAAAATAAAATAAAGAAAGATTTCACATCTAATATTTTAATTATATTTAAATTAATCAATTTAACAAATTATTTCAATAATACAATGTATCCGTTCCCTTAAAACAAATATTTGTTTATACTAAATTATCATGAACTTCTATTTTACATTTAATGCATCTTAATGGTACATGTAATTAAGCAAAACATATAATTAATTATGAAAATGGATTGTTATTATCACAACCTTGAAACATGTTTTAATTTAATCATTGCTAGTAATAACATCACTTCTATAACAATTAAACAACACAACAAAATGCTATTACAATGCAACATGGAAATAAAATATGTAAGGTCGATCAAAACAAAGATAAATATGATACACACATACTTATATTTTTACAATATAATCCATGTAAACCATATAACTCTTACCTATAAAATCTATAACCCATAGAAATTAATGAATCTTAATACTTCACTATAACCCTTACCTATAAAATGTTCAAATACATGTCAATATATCTAGTTTAGATGGGAATATTGTTAAATATGTTGCAGATATTCATCTCTTATGAAATTGTGGGTGTTTATGAATTTGATTTGCAGGTTTTATGTAGACTTTGTAGATTTTGTGTGAGCATTTCCTTTCTTTTTGTGACATATATTACATTATTGAAAAATACTATTGTTTATTATTCTTACTATAGTTTTTATATCATCAACCATATTTAAAATTGGAATTATAGGTTGCACTACTACAAACAAAGATCTACACACTATTATTTACTATAAAAAAATGTTTTCATTATGTTAAACCCCAAAAAATGTTTTATTCATGCTTATTGTAGTTAAAACCCCTCAAATGTTTCAATAACACTTGATGCAGTGAAATGACCGTATCTAATTTTAGTAATTTAAATATCCATACAAATATATTTTGCAAATTTGTAAAATTAAGTTTGAACTATTAAAATCATCCTCTCTATTTATACATTATTTCTTTGGAAAAATCCAACATTTAGGTTCTATATTGATGTACTTATATGAAAATGGGTGAATCCATGACGATGGGTAACACTTTTTAGCCAAAACTGACAGTGAAAATTTGATTTTTACTCATTTATTAAATTGAAACTCTCAAGACTCATATGCTTTGTGAATTCTGACATGTAACAAAAATCAAGTTGTACGAAAATATGTTGTTTTCCACTTTTATTTAAAATAATAATAACAATTGTTAGCACTGAGAATCGCACCCAAGGTTGTGGAAGGTGAACCCCGAGGTAACAACAAAACCACTTTAAGAAAAGGAGTTTGCTTCTCTGTTTCTAGAGAGGGATCTCTCACAAGTATATAACAAGGCCAGATATAGACATAAAATGAAATTCAAACATTGTTGTGGTTGAAACAGGGTAAGGGTATATTGAGCTATGGAGTCACAATTATCAAGAAACACAGAGCAATTTGTATGGGAAATGTATTCAAAGGAAATATAATACTTCGGTTATGGTCAATATGTTTTTGGTCTGGTGAAAAGGAGGAAATGGTGACAGTCCATTAACGCAAAGCACCAACTATATGAATTCTGCATTAACTTTGGTAGAAACAATTTGTGAATATCTGAAACGATAGAAATAGCATAACCAAGTATGAATTCTAAAAACTATCACACAATTATCTCATATATGAAAGAAAACATAATGGAAAGACTAACAAGAAGGACATCCACATAAAGAAAGAAATCACAGATTGTAACTGAGAAATATACATGAATCCTAGCATTAAAAAAAAACATTCGACTCTGCAACTTTTATTAAACAGATCTCAAAATTACATAACACAAAATTATCAAGGGTTTCAACCCTTTATTCCTCTGTTGAGGGTATACTTATAGTGTCTTAGGCCCTCGAGATAAACCTCAAAATAGGGCTGAAATTAGTTACAACTGGAGAAACAAACTTCTAACAAACTCTAACGTGGCACATTTTCCACGATTTACATAAAACAAAAAATATGAGGGTAATGTGCCTGCTTAATTTAAAAAAGTAATGCATCTTAAGGATCCTGGCTCACTTGATCATTCTACTGTTGTCTCTTTGATCCCAATGTCCTCATTGGCGCAGCTTGTATTTTGTTTTCCTGTAATTTTCAATTATTTTCCATTGATCAACATTTAGCAAATCTACACTGATCATATCTTTCACCAATACCCTAAACTCCATGTTTTCTGCATAAAAAAACTCTGGAAATTTGGTACACGTAGCCTTGAATTCAAACAACATTTCAAAGTCTCCAGTTAATTTGTCAATCACATTTTTTCCCGACATGTATTACTGCTGCATATCATGAAACTATTTGTGATCTAATCTGGAACTGATTAATCTATCATTATACTCCTTCTGAGACCACATTCCTCCTTTCTCTTCCCAAAAGAAAGGAAGTCCTCTTTTGAATAAAGGATTAAACAATTGAATGAACTCCCTAATTTGATGATGCATAACATCAATTTTTTCTTGAACTATTTCCAAATGGTGATGTTTATTTACCACCTTTCTTGCCAATGTGATAACCAAAATTCTATCCTGGATATTTGCTTTCCTTATTTATTCTTCTGTCAAACTGTTCAAAAAGATGATTTCATTATGAGTTGTGTTTATAGGATTCTTATTTAAAACTTGTTTTAACATCAAGACATTATGTCTAGCATCTTGTCTAACAATCTCCTTGTCTAAAATAAAATCTAGATAAGGCCTGAGCTTGGCTGCTTTTGTTATCAATACATCCCATATGAGATGCTTTGCTCCCTATAAGGCTGACTACCTGTTGATGTATTTGTAACTTTGTAATGTATTCACTTGTATATCTTATGTATTGTACCCCGATGTTTATTTCGAGAAGTATCTATAATGTAATTGAGTCATGTCATGCCCCGATGTTCCGATCAGGAGATTCAATAATGTAACAAGTTATGTAAAGTCATTGAGGTTAACCCTCCATTGTAAGTCAGGGAAACAGGCCCCACATTTGATCAAAGGTTAACCCTCCTTGTTGATCAGAGGTCAAAGTCCCCACAGTTGTGGGGCACTAGGGTTATTAGACTCTCCTAGAGGTGTCGGCTCTAGTAAGTAATTTTTAAGTGGGGCCGACATGTTAAAGTGGACATTAAGTGAATGGAAGAATATAAATAGAGAGTAACCCTCTCTATTTATAACTCACACACTCACTCATTGGGACACATGAGTGAGAGAGAAGTAGCTCTCTCAAGTGAGAGAGAGAGAGAGAGAAGCTGTGGAGATCATCTTTATGTTTTCGGGTTTTACTGCTGCCATTGGTGCTCATTTTATCTCTGAGGAAGTTGTAGGTTTTTCTCCTTTATGGTTTCCCTAAGGAAAATTCTATGTGTCTCTTGTCTCTTGTGTTTATTTCTGTGCATGTTATTCTCTCAATTAAGATCCTAAGATCATAATGCTAGCTTGAATGATAAAAATATAACATGGTATCAGAACTAACCTGAGAAGAAGACATTGTGCAGCTGCAGAAGCTAGGGATTCTTAATTTTTGGGTCTCTCTCCACAATCCATCAGCAAAAGTATACTAGGCTGACTCTCCATTGAAGGGTGCATCTTTCTGTTGAAGCGGAATTCAATTCCAAACATTTTCAGTTTTTGATGCGGGAAATTAGGGCTTCTTACAGAATAAGAATGTTTGAGTGAGCCCGGCATAGGATTTCTCTCCTCATCAAAATCGAAGTTTAGAGACCTGGGTATAGATTTTTGGTTGGGTGAAACTCTGAGAAAGTCAAACCCTAGTTTGACCCCGAGCTAGAAAAACCCTAAAATGATAAAACTAATAATTTTTGGTACATTCGCTATATCTCAGGATTGGAGAAGGATCAGGAGCTGAAACTTGCACATGCCGAAGCTACAATCTTGATTTACACTATAGCTAAAATTCAGCCTCATATTTTCTATATACTAGGAGATATGATCCCTCCAAGTTAGGGTTCCAGCCTCTTCCAGGATTCATCTCTAAACCGGACACCTGGGGAGAATTGCTATATCTAGGGCTGCAAAGGTCCAAATGAAATTTCTAAAGATGTTCCAAAAAGGGCATGGAATTTAGTTTCTGTGGTCCAATTTTGAGACCCATAATATGAAATAGTGACATGTGGAAGTCCGTACAACTTCGCTGTTCTGAACAGTTCTCTAACAGGTCACCTTGGGAAAATGATCATAAGTCCCAATTGGTGAAACCAATTCTAATGAAAACTTTGGTTTTAGAACAGAGACATGCGAGGCTACCATAGTGAGAATTTTCAGACATATAGGATGAGTAATTTTGGATATACCACATAAATAGTATTAGGAATTTCTGCAGAAGAAATTGAAAAACTAGGGCTTCCTGTTTCGAGAGATTCCCTCCACTGTTTTCAGAAAAGGAGTACATTGGATAGCTCACCTTGAAGAGATATATATTTCTATCCAATAAGATCTGAAATATTCCAAGTTTTGAAAATTAGGGTTTCTCTGACAAACCCTAGATCAGCCAGCTCTGGAACCAGGATGGACACCTCAAATCGGTAAGATCTAATCTTTTGCTATTTTCATTTGAGGTTCTCATTTCAAAGTGATATATGACATCAGCTTGATGATAAGCTTGGTGAAGTTGACAAATTCCAAGCATGGAAGTATATGATCTCTTTGAATAAAATGAATTGGACACCTACTTGAGTAGAGAGGTTCCAGTTCCAGAGGGAGATGAGGCTCAAATCCTTACACAAGAAGAACTTGGTCAAGGCCAAGAAGATCATTGCTAATTCAATCACAGATCAAATTGTACCACAAGTGTCTTCCCTAAAGACACCTAAGATTTTTGAATCCTTGACCAAGATATTTGAAGGGAAGAACATAACTCAGAATATGACCTTAAGAAACCAGTTGAAGAATATGAAGATCCAGAATGCAGAGGCCATACAGTCATACTTTACAAGGGTATCTCAAATCAAAGAACAACTTGTAGCAGTAAAAGAAGAAGTGGAGAATGTAGAAGTGGTGATAGCCACCTTGAATGGCCTCCCAAGATCATGGGATTCATTCATGTGAGGAATGTGTGCCAGAAGGAAGTGATTACTTTCAACAGACTCTTGGAAGAAGAATAAGATCGACTCATAATAAGAGAAGAGAAGATGGGAGCAACTGAATATCAAGCTCTCACCATCGAAAGAAGATCCCTCAAGCGATGCGGAATACGAAGGACTCAACTCTTGAAGAAACTCTTATCCATCTTAGCATTTGGATAAGAAACGATGCTATTATGAATGAAGAAGATGATGAAGCTGAAGGCTCAAGAAGGATTCTACCCACGAAACAAATAAAGATAAGTATTCAATTGTCATTTCATGATATTGTTTTGATTATGCATTTGATGTATTATGCATGATAGAATGTTTGCATTAATGATAGTACACTACTAGTATGCATGTAATGGGTAAGTATATCATGGTGCTATACAACTCTCCATTGCTACTTATCTAGAATGAAACCTCTTTCCTGACATATTGGATTAGTGCACAATCTCAATGTTGTCCTGGTAGAGATGGAAGGCATCTAGAAATTTTCCGTGAGATATGGATGGATGTTGTATTGGCTAAAGCAGTTGCATGATCATATATTTATGCATAAGAATTTTTCATTATGAATATACCTTATGAAATGTTTCTAACCATACAACTAATGAATTTGAATTGTAGGAAAGATCGCGTAAAATCGTCTACAAGCAAAGAAGGATGAGACTTGTTCTGAAGAACAAGTGGCGACAGTTCAAGATGAAGAATAATATGACGAATGCAGTGACATCATTGATGCAGAACCTTCCAACTATGAAGAAGTAACCAAGAAGAAAGGGAAGACCAGTTCAAGAAGAATGATGTCTAGGATGCAGTATAGAGACCTGAAGGGAAGTTCATAGTTCCATCATGCAGTAGATGCAAACATCATCGGATACAAGGCAAGATTCATAGCACGAGGCTTCTCACAAAAAGAAGGCATAGACTACGAAGTGACAATTGTAGCCAGTGGAAGTTGAGACACATGACAGGAAGAATCATGCTTGCAAATGAAATAAGGCCTTGTACGAGCTTAGAAGACACCCATGGGATAACACATACATGAGGAGCTTGATGAAGATATAAACCTTTGCTACAAGGTTGAAGTTGAAATCCTATAGAGGATGCAAAGCTCATAGATGGGTGCAAGAATAACTTTTGAGAAGGTTCACGATAGAGGATCTTGGTATCTAGTGACCCTAGATGGATACATAGAATATTAGTAGCAGAGGAATCTATTTGTCACTCCGATACAGAATGTTTCAGTGCATAGAGTATGAAAGATAGAGGGAGTATGATGCTCCGCTTCAGAGGGAGTGACTGCAGAAGATTCTGAGGTTCGACATGGTATGACAGGATGGAAAGATTACTGATGAATCTAGGATTTACTGAGAGTAAAGAGGATTCCAACCTTTGCTTCAAGATTGAAGGCAGAATACTAGTGATGCTCCTATTATATGTCGATGACTTGTTCTTGACAGAAAAGAGGAACTCATTAAATTTGTAAGAAGAAGACTTGCTTCTGAGTTCGAGATAAAGGACTTGGGGATGATGCACTATGTTCTAGGCATGGAGGTGTGGAGAAGGGAGGTATGAAGTAGAGATCCTGAAGAGGTTCAGGATGATGGACTACAAGGCCATGACCACACCTATGGCATCCAACCTGAAGCTATTGAGTGTTGCTTCATTAGAGTCGCTTGATGCCACGATGTATCATCAGATGATTTGTTCCTTGATGTACCTGACGAATATGAGACCATATATTTGCTTTGCTATGAACACATTGAGACATGTTCACCTGATGGTTGCAAAGCATGTAGTGAGGTACTTGAAGGGTACAATTGAGTATGGGATCAAGTGTGATATCTTGGTTTGGAAAGATGGAGTCCTGCATGGCGCTGAGTACAGCTGAGGAAAAAGATGTTGCCACTTGCTATTTGGGAGGTAGTATGTTTCTTTTGAAAACTACTATTTGATTTAGTTGATTTGACTTGCATTTTTGTATGATGCAGAGAGGAGCAGTAATCCAGATCGAGATCTCTCGAAAGAGGGATTTCTAGAATAGTTGATGAGACAGGTTGTCCGAGCATAAATCATGGCGAAGCTCGTAGGTTGCTCAGACGTAAACAGGTCCTGTAGGTTATCCTCAGATGTAATCAGTCCTGGAAAATCTCGCAGGTTATACTTGGACATAATCATCCCTGATGTGATTCTATGCTAGAAATGGCCAAAGTGAAGTTTGAGTACTTCAGGGAAAAGCTTGGTGTTCTCCAGAATGAGGTTCCCTCCAAAGGGAAATGATGAGACCTAGAGCCATTCTGACATGGTGAGAGGATTAGGTTCCTTCCATGGTCAGATGTAAGGGATGATTCATTCTATCATGGTGAGAGGATTTGGTTCCTTCCATGTCAGATGTGAGTGTTGAGCCATTATGATGTGACTGTAGGATTGGTACCTACATGATCAGATATAAGTGCTGAATGTCATTCTTGGAATGGAGGCACCTGGTTAGTTACCAGGAATACTTAGTCTAGGACTAAGGGCCATTCTGATATGATTGTGGGATGTAGTCTTACATGATTAGATATGAGTGCAGATCCATTCTGATGTGACTGAGGGATTGGTTCCCACATGATCATATGTAAGTGTAGTTCCTTTTTGACAAGATGAGGTCGGATGTAAGTGCAGATCCATTCTGACAAGATGAGGTCGGATGTAAGTGCAGAACCTTTCTGACAAGATGAGGTCATAAGTAAGTGCAGAGCATTTCTGACAAGATGAGGTCGGATGTAAGTGAAAATCCTTTCTAACAATATGAGGTCGGATGTGAGTGCTGGGCCTTTTTGACATGGGTTTTGGATGTGTTCCTCCCATGGTCAGATGTGAGTGCTGGGCGTGCCTTTCTGACATGGTTCTTGGATGTGTTCCTCCCATGGTCAAATTTAAGTGCTGGGTGGGCCTTTCTGACATGGTTCACTCCATGGTCAGATATAAGTGCTGAAGACAAGGAAGACCTACATGAAGGGTAGGCCTACAACCAGCATGAAAAAGGGCTGGCTCTGTAGAACTTCTTGTGATGAGAACAATGAAGAGATAGCACCATTTGATTGAGATAGCAGAAGCAATGATGATGATGATGATTTAGTAATGATCCAGCTTTGATGATGATTTAGATCAAGTGATGATCCAGATCCAGTGATGATCCAGACTTGAAGAAGATGACTTGATAATGAAGATGACTTGATGATGAAGATGACTTGAAAATGAAGATGACTTGAAGACGAAGATGACTTGATGATGATCCAGATGATACAAAGAAGAAGACTTGTGCTGATAAATTGTGTCGAGAGAATACCTTCCTTGTTAAGAGGGAGTGTTGATGTATTTGTAACTTCGGAATGTATTCAGTTGTATATCTTATGTATTGTACCCCGATGTTTATTCCAGGAAGTATCTATAATGTAATTGAGTCATGTCATGCCCCGATGTTTTGATCGGGAGATTCAATAATGTAACAATTCATGTAAAGTCATTGAGGTTAACCCTCCATTGTAAGTCGGGGCATAGTCCCCACATTTGTGTCAAGGTTAACCCTCCTTGTTGATTGGAGGGCAAAGTCCCCATAGTTGTGGGGGCACTAGGGTTATTAGACTCTCCTAGAGATGTCGACTCTAGTAAGTAATTGTTAAGTGGGGACGACATGTTAAAGTGGACATTAAGTGAACGAAAGAATATAAATAGAGAGTGACCCTCTCTATTTATAACACATTCACTCACTCATTGGGAAGCATAAGTGAGAGAAAAGTAGCTCTCTCAAGTGAGAGAGAGAGAGAGAGAAGTTGTGGAGATCATCTTTATGTTTTCAAGTTTTACTGTTGCCATTGGTGCTCATTCTATCTCTGAGGAAGTTGTGGGGTTTTATCCTTTATGGTTTCCCCGAGGAAAATTCTTTGTGTCTCTTGTCTCTGGTGTTTATTGCTATGCATGTTATTCTCTCTGTTAAGATCCTAAGATCACAATGCTACCTTAAATGATAAAAATCTAACACTTCCCTGTAACCTGTTTTTCCAATTTATTATTATTATCCACTAGTTCCTTACATTTGTCTTCCGGTTTCCTTCTTTCCTATTCTCTCTTTTCATCTATACCTCCCAAGTTTATGTTTTGGTTCTTCAAACCAGTGATTTTTAAATTTTTCGAACTTACTTGAAACATAGATTGGGAGAGAGAATCTGCACTAGACTATACAGAAGATGAAAAACTGGCACTTGTTGTTTCTTATTCTTTTCCTCTAGTTCCTTTAGCTCCTGTTCCAGTTTTGCTTGTTTTGTTTCAAAAGCATTTTATTTCTCAGTCCAAATTCCTGAGTCATTGTTTTTCATTTTCCCTTAACTTCAGTAGCCTTGCTTTACAATCAATAAGTTGATTATTCAGGTGTTCCTTTTCTTTTTCTATCTTAGATAACTCGGTGCCCTATATTAGCTGGGTCGAAGGTATGAGAATATTCTTTTTCAATAACTGAATGTCTTTCTCTTTCTCATCCAGCAACTTCTGGATCCTAGCTCCCTTATCAGATAGGCCTCTAGAAGCCAGCAGATCATTTTGAAGCTTCTTTATCTGTGTTTGGTGGGCCTTATTTTCCACCTTTTCTTTCCTCAATTGGTTCTTAATTTTACCTTTGAGGGTCTGTAACTTGGATAATGCCAAAGTGGTTTTTAGCAAGTAATTAAACAAGATATCCCATGCCTGCTTGTGTAGATGAATCATGTTAGGTATGTGGATATCATCTAGGTTTATTTTTATTTCTGCAACTTTGTTCTTGGTTGTTAGTGCCTAGCTCAGAGTGTTTTGAAAATAATCCCTAACTGAAATCAAAGACACATCTTGATTAGAAAGATTTCTTACTTCAGAATATAATTTCAGAGTCTCCTCTGAACTTATGTCCTTGATTTTTAGTATTTTTCTATCAACTCTACTTTATTCTTTGACTGGGAGGAGGAATCAACAAGATTATATGCAAATGAATATTCTTTTACCTCAAAGGCAAGGCCTCATATATTCATATTCCCATTCCCTTTGTCTGTAGCTATACCTAGGACAAGTTGTCTTTTTGTTTCAATTTTTTGTTTCTTGGGAGTTTTGGCAGTATCCTCCTCCTCGGTGTCCATTGCCTCAGGAAAATTCATTTTATTATTTCCTTCTGATTGGATGGCTAATGGAGAAATTCTCTCAGTTGTTGGAATCAAATTGGAGATATCAGGCAATAAAGAGACAACCTCTCTTATAGGAGAGCTTGAATCCTCATCTAAGTCAACAATATTTGGGGCCCCATTTAGGTAATTAGACCAATTGGCAGTTTCCACCAACCCCACAATCTCTTCGTGTTTAAAAGGATTCCTCCTTTGAGCCTTTATCCTGTTTGAGATAACCTGGTGTGGGTCATAGTCAATTGCAAGTTTTGTCTCAAATCCCAATTCTCTAAGTAAGCTTTCCACCATTGGAAAGGTACCCTTATTCTTGATGGTGAATGGACCTACGGTCCAAGGGTATTTGATGTCAATGGACTTCTTATATTTCAGGAAGTGCTCAATCTCTACAAGCAGCTTTTGTCTGATGAACTCCATTGAGAAAATATTAAAGTTAGGAAGGCTGGTAAATTATAAGGAGACAGAGTGAAACCATACAGTCTCATCATTGTTCCATATTTAGACAAGAACCAATCTCCTATTCTCTTTTATGTAGAAACTTGTAGTAGATCCCACATTTCTGGAAGCACTCTGGGAAACCTCTTTTGGAAAATGGCAGCATAAATCTCTATCATGAGGAAATTCATGAAATTGGTATAATCCCTGTACATTTTGTCTGTCAATATCATTTCTGGTAGCTGTAGATTTTCCTTGTTGAAGGAAAGGAACATCTTCAATAGATATGACTGGAACCTGAAATTTTTGGTTTTGTTGAATTTCACTAGCTGAGAATGAATATTCTCAGCTAAGAACTCATCAAATTTAATGCATGACACTTGTAAGGACTGACTTTGTTCATCCAAATCAACAAGACAAGTGCTTAAGACAAAAAGAAGACTCATAAGTGTTTCAGGGATGTATTCATCTATGTCTAGACCCAAAACTTGACACACCATGGTTACTAGACACTTGGTTTCTTCATTGAACAGGGATGCATCGAATGGGAATGATGGGATGGACGAATCGACTTCTTGCTTGAAACATCTCTTAAAAAACTCTTGCTTTCTCTCAATGGTAGAATCCTTAAAACACTGGAGTATATACTCTTCACTGTAATATTTAGTTTTTAAGGTGAACTCTTCAGGGACAGACAAGGTTTGCCTAATTACTGGGGAACTAATAGGATACAGAATGGTGGAGCTTTCAAGTTTCATTATGACTCTTTTTGATAGAGAATAATTGTTTGTGCATCAATCAACAAATTCTGGGAAACCACGGGTTTGTTCAGTAGCAAAAAGGTGAAAAAGGGACTGATAGATGTTATGAAGGTCAGTCCCCTGGTGTTTTAGCAAATTCAATTTCTGTTTCAGATCCTCAATGGGACCATTCAATAGGATAGGGTCAAATACATCAGCATCTCTATTCTCCAACATTTCTTCTACCTTCAAATAATCCAAACCCTGAACTTCTATATTTTCTATTTGGTTCATTTATACAACTTTCAGAGGGGGGAAAAAGGGCCTACCCAGTGTTTGAAAAGTGGTTGATGGACACCGTAGGAATTGGCTTCTTCTATACTATATGTCATCTTCTTCTTCTGATGCAAGCAAATAAAATAATACATTGATTTTCATGTGCACGGTCTTTTATGATTTTCCATATTCTTAACTATCTCGCATCTTTGGTGACCAAAACCGTTCTCAGCCTTCCATTATGCTCAATATATTCTGCACCGGTTATCTTATGTGCTACTTTGATTTCATTATTCTCCCTCCTTTTTACCGTTTCCCTTATCTTCTTTGCAGCTCGCATTCTAAAATTATATCACAACCATCGATCTCGTCATAGATACTTTTTAACTATCGATTTCTTGTTTCCTTTACTGATTTCACGATTTGAAATGCACCTTTAGAGTGGGCATATTCTATTGGTGAAATGGTTCTAGGCCGTAGATCCTTACACAAGCAAATATTGACCATTCATCTAATTCTCCTTTTATTTTCCTTTCATAAGCTCCGTATTCTTTCTCGCCCTCGCATCTTTGTGTCACGAAATACATTTCATCAATAGATCTAAATCTATGACAAATCCGGGTCGTTCACCGATGTGGCTCCTACAGGATTTTGCGATCTTCCTCTTTGTTATTCTGTATGCATGTTTCCGTCATGAAATCTATCAAGATCGTAGATCTCCACTCCTTTTGAATCCTCGTCGTTCAATGTGGAGGGCCCTCCAGAATTTCATAGCACCAAAGCAAATTATCCTTATGCAAGTTCCGACAGTGAAATCTTTATTGACCGTGAATCTGGCCTGCTCGAGATCCTGGCTGTTAGAAAGGCGGTTGCTATTACATTTTGCAACCCCGACCAAATTTATCTTTCTTGCATGTTCTTATTGTGAAATCTTTGGCAACCGTATATCTGCACCCGCGTTGCATCTCCACTGTCAAGAAATGCACTCCCTTTAAATCCTTCCGCTGATTTGAAATGTGGTTTTCCACGAGCACTTTAGATCAACGCAATTCACCTCCACCGCTGATATAAGCTGTCTTCAATCTCAGCCATTGAAACCTGCAGGTGTTTTAGCCTATTCCTCTTTCGGCATTTTAATTTCTCACCGTTGATCTTAGGAGGGATCGTCCTGAACCATCAGATATTCGCGGAATATAGAAATTGGGACTTGAACTTTCTTATGGTTGAAACTTAGCATTTCCCGCTTTCCGATCTCTGACCTTTGCACCTTTCCGCACCATTGATCTGCACGGGATTTTTCCTGATCGTTGGATCTGGTGGACTACAGATAGTGAAAGAAGGGAATTTAACTTCGCGCAACCAAGATTCTCACATTTCCCCTTTTCGATCTCTGCCCAGATCGTGGAAGGTGGAAATCGGGTTTTCCACATCTTTATAACCAAGTTTTAGTCCTTTCTGGGCTTATGCTCCTGGATTTTCTTGGGCGGAAGTGAAATTTGGCCTTCGATCTTCTGTGTTGCCCATCCGGGTCATCCATTTCCTATCAACGTTTAGCTAAAGGCGTATTTTTTCGTTCACATATATTTGAAGGTCACAAATCATAATTTATTTAAGCGTTTGGCATTCTTAGCCTATAAATATCTCTTCAAACACATGCAGATCCTCATCAACAATCTTTAAGTTTATATAATATGAAAATTGTGCACACCTTATTCCTCCTCACACTGCTTTATACTTCCCCAACTACTTAGCACAAAAACAATGCTAGCAACGATAATAATTAATTTTTCAAAATTGTTTAATGATATGTGTGTTCATTCAGGAAAATTTAAGAGGTGGCTTGTGTGCACAAAAACTAATTTAGTGATAAATACATAATTTCTGAAAAATATATATGGACATAATCTACACAAAATACGCCAGAGCACACATTTTATTTTATTTTATTTTGGAAAATTATATTTTTAACTATTTTTCGAAACTGATCATTGAAATTTTTAATCATAGTTTGTACACGTGTGTGCACGTAAATTAAAAAAAAAAAACAATTTGAAAGTTTTTGGTTGGGTACTTTTTATGTTGTTGATTTTCCTTTGCATTGATTCAAAGTTATGGACATGGTTTCTAAGTTTAAAAATAAAATAAAAAAATAATTATCATATGAATTCAAAAATATGTACATTATATGCCAATGGATATATGATCCATTGAAGAAAATATTGGTATGAATTCTTCCACCTAAGGTGCATCCCAGGATAGGATTTAAGCCTGGAAAAGATGTCATTAAAAATAAAAATTATGGAAATGGAGGCTAAAGTCTGTTTTTAAATCCCTTGATCGAGCTATGTGCTCAATCAAGGTATCTAAAACCCCCGATCGAGCTTTTATGTGTGTTTTTAAATACCTTGATTGAGGGTTTTTGTGCAGTGAGACAAAAGGTCGATTCTAGATTTTTACAACTTTGATTAAATTTTTTCCAAGTGTCCATATTCATGTGCACCCTGAAATTTTCTTTAATAAAAAATTTTAAAAGCTCGTATCGTTTATGGGAACAAGCTCTTTGAATTCAATTAAAGTCACACATAGAATTATATGATAATATATTTTAATAAAACATAATTTCAATGAAAAGAATGATACTTGTGGGTAATAATAAATAACTTGAAGAAGAATCAAGTTAAAACATTACTATTGACACGTCCTTTAGATTTTGTATGAGTAGACATTAGTCAAAGATTAATTGGGGTTATAGATGTGATCAATCATATCTATAACTCCAATTACTCTATGACCCATATCTACAAACAACTATAAAGGACCCTTCTCATCTATAAACATCTATTATATCTATAACTCGTCTCCATTATTTTTTCACTAAATTTATATGCAACAAACCCGATGAACTAAACTGTGGTCCATTTCCTTTTTATACTTACAACAATTGGAGATGCTATATTGAGCTTCTAAGCTCATTCAAGCTATGAAATCCAATAGCTTGGTCAAGCTATAGATGCTCAATCGAGCTATTTTAAAAATCTCAATGATCGAGGTATCGAGCATTTTAAAATAGCTTGATCGTGTGCTTATTTAAGAAATCAATCGATCTTTTTAAAGTTCGATCGAGGGCTTGAAAAAACACGAACGCGGTTTGTGTTTAACATAATTGTGCCCTCCTCTTGCAAAAAAGTGTTACTCGTCTTCATGGGAATACCCAAATATAATTTATATTTTGTAGGAGAAAAGAAGAAGATCTCTACATTATCAATGACATGATTTGTATATAGATTTACAACTTTTTATAAGTAAAAAGTGCATATTCCTAAATATAATTATAATTTTATATTCCCAAATATAATTAGATTTTCTATATTTTATATCGTTACAGCATGTCTAAATTTTGTTGCCGTTGCCTCAAATCATTAACCTTATTACTATTTACTACTTTGTGAGAAATAAAAGAACCATCAAATAAATATGCAAAATGCCTAAAACATCAAATTGCAAGCTCATCGGATGTCTTTATCAAATCGTTCATTGTCTATAAAACCCCTATTGCAAACTACCAAGTGCCAATGTGTGTTTCCTTTGTGTGGAAAAATGTCATCTTTACTTCTTTGTTAAAGTAGGGTATCAAATTATTCATTGGAATGTGTGTCATCATTTATTTGGAAAAGGTATCAAACTAACTTGAAATTATATTAATTAAAATTCATTAATGATACAGATTTAATCTTGAAATGAAATTTTTTTTCTATTTAATATTATAAGTCGTTTGATTTGGAAACTTATATTAATCATAATTCATCAATGATAAAGGTGTCATTTTTAAGAGTACTGAATTTGTAAATAAAATATACATTTTGAATTAATATTAAAATTTGTTTATTACTTAGTAGTTAACATTAACATAATCAATATAAAATGACTAGTTCCATATTGTTAGAAATTCATATTAAATATCGACACACTGTGATACACATTGACCTATTTCTTTTCAATATCGACATACGATATTAATGGTGCCATAATAATTTTAATATTTTATACTAAACATGAAATGATATAAATACATTCAAGTAAAATAAAATTAGTTTTCAATCAATCATAAACTATTTGATAGACAAACACATTTTGCATCAAATTGATTCTTAACCAACTAAAATTGTTTAAAAAGACCTAGTAATTAATTTTCCACTTCCACCATCATAAGATGAAAAATAAAGAATATAATTAGAGAATTAAGGATAACATTAATAAAATGATACATCAGCATTGTAAATGATGAAATAAAACATGTAAAACCACTATCCATTGAAATCACCCTAATTATCTTCCTTTCTTGGCATGATAGCACTATTGTTCTAAAAAATATGTTTTGATCTAGGGTCGTGTATTAATATGAACCACCAATCCCTATCCAACACATATGGGTAAAAACACTTGGTTGCAATGTTTTGGAAAACCATAGGGCTCCTTAGTTTAGTCCCACATCTTTCTAGAATTGGTACATATCAACCCACTATCATGATATTCCTTTACATTATTCCTATTGAGGGTGTCCCACCACTTGCACCTAAACATAACACATTGGAAAGATGAGAAGTCCACTTGAATGATCTCTTGTATCTTTCTGATGTAATCCAACATCCCACCTATTGGTTTTGACTGCAGTGGCTAGCATGACTATAGTTGCACGCTGAATCTCATCATCACCCGTCACAAAAGATTGGCATCCTTAACTATGGACTAAGTTGCGCAAGATTATGTTCTACCTATGTACACAGCTTCTAGATCTTTGAAGACTCATCATGATTGTATATTGTGGCTTCGATCCACCTTTGTAATATATGTGGTCTTGTACTCGTATTATATGATGTAATCAAACATTTGTAAAAGAGCTAGTGTTCCAGTATATTGAACATAGCATCCTCAGATATGACTTTGTATATGACATTATTATGTATTTGTTTCAGGTACTACCTCTGTTCCATTGGATTTCTGAGTTCTCCAAAGATAAATATTATAATGTATTTTGGCCATCGCTTCCCTCTGACCTCACACATTAGGGGGCATCTTTTATCAACCCAAATGGCACTTCTCCATCCGAGTGCTGACACTTCATATGTCAGCACACAAAAGGACATTTATGGATTGAAGGTTGCCTAAAACACTATAGATGGGCATGACATGAGATGCATTCATTATTCACCTAGCTTGCCATTTTTACCTTTTTACATGTTGATTGTTGTACGCGACTCTTTCCACAGCAATTCGTGTACATATGCGACTATCTCCATAGCATATTGTGTAATGTACGTGGGTATTGTCATTGCAACCCACGTATAGATCTGTACGTGGGTTTCCCTTATATAAGCTCGCATGTCATATGTGGGTTTCCAATATCAATACTCGTGTATGCCTCCATTCGACATTAAAAATAATAAACACGATTAATGGAGATTTTTTAAGCCTTAAACATTAACTATCTTAACTGTCTCAACCTCCTCAACCTTCGAAACTGCTCTATTTTCCTAAGTATAAATAGAGGCCTTGGGGAGGGCATTAATACAATCATAATTGGAGAGAAAAGTTATGCTGGTGGTATATCTTCAGAAGTCTTTGGAGCAGTAGAACTCAGAATCCTTTGGTTGCAGAGGAGTCCTTGTTTTAGGAATTGGGTTGTACACTTATCTCATTCACTATTGTTAATAAAGAGCATCCTTATTCCAAATGTGTGTTGAATATCTTTCATGTATCATGGTTTGATGAATATTTATGATTAAGCAATCTATATATTGTTTATCTAACTTGTCATATATACATGTATAAGATTGTGTTTGGAGGGTTTGCTCTTTGCAGGTGAAGGAGGTGCATCCCTGAAAGCTTTGGAGAGGAGCAGAGTGGAAGACGACAAAGCTTGGATCAACCGTCATTAATCGGGTAGGTCCATCATATCTTCCTACTTCCTTTCTGTACTTTAAAGCTAATTGTCTGCAATTTTTAAGAGTACGTTGGTAACCCTAGACCCTCGGTTATAAGGGTGTTTATTCCTGAACAACAAAACTGGAGACTCCGCTGGGGAGCCCAGACTGTTGTGGGTTATTTCTGTTACCGTTGCCCAGTCTTTGCCTTGATTGTGTGTGTGGTATTCTATCCTGGTTCATGCTTAAGGTAGTGTTTGAAGACCTTGAAAAATTTCCTTTTTATTAGAAAATTTTGTACCTGTACGTGGGTTCTCTTGCATACAGTTGCATACAGAGGCTTGCATATGTGGGTTTCTCTATAGGACAGTTGCATACAGTACATGGGCTGCCCTTGTACATAGTCACGTACGAGCCTTAGCATTTGAATTTTTGGGTTAGGGTTTGCTTGTCCCTGTCCCTTTTTGAAATTTGTTTGCTGGTTGGTCTTCCTTATAAGCATTACACTATCAGTTTGATGACCTTGTTGGCCACACCTTGTGCTTTCTTGTAAATCCCTTGAGTTTCTTTTGTTTGGATTGTCTTCTATTTGCATTTTGAAGTGGATTTACCTGTTTGGGTTATAGGTTGAAGTGTTAGTTGTCCGAATCAGTGATCAGGGTTCTAGACTCTTTTTTTCCCAATCTATCTTTGGATAGTGATTGGTTTTCCACTTACCTTTGTGTGATTTCAGTGATTTCTTGTCATTGTGCCCACCCAAGCTAGAGTTCCAAGTCTTCCCTTGTTGGTTG
Source organism: Pseudotsuga menziesii (assembly GCA_001517045.1). Classification (NCBI taxonomy): domain Eukaryota; kingdom Viridiplantae; phylum Streptophyta; class Pinopsida; order Pinales; family Pinaceae; genus Pseudotsuga; species Pseudotsuga menziesii. Next base: position 296,725 of record LPNX010827497.1, on the reverse strand, counting down.
ATTTTTGGTCTTGTTAATCTGTTTTACTTCACTTTTCTTACTTTATACAGTTGATTTAATTCAAACATACTCAAGTTTAGTGCATTTAGGTGCATAGTAGTCTTTGAGCATTTTAAAAAGTGAAAAGAAAAACATTTTGAAGTTTTTGCATGTGATTTTCCATAGAGTAGTTTTACTTTCAGTTTTTAAAATATAATCTCAAAAAACTACAAAAAAATAGTCTTAGTGTTCTCTTTATCGTTGCATTTTCATCAATTTATATTTACAAAAAAAAAAAAAGTTTGTTTTAGTAGTGATAATTTTCTTTGAAAACATACACCTTTACTTTTACATTTCTTATCGAGTCAAAAACATCATAGTATTTCACTCCACTTGCCTTCTGAGTAAAGAATAGCCTTTAAAATGAAAGCAATAATTAAAATTTACTAGTAATTTTTATTTTTAGGGCCATTCACCTACTAGCTTAGGCTAGACTTGTGGGCTAGGAAGTGTAAACTTCCCATAAGTTTTAAAATTCAGACGTAGTGGACCATTCGATAGGTAAATCCTTATATTTATCGATTGTATCTGGGAAGCTCCTCTCAAAAGGGAGTCAAGCACGAGGCCGCGTGGAGGCATTGGCCTGAGGAGATAACCCTCTGATTCCTTGTCGAAACGTAGATCATGAATTTTACGCATTTGGGGATTCTATCCTAGATAGAGTTTCGGGCTTAGCTACCCTGCCCATGCGTACGCATCAGGCTTGCGAATGTCCCCCCAGACTGTTGGTATAGCTAAGGTAGCCTTTAGTCTCTTGACATTTAGGGTTCATACCTAGGTAAACCAGAAGGCTATTTCTGGTTCACCTTGGATGGGCTTGGAAGGTAAGCCTTGTTGAAAGTGTAGGAGGGAGGTGGGTGATTCCTCCGCTTGTGCCTAAGAACCTCTTCAAGGACGCCAAGTAACTACTCTTTAGCTTTCCTTGGGAAAGAATATCTTTTACCCTTGCTGATTGTTGAGATTCTAGGAAATTTTCGTAGTGATTTCCAACCTTAGGGTTTGAATTGTCAAATTTACAATCGTGGAGAACCAACCTATAAGGAGGTCATGAAGGTTGCAAAACCTTCCTCCTCTCATCACATTGGAACCCCCACCTCCACCTCAAAGGCGGAGATTGGACATGGACGATTCATTTGAACTGATAGGAGTAAGTGAAGTTCTAGGTGAACCAACACTTGTAGCTAACCTCTTTGATTTTAATACAGTTGAGATAGAAGAATTGTAGGCTGACGAGTTTGCAAGGAATTTTAACACTCCCTTGACTGACTTAAATGATCCTGTGATCGTCCAGGTTAGGCCTTTTGATTCACCTGTTTTAGGTGTCCCTGTGGGCAGGATAATGTCTACTACGGGAGAAAGTTCTTTTTCTTTCACCTCAGCCTTCCTGAATGAAGGGTACTACCTCCCCCGGTAATTGCCCCTAGATCTAACATAACTACTATGCCATTGACTCCAGTGAGCCGGGTCGTCCAACCATCGGTTCCCATAATCCTAGCAGGTGATTCTGGTGACATGGTTACTGGGATTCCTAGTATACCTATTGTTCCTTCCTCCTTTGCACACACTGCCCAGAGCGGTCCGGTAAGATCCTCGGCTTTCGTCCAAGGATTTCCTTGGAATGGGGGGAATATTCCCCCATCCACTCCATACATAGGCCCATCACCTTCTTATGTAGGAGTGCAGTTTGGAAACACTACCTCTTACGGGTAGGTTTTTCAAACTCTGGTCTCGGCCCCATTCATGAGCTCTCCCTTTTCGTTATTTAGCAGAGGGATACATGCTCCTTTTTTCCAAACCCTAGTTTCAACTGGGACGACCCGAACCTCTTATAATACACCTCCAACACACAATCATGTGGCTTACGGATGGAATCCATTTCAAATTAATCCATCCACTTCGCAACCGGTGGTAGGGGGCAACCCCACCTTTACATATGGGCATTCGGGGGCAAGTCCCTCTAATCCCCAGACTGGCACTTTTAGTGCTCTGGTGCGACCCAAGATTCCTTTCCTGGAAACATTAAACTTGTCAGATTTGTCTAAGTTGATGAACGACCCGGTGAGGCATGACCCCTCGTGGCCACCTGTTCCCACCAAATTGCCATCGGACATCCCTAAGTTCGAGGGAAAATTTGGTGAAGATCCTGGGGCTCATGCCACCACATTTCATTTATGGTGTTCTTCTAATTCACTGAATAAAGATTCAGTTAGGTTGAGGCTATTCCAAAGAACCTTAACGAATACTGCAACAAAATGGTACATTGAGTTACCTTCTGCTGCATTCAGTAGTTTTTGGGACTTGGCTAGTGCATTTCTTAGCCACTTCTAGCTTCTGGTCTGATATGATTTCAGAATGGACTTGTTATCTACCTTTAGGCAGAACAAGGCTACCCACATCTCAGATCATATCCAAGAGTGGAGGAGGCGAAAGAGCCTTATTAAAGCCACTATTCCTCCTGAGTTTTTACTTGAGTGCTTCCTTAAATCTCTGTTGCCTTACATATCTAAGGATGTATCCACTTCAGGAGTGACAAATGAAGAAGAAGCCATTCTCAGGGCCCAACAATTGGATTTGATTTATTCACAATATGGGATCTTGTATGAGATTATCCCTGAGGCACTAAGGCCCAGCCACGATGTAGAGAAACCTAAGCCTGGACCCCATGCCGATGGTGTGGTTGGGTTCGTTAACTCTCCCACTATAGAATCTTTGTCCAAACAACTTCATTAGTTTTCCATCAAACATTCTACGACGGAGGCAGCAAAGGGTTCCCCCTCACCCCAAAGTGCAAATGTTTTTGCATAGACCTCTCAGAAGGGAAATCAACAGCCCGGTGGGAAGAAAAACAGAGGAAAGAAAGGGGAGGGAAATCAAAACAAGTAGAAACCCATGAATAATGCTGATGGGGGTAAGAAAGAAAAGAAAAAGGTCAAATTCCTATGTAAGTTGTGCCATGAGGATCACCTCACTCACCTTTGTCCCCTTATGGAACAAGCCTAGAAGCTTCTTAAAGCTCAACAACCAGCTGTCCTGAAGGATCCTTTTCCCCAAGGGTAGAACTATGCTTCAACTTCTAATGTAGCAGGGGGCACTCTAGGTGCCCCTGACCCTAACTATATCAACATGGTTCGATCTTAGACTTTTCTACAGACTAGGAATAAAAATTATGAGAAAGAGACTTCTGAGAAGGGTAAGTCAATAGGTGAAACTTCTAACCTTCTAACTATCAAGAATCATGCTGAAACTATGCCTAAGATATCGAAAGGTGTCTTTAAGAAGACCTTGCATAACCCTAATGCTAGGGCTTCTTCGAACTACTTTGTGGTTGAAGACTTAGCCCAAACCCCGTGTGCAATGTTAGCTTTAGAGGTGCTACAGAGCTGTCCCGGCCAGCGGGATGCACTCTTAGCAGCCTTAGGTAGCATGGACTCATCGAGTCTCATGGCAAAATTTCATTTATCTAAAGTTAAAATTTGCCTACCTTACCATGTAGCCTTATCAATAGATTTCATCCATGGTGGAAAGACCATTAGAAGGGCAGTTGTTGATGAGGGTGCTTCTACATGCGCTATGTCCTTGTCATGTTGGAAAGCTCTCAGATCCCCAGAGATGGTCCCGTCAAACACTCTGCTTACTGCTTTCGACAAAAGGTCATTCCATTCGCATGGTATCCTACCAGCTTTTGAAATAAAGCTGGCAGGGAAAGTAGTGTCTGTTGAGGTGGAAGTGATTGATGCACCTTTGGACTATAATTTGCTTTTGGGAAGAATATAGACTTATGCCATGTTCGCTATTGCGTCGACCGTATTTCGAGTGGTAGTTTTTCCACATGAAGGAAAGTTGGTTATTGTTGACCAACTCGATTTTACTCGAAAAGGCCGCATGGAGTCTAATGAGTCCGCTGTGCCATTAGTTGATCAAGTCAAACCTGCTGCATAGAGCTTGGGGGCTGGAATGTACGCATCACTAATGGGCACATTTGATCTTCCAGCCCCGATTAACTATATTGGTTCTACTAGTGTGGGGAAGTCCATAGCCACGGTTTCCTTGGGTTCTCCCTTCCCCCCATGAACTAGAAGTGCCCTTATCAGTAGTGGAAGTATCTTACCAGGCTATCACTCAAACCATTGTTGATACCATTCCAGACCCTCTCATTGTCTCAGAGGACTTGGAAGAAGTCTATTTGACTGCTTGGGAAGAAAACTCTTCGCACTCTACAGACTATTTAGATATGGTTTTACCTTCTGATGAAGCCATTCTAGAAGCCTTGAGCGGACGTGATAATATTTGTGAAGATCTTCATCATTGATCCTATTTTCTTCCAGAGCTAAGCATTATAGAAAGTCAAGAGTTTCATATGAGACTATCAGATGATGTTGATACACTCATCAATCCCTTACCCAGGGAAGGAATGTTTGCCGAGGGGAATATGGAAAATATTTCTGCCACTATCCCTATCAACATCTTTGTAAACACTGATGTCATGGAAAATATACATATAGGTGCAAAATACTCTCCTGAGGAGATTGCAATCTATATGGCCTTGTTCAAGGAATTCTGCGACATCTTTGCCTGGTCATATGAGGAGATGCCAGGCATTGATCCATCGATAGTTGAACATGAGATTCGAACATACCCTGACGCTAAACCTGTTCGACAAAAGTTAAGACCTGTTAACTCGAGTAAAGCGACGGCTGTGAAGGATGAAGTTGAAAAGCTGTTGAAAGCTGGTTTCATTTATCCCATAGCTCTGATGGAATGGGTATCCAACCCTGTTCTTGTTGATAAAAAGCAAGGGAACATACACGTCTGTACTGACTTCAGAGATTTGAATAAATCCTTTCCTAAGGACAACTATCCCATGACATTTATAGACCATATTATAGATGCTTTCATGGGAAGTGAAGTGTTCTCGTTTATGGATGGTTTCTCTGGATACAATCAAATTTAGATAAAACTGGAAGACCAACATAAAACTGCTTTCATTTGTCCTTGGGGTACCTTCGCGTACAAAAAAATGCCCTTCGGATTGAAAAATGTTGGGGCAACCTTTCAACAGGTAATGAACTTTGCCTTCCATGATATAAAAGCCATTTTCGAACCTTATCTCAATGATCTGCCTGCACATTCTCGCAAGAGGATTGACCATCCAGATCACTTACGATTGATATTTGAATGATGCATATACTATAAGATCCACTTGAATCCCCACAAGTGTGTGTTCTGTGTCTAGTCAGGAAGACTGCTCAGATTCATTGTCTCTAATAGAGGCATCCAGGTGGATCCATTAAAAGTAGAGGCCATTGTAAATCTGCCTCCTCCTCGTTCTATCAGGAAAATTCAAAGCCTACAGGGAAAGTCTAATTTTCTTTGACGTTTCATTGTTAAATATGACAAGATTACCAAGGGTTTCATGCGCCTGTTAAAACAGGACACCCCATTTGTATGGGATGAAACTACACAACTCGCTTTCGAGGCATTGAAAAAATCTTTGTTGTCGGCACCTTTACTGCATCCGCCAGATTACTCTAGGGATTTTATATTGTATCTGGCCACATCCGAGTCAACCATTGGGGTAGTCCTGGTCTAGGAAGACGATAAGCTCCAGGAGCATGTTATTTACTATCTTAGCCGTGCTTTAGTCGGTCCTGAACTTAGGTACTCCCACGTCGATAAATTGGCCTTAGCAGCTGTTTATGCTGTCCAGAGGTTACGTCACTACATTTTACTGAGGACTACAACAGTAGAGGCAGATGTGAATCCCTTTCAGTATTTTTTATCCTGACGGATAGTTGGGGGGAAATTCAACAAATGGATAGTCATTCTCCAAGAGTTTGACTTGGATTTCTAGTCCGCTAAGTCTAAAAAGTCCTTAGTTTTTGCTGAGCTTATAGCAGAATTTCCAATGGAAGAAGATGTAGTCATTGAGGATGACTCATTCCCAGATGAGCATATCTTCTTGATAGCCACCTATGATCCCTGGTACAGAGATATACTTATATATCTCCAGACTTTGAAGTATCCTGCGGCTTCCTCATGGGAGGAACTACGTAAATTACGCCTTCATGCTAAGAACTACCTCATCATAGGAGATACTTTATATCGAAGAGGGGTAGATTTCATTTTGCATCGATGTCTTACCCATGAGGAAGCGGAGATTGCCCTGAATGATTCCCATAGTGGAGCGTGTGGGGGTCATTTATCTGGGTTAGCAACGGCCCAAAAAATACTACATGCCGGTTATTTCTGGCCCACAATCTTCAAAGATTGTGTGGAAGCGGTGAAGCGCTATCATCCTTGTTAGATTTACACCCGGAAAATGCGGTCACATCCTGCTCCGTTGTTTCCCATTGTCTCGGTGAGCCCCTTCATCAAGTGGGGGATTGATTACATGATGTGCAACCCAGCTTTGGCTGGGCGGAACAAATATATCATTGTCGTTGTGGACTATTTTATGAAATGGGTAGAGGCAATGACCACCTTTAAAGCCAACGGGGAAATGATAACTTTCTTCGTGTTCAATCATATTATAGCACGGTTTGGTATACCTAAGGTGATTGTCACTAACCATGGTAGTCATTTTTAAAATAGCATGATGACGGAACTGACCACTATGTTTGGATTTAGAGAAGAACATTAATATTCGTATTACCCTCAGGAAAATGGTCAGGTTGAGGCTGTTAACAAGACCTTGAAGACTATCCTCAAATGTACAATTGATATAGCTCATTCTAACTGGCATATCATGCTATACCCTGCTCTTTGGGCATACCGAACTAACGTAAAAAATTCTACGGGTTTCTCCCCCTTCCAACTCATTCATGGGGTGGAAGCTGTTACCCTGATTGAATGTGAAATCCAATCTTTGAAAATTGCTATTCATGTGTTACCCGATACGACAGAGCTTGAAGAATGTCTAGTACATTTAGAACACTTTGATGAGAAGCGCAGAGATGCGCTAACAACTAGTAAAGCTCACAAGAATAGGGTCAAAAGTCAATATGATAAGTCAGTCAAGCCTCAGGTTTTTCCTGAAGGGGAACTTGTTTTGCTTTGGGACCAAGACAAGGAACCCCTAGGGGCAGGAAAATTCAAGGCCATGTGGTTAGGGCCTTATGTCGTGTCTAAAATATTAAAGAAGGGTGCATATGATTTAATAGATTTTGATGGGAATAAGCTACCTGAGCCTAGAAATGGGCTCTATCTGAAGAAGTACTATGCTTAGGCTTAGCACTTTTTCTTGTATTCTATTGTATGTATTTTTATGTACACTAGTTCGTCGGTTTGTGTATTTTATACTATCTTCTAGTTGTTGCAGGTGTTTTCTGAGAGGTATGTAGGTTTCGCTGATGGCGCCAGTCGCCACACTTGTAATCTTGCTTCAACGGCATGGGTCATTTATTCTCCCTCAGGACAGTTAGTTTCCTCAGGAGGTGCTTACTTAGGTCCTGCTTCTAATAATGTTGTTGAGTATAGGGCTGCAATTGAGCTTCTATGGAATGCTTTGTCACGTGGTATCACTCAGCTGGAAGTCCGCCTAGACTCTCAACTGGTAGTTTCCTAGCTCAATCGAGCTTATCAGGTGCGGAACCCTATTCTATTACATCAGTTCATGCAAGTTAGGTTATTGGAAAGAAATTTTGAATTTATTACGTTCAATCACATTCCAAGAAATCAGAATTCATTGACTGATGCATATGCTAATTACATTTTGGATTGGCATCTAACACATATTTCATAAAAATATACAGCATACACATAAAAAACATTTGTAAATAAACCGACAATATATATATATATATATGTGTGTGTGTGTGTGTGTGTGAATATCTATCTATAGATAGGTTGAGTCTCTGATCCTTAGATCCAGTTATAACTGTATAATGTACAAAAAATGGATCGTATTCCATCAAAGTGCCCTAGATATAAACTGGACCACCCTGGTCCCCTTGGTCTCCTTGTACTCTAGCTTCCTCAGCCTCCTCGGCTTCGGCAGCCTCTACAACATCTATGTACACCAAAACAACTCTGGCTACGTGCCTCAAAAGGCATATCCAGACGGGTGGTATTCCAACCACATTCTCCTGCATGATGGATGGGATGTGCTCAATCCACATAGTGGGTACTCTCTGGGTAAGCCTAGCTAGCTTCCCCTCCAGAACCCTGATAAGCCCCTGGTCTTCACCTAAGACAAAACAAACAAACACACATGGATGCCCTGCAAGGCAGACTGGTCCAATATCTGCATTTTGACATGTTTACAGGATTAGAACTCTTATACATATGTATATATCCCTATATTTTAAAATTCATAAAAATTTAAAAAAAAAACTTGATCAAAATTAAAAATTACCTAGCTCTCCCCATGCTCCTCCTAGAGGGAGGACAAGGTCTAGATCACCTCAAAAATCCATCCCAGCATATGGAAACTGCTCCAGTGCTGGTAACTGCCGCTCCCACCAGAAGTAGAAGTCATCATCATACACACTCTGCACTGAGCCACCTCCTCCCTGGTAGAGGAAGATATCTCCCCACCTGCTCAGCCTAGGCTGACGAAGATATCTAACTGGTAGGGTTACTGTAGGGTTCAACCCCGGCACTCTCTCTCAAAGAAGGCCACCAGAATGCTAGAATATCTGAAGTTATTCCTTCTTCCTCTCTTGCAGTCCGAGAGTTGTTTTCTTAGAATCGGGATCACTCCAAACACCAATCATACAAAGCCCCATGCATGCAGTCCACTGCCAACCTCATTTGGTTCCATGTGGTGAGATGAAGAGAAGATGATTCCGCAACCCTAACTATGGTACTTACCAAAACCTGTAAGGGAAGATCACGTATATGTGTAATAGGGATGAAAATCCCTCTCTTTTGGGTCCCCGGTGCGCAGAATACACCAATGTAGTTTTGGACACTTAGAGGATCACCGCCTCTACCAGTGCCCTCCAAGTTAACTGGAACCCCTTGTCATGATAGACAGGCAATGAAGTAGATATCCTCATAAGTAATCTCCAAGGACTCACCTTGAAGGTCGAACATGCCTAAATCATGATCCCAGTAGTTTATTATGAACTCTAGCAGGCGGACATTGGCCCGCATAGGTGATGTGCAAAAGAATTTCAGCAACCCACCTGAACGTAATACATTCATAGTTGGGGCATCCTAGAGTGCTTCTTGATCCAAATCTTCGTGCTCACGCTCCCTCCACTCAAGCACCATCTTCACACCTAGAAAATCAACCATTGTGAAGCATTAGTTTCATATAAAAATTTAAAATTTTGACTCTTTATATATCTTTTTACCCTCCACGCAGTGTACGTGACTGTCTAGTAATTAGACAGGTCGCGTACTGTACACGACTGTCTTTCAGACAACCCGCGTACAGAATGCGTGTACGCGAGTGTTACTATAGCAAACCCACATACACAGTGTTCCTTGCTTAAGGGCGCTCAAAAATATAAAATTGGGACTCAAAATTAAAATTTGCTAGGATCAAAATGAAGAGCTTGGGGTCTAGTTTTACCTGACACTTGCGGAATTGGATTTCTTCCACCGGATTGTCTGCACTTATTGAATGAAGGTAGAGGTAAAAACTTGCTTCTTATGGCTAAAATTCAAAATGGTGAGTTTTATTTAGTTTTTTGAACTATTTATAGAAATTATATTTCTTAAGTGGGTTTTTGGCCTATAGTTCATATTTTATCAAACTAATCCCATCTCTTTTGGCTTTGTAACAGGTTTTTCATCATTCTAAAGTATTTTTTACTCATATAGGATGGTTTCATGTCATTCCACATGCATTTTTGCATCTATACTATTCCATATTAAACTTAGTAATCAACATTTTTACCACGGACTATGGAATTCTTAACCATTAGCTCCTTGTCTTTACCATTGTTCTTCCGTGGATAGGGCCTTCCTCTCATGAGTATCCCCATTTAGAACCTATGTTGTCTTTCGATACTCATGCTGCAACTATGTTAGGTATAGGGGAATCCTTTTAGCTATTTTTCACGACAAATGGAGCCTCATTATGGTCTCTTTTTACAAGCTATCCCTTTATAGGATTCCCTACCGTTATGGAGTTTCTTTAGGCCCAGGTTTGACTCCTTAAAAACAGACTTGACTGCCGAGTTAACTTGTTCATTCAAGCTCGTTAATAATATGTGAACGGGCATCCACATTGGTGGTAGGTTATCTCTTTCTTGGACCATGTGGAATAGCACGAGAAAGGATCACTCTCTTTTCTACGGAATTGAGAAGAGTATTCTCAGGCATAGGTTTATCACTTTTTCGGACCTAAGGGACTAAATTAACAGAAAAGGAACTCCCGGTATGAACTTAGTTTTCTTTTTTTCGTGCTCTGGACCTAAACATGAAAAATATTTCGAGTGTACTTTATGTCTTTGTCATGCTCGTTAAACACTAAAGAACAAAACATCGAGTTTATTGTTGTAAGCCCCATTTCTCATACTCAAATGGATATTTCTGAGTGATCTTGCTTTCCTTCACACTTGTAAAACTAAAGCTATTTATGTTGTTCTTGAAGGAGCGTTGGGTAGGTGGTAATTTAACCTTTTTCGGACCTCCATGACTAAGTACAAAAAAGGTTCACCTTTTCTTCTACGGAAGTTAAGAGAGTTCTTTTGTGGTATGTTTTATACTTTTCCAGCTTTAGGAGACTAAATTGGATGAAAAAGGACCCCCCTGGAGTCTTCTTTGGAGTTTTCAGACTCTCTAAATGTGAAAACACCGACTGAGCATGTACTAGTTCGGGCTCATTAAATCCACGAATCAGTGACACTATCAAGCAATATTCCCTCTTCTCTTCCTGCTTGTTAAAAAATGAAGAGAGATCCGAGTTGACTTTCCTGGACTCGTTAAAATTTAACAGGGAAGGTAAGGAAGAAGTTTTCTCTTATTTTTAGTTAGTGGCAGCATGTCATCCTTGAAAAAAGCACTCTCTATCTTTTTCGATACCCATGTCTCAGTGTTCACTTTCAGTTCAGCTATTACTTCGAGTTTATTACTCCTCCTCTTGTCCGTTCTACCTGGGGAATCTGATCATGTCTCCTACATGACAGATAAGTCTAGTTGTTCTCTCTATAAAGTAAAATATGCCTTGGGTCATCTCTGTGTCGTGCTCATTGTTCAAGGACTTAACTCAATTTCTGATCTCTATCCTGATCCCATCATTGTCATATTTGTTATCTCTTGTGTCTCCCTTCTTTTGCCTAGTTCCTAGTCACTCTTGTGATCCATTGGAGGATCTATTTCCTTCCTTATCACAGTATGGTTCTGCTTCAGCACTTCCTGATGACGAAGATCTAGAGTTTTGACGTTTGTAACTCTGGATTCATTTTCATCATTGGTGAATTCCTTTGCTTTAGTTGTCAATTATCACCTATTGATTGACAAAATGTTGAATCCTCTCCATGTTCAACTTCAACCTACATCTATTCACATGGCTTGGATTGTACTGGTTCTTTGGGATTGTTTATGCAGACCTTAGTTCCCTCACTATGGACTAAGTTGCGCAAGATTATGTTCTACCTATGTACACAGCTTCCAGATCTTTGAAGACTCATCATGATTGCATATTGTGGCTTCGATCCACCTTTGTAATATATGTGGTCTTGTACCCGTATTATATGATGTAATCAAACATCTGTAAAGGAGCTAGTGTTCTAGTATATTGAACATAGCATCCTTAGATATGACTTTGTATATGACATTATTATGTATTTGTTTTAGGTACTACCTCTGTTCCATTGTATTTCTGAGTTCTCAAAAGATAAAGATTATAATGTATTTCGGCCATCGCTTCCCTCTGACCTCACACATTACGGGCATCTGTTATCAACCCAAATGGCACTTCTCTGTCTGAGTGCTGACACTTCATATGTCGGCGCACAAAAGGACATTCATGGATTGAAGGTTGCCTAAAACACTATAGATGGGCATGACATGAGATGCATTCATTATCCACCTAGCTTGTTGTTTTTACCTTTTTACATGTTGATTGTTGTACGCGACTCTTTCCATAGCGATTCGTGTACATACGCGACTATATCCACAGCATATTGTGTACTGTATGCGGGTATTGTCATTGCAACCCGCGTACAAATCTGTACGTGGGTTTCCCTTATAGTAGCTCGCATCTCATACGCGGGTTGCCAGTATCAATACTCGCGTACGCCTCCATTCGACATTAAAAATAATAAACACGATTAATGGAGATTTGTTAAGCCTTAAACATTAACTATCTTAACTGTCTCAACCTCCTCAACCTTCGAAACTGCTCTATTTTCCTAAGTATAAATAGAGACCTTGGGGAGGGCATTAATACAATCATAATTGGAGAGAAAAGTTATGCTGGTGGTATATCTTCAGAAGTCTTTGGAGCAGCAGAACTCAGAATCCTTTGGTTGCAGAGGAGTCCTTGTTTCAGGCATTGGGTTGTACACTTATCTCATTCACTATTGTTAATAAAGAGAATCCTTATTCCAAATGTGTGTTGAATATCTTTCATGTATCATGGTTTGATGAATATTTATGATTAAGCAATCTATATATTGTTTATCTAACTTGTCATATATACATGTATAAGATTGTGTTTGGAGGATTTTCTCTTTGCAGGTAAAGGAGGTGCATCCCTGAAAGCTTTGGAGAGGAGCATAGTGGAAGAAGACAAAGCTTGGATCAACCGTCATTAATCGGGTAAGTCCATCATATCTTCCTACTTCCTTTCTATACTTTAAAGCTGATTGTCTGCAAGTTTTAAGAGTACGTTGGTAACCCCAGACCCTCGGTTATAAGGGTGTTTATTCCTGAACAACAAACACTTAGTTTTTTGAAGGATTGAGCAAATAAATATTTTCGATGAAGTAAAACTCAGATTGTTGCTCCATTATATCGGAGGAACTAGGCCAGACAAGCCGATGGTATCGAAGGAACTTGGAAAGATAAGCTGACACTATGGGAAGGGAAAGGTTACTTCTAATCCTCTCTACGTCTCGGTGGAACTCGGTGAGTTGAGCTGACACTATCGGCTAAACTTGGTAAATTGATCTGATTCGGAAACAATCGTCGAAAATTTGGAACGCTTGAGTAAATAACACCGAAATGGTTGGCAGTGCAAGATCAGTTTTCCCATGAGCATGAAATCAACAAGATTCATGTGATGATGGAGACATTTTTTGGGGAAACTCAGTAAGTTCCACCAAAACAGTCGCAAGACTAAGCAAAAGAAAATGTAAATAAAGGACATTGAAATAGATATCAGAGTAACTCGAGCAAGGACACCGACATGGTCGATGTCGTTGTTTCGTTGGGAGAGACCGAGACATAAAAATTGTGCACCAAAACGAAGTTTATGGTTCCAACAACTACATTGATGACCCCACCAACCTCTTTTATGACTAGGTTTTGTTTCATTTCTATAAATATAGCAGAGGTTTTTTGGGTTTTATTATTGCAAACACCATTTTCCACATCCACCAATCATTAGAGGACAAGTCGCGACCCTGTGTGCTTAGCTAAGCTTCTATAGCCTCTCAGCAATTGACAAGTAGGTTACCATGTACCTGTGGTTTTTAAAATACATGTGTTTTATTTTTGGTTTTGCGGTCCTAGTCCTTTTTTCTGGACTTACCCCCGTCCATCCTGACTGCCATAATTAAATTTAAATTAATGGATGTGAAGCACTTCCCTCCCTTTGGTTGGGAATAATTTTTTTACTAAGTATTAAAACTCGCTTTCATGCCCTAACTATGTACCTCACTCAGACTCTCATGAACATGTTTGGTTTTCATGTAGTACATAAACTCATCGCATCTGGACTGAACTCCATGACTTGGCTTCCAATGAAATGGTAGGAATTGACTCCATTTTTTCGGTGTATAAACAAAATCAGAACAATTCTTCTCAAACCAAGGTGTTAGATTGATAGCCAAGCATTGCGTCGATTATGAAATGAAATCCACACCTTTCCATTGACCAATTGGCTTAATCATGAGTTGAAGTATATTCAACAGCTAATACAGATTACACGAGCACTACGGTGTCTAAATCCCCTTTCTTCCAGGAGGCGTTTATAAGTTGTACCATATACCATGGATGGGGGTGGTAGGGTACCAATTTTCACTCTACTCCACTAAATCGAACATATTTACCCATCCAAATTATTAAACCATCTCTTTTTAGTAGCTCCAGGAGGCGCATTGATAATTAATTTTACACACCTGAAAGAGGGTGCAACACCTGGGAGTTACACTTACTGCTCCAGGGAGGGACATAGTCCCCAATGATATATATTTCTTTTTAATTAGTATCAAATATGGAAGTCTTGGGTTCAAGAGTAGTGGGATGTATTAATAGGTAGGGAAGGTTGAAACCGGAGGACTGAGACTAATCCGAAGTGATTTTTTTCAGTAAAGAGAATATAGAGTTGTATTCCCGTGCCGTGTTTTGTATTTTCTAGAATTAGTGGGTATTTGTTCAACTTGAAATATGAATTGGCATCTCCAATTTTTAGTAAATACATAGGTTTGGAATAAGTATAAATTTTTAGAGAAACTTCGGAGCTTCTGCTTCAAAACCTTAATAAAAATCGGTTTTTATTGCATGATTTGATAGTCCATCATCCTCCTTTCTTCATTGTAATAAGCCCGTTGGAGATATGAGTGAGTTATAAATTTTGGATATACAAGCATCGAGCCCCTATAAAGGGGTTTTGTTCCTTCTTCCATATGCTCATAAAGCTAATTTCTAAACCCTTGAATTATTGAATTATCAGCTTAATCTTTTATCACAAACCACATTTTCCACAGATAATTATTGTATTAAATGTCAGAAGGAATATTTTGAAGTGTTCTACCTTTCTTAGTTTCATACAATACAACCTAGTGCTAAGAAAACTTCTTCAACAAACTAATTTTTAAATTAATTGTGCCATTTTTCTGTTGTTCGACAGGATTTCCAAAATGACTAAGAAGAGTACCAAGAATAAGTCTAAGGAAAGCAGAGCAGATTCAGATGTGGATATTATTGTAGGAACTAGGATAGAAACCATATTTGAAGACACAAAAGCAATAATAGGAATTTCCCCTGAATTCAAGTGGGGGGAATTGTATCAAATGATATGAGACCATGACATCCCTGATGCAGGTCTCGAAGATATGGTTTTGTATCAGAATATCAGAAGGATGGGAATTAGCAAAGAAGCCACACACCCAAAACTCTTTCCTTGTTTGGAGGTTATTGGGTGGATTCTACCACAAGTTGATCCCACCTCGAGAATCATTTCTGACATCAAGGGGGAGGTGTTTGCCTCATTACATCCAGCTCATATAGCAGCAGCATATAAGTTACCACCATCCTAGGTCATGATGACTGAAGACTAGATCAAAGGCATAAACAGAAACCCCTTAGAATATGCTAAGAAAATGGTGGTACCAGGAAAGAAGCTGAGACAGAAAGAGAGTGAGGAATATGAATCTCAAAGCTTAAGGACCCCTTTCATAATTATAGCTTTACTAATGAGCATTCTTTTTGGAAAAGATGATCGGACTATTTACAATCTAAATTGCGTGCCTTAGATTTACTACATAGTCTATCAGGGAACGATCTTTAATTGGGAAGACATCATCTTGGATAGTCTGCCATCACGTGCCACAGCTGTACAGGGATGTTTAACCTAAAGGAAGGAGAAATTCTTTATGTCTTCATACCTCATCGACTGCATATGGCTAGAAACCCATTTCCTAAGTTAGGGTGCATCTAGAGTAGAGCTGAAACTCCAATATACGTGGCTTATCAAATCATATGGGCCCATCGATATGCAAGATATTATAAAATCATATGTGAGGAGTTCCTCATGCTCCTCTACTGGATAATTTTCCTTAAGGAACCAAACTTCTTATCTGAAAATGCAATGGCAGTCATAAGTGAGTATGGGGACTACTACTTCTCACAGAATGGAACATACATCAGAATGTATGGATGTTCCCGAGCTCCATCCCTTTTTCCCAGATATGCAATAGACTTTGTAATTCACAAAGAAGCTGCAAGGCAAGTATTCATAAATGGGATTGGAAGCTACTTGCTGATATGAAAAAAAAGCACTTTTCCTTCGTTATCTTTCTGTATCAGAGCCTATAAATTTTCAAAAATAAAAGGGCAGAAGATTTTGTGAAGAATCTAGAAATGTTCCATTTTGGAGGGAAGAGTTTTGCAAGGAATGAAAGTAGAGAAAAGGTTGAAATAAGAAGCTGAAAAGAAGCAAGAAGAGGAGGCCCAAAGGAAATGGGATGAAGAGGAAAGATTATGGAAGGAGATCGAAGAGAGAGCACAAAGAGAAGCTGAGGAAGTAGCAGAAAAGATTAAAAGGAAAGAGGAAGAAGATAAGACCAAGGACATTGTAGACAAAGAGGAAACCCAAAATGAGCTCATTAGCACTCAAGACATGAACCTGGACCCTCCTGGCACAACAAGTGAAACACTTACTGGTGGCCACATTTTATTTGAGGAACTCGGGCTCACCTTGTTCTCCCCATCAAAGCAGCATAATGTGACTCGCATGGACACCATATTTTTTGATAAAACAAGAAATACCATCATGAGGAGATTTGAGAAAAGATTAAAAATGGATACTCAAGCTGATGTGATTACCGTCACAGAGAACACTGTTATGGAAGGTACCCATAAGGACCCAAAATTCACAGCTTCGGTAAACATAGAAACTTCCCAGGCCAATGCTGATAATGTTGACAAATTAATAAATGACGTAAAGCGAAATAAAGGCAAGATTCTCAAATTAAACTATAATTTGGTAAAGATGCGAGGAGAAGGAATATAATTAAAGAGGAAACATGATGCCATTCTCTATGAAAAGGAGAGATTAATGAATGAATACCAGATTATGGAAACAAAAAAGGATGCACTAACTGTATCGTTAGTGATTATGGAAGGGGAAAAGAGTGACTTTGAATCTCAAATCTCTCAGTTAGAGTCAAGGAATTCGACTGCAAACCAACAGGTTGAAGAATTGAATGGTCGGGTGGAAGAGTTGGTTAAATAGGAGAAATCTTTAGCAGAGAAACTGGAGTTGGAAGAAAATAAAAATAAAGACATTACCCCATTTTGTGATCAAGCCTACAATATTCATAAGCAGATACATCATTCTCAGGTAATCCTCACAGGAGAAATCTAAAAAGTGAGGCTAATGATGGCAATAATGAAGGTGATGGTTGTGGAGTCACTAGCATTCAGGAAAGGATTGTTGGATATAACAGAGAAGGTTAAGAGCCATATGACTTGGAGGGAAACTAATTCAAGGTTCCCTGATCATCTTCCCTAGAAGACAATAGAGGACCTGAAGTCGGAGATGGCACTCCTAGAATTTTGTAGGAAAGTGGCTAGGAGAATAAATAATGAGATTCCAAAAACCATAGAAAATTTCCATGACTTTTACAAGAAAATCCATTAGGTCCATGAGAAGTGTCACATCCCTTTGGTTCAGAAGATAGCTGATCTTCCATAAAAGGACCGATGCATGAAAAAACTGCATGATAGGTTGTAGGAATACCTAGAGTGTATAAAAAAAGTGGATGCTTTCACAAAAGAATACATTCATCACTTTGTGGGACAGGCTTCTATCAATGCATATCTCCCGGAGGACATTTGTAAGGCTACAACATAAGGGGTGGCACATACAGATACACAATTTTCGATCCATGAAGTAATTTTGCAAGTGTTGGAGCCTATAAAATACAAGGCCATAGCTAAAGAGGCTAATGCATGGGAAAAATATATTTCCAGCGTGGCAGGCCCACCTAATTTGTTGTTTTTTAACAATTTTTTTTCATTTTCCTATGTAAGCACTAAATGACAAATTTTGGGAATTCATAGCGTTAGGGTGAATGAAGAGTTGCTAGAAGACAAACTCTTATTGTAATATAAATAGAGGTAGAAAGTAAATCAAAAGGAATTTTTCTAGGGTAATAGAGGTTGGACCATTTTTGTAAGAAAACTATTTTTCTGCTAATAAGAAAGATATGTTTGTTGGGAAAATCCTGCACAGCAATTTTTCCTAGAATATGTGGAACTACTTCTTCTTGCATTCATAACACATACTGTGAGATTGTTCTAACTTTCTTGAATTATTTCAATTGGTGATGAATGATTTTACTTTCTATGCAAATGATTATGTGTGAAATGAGTACTAAATTGGTTTATAATATAAGAGCTATCTTTGATATTCTTTCTACTGTAAATGTGAATATTGTGTTGAAACACCTATCTGTTGGACTTGTATGAACATTTCCAGTATATTACTCTTGATTCGAATTTTATCCTTGCAAGGATAGGATAAGATAAGATAGGATAGAATAGTTAGTTGAGTTTAAGAATAAATAGATAATTGATAAGGCAGGAGCGATAAGACAAGAGGTAAGAACCTGCGCGTCACGAGTGTGGTTTATCTCTGTCATATGCATTTAATTAGGCACATGCATTTCACCCTTTAATTAAAGAAAATTGCATAAATGGTGAATCGGGCCATAACCGGTAAATAATTTCAATAAATTAGGTTAGCTGAGATTCCATCGTCAATATCCTGGCATCTAATGGAGAATTAGTAGTGGGAGGAGTTAATGTCAACGTTTCAAGCCAAGCTTGGCTCATCTTTAGGACATAGCGATGCCTGGGAGATTGTTCATCTTTAAAAGGTGTATCAATACAGGAATAACTCAATTAAGAGGTGCCTACTAGATCTGGTTTTGTCGGTTTGGTTTGTGTGTAGTTTTTAGGGTTTTATTTTATTTTAATTTTAATTTTCTATTTAAAGTTTCCTAAGTGTTAGTAAATTATTATTATTTAAGATCATGTTTAATCTAAGTAGTTTATTTGATAATACATTTTAATTTTATTAATATTTTTGTTGTTAATAATTAATTTTATATTAAACTTAGGGATAAGGGATATAGTTCATTAAGGAAACCATTCAAACCCTTCTACTGAAAAAGGGAAGAAAGTGGACAGCCCCAACCGCCTTTACTTAATTTTGTTGTTTTGAATTTAAATGAAGTTGGCATGGATCATTTTTGCACTTATCACCAAGGAAGTCACTTTGAGAAGAGATACCTGCAATGGATTAATTCAATGACTCTAGTAATGAATGGTTTACTATATGCCTAGGGGACAAACCCAGAAGACCCAGAAGAAGATCAAACAAATGAATAAAAAGAACCAACTGAGCAAACCACAATGGTATTATGGGATTGGTCACCCACTTTAGGATTGAACGAGGAAGAGCAGGCTGAGGAAATCCGGGTATCATCAATAAACATCACCATGAGGAGCAAAGGGACAGTAGTGGATCAAAGCCTAGTGTCGCCTAAAATGAATATGGTGAAGGGAATCGTAAAGAAAAATTTTGGCCTCACTCAGCCACAACACAAGGTGAATCCTGGAAACGCAAAAGAAACAAGACCAGTAATAAATAAACAGGTAAAAACCATGGAAAACAAGCCAGAAAGTGGTGGGAAAAGCACGGAAGGATGTAATATGGGATATGATATTGTGGAGGATATTAATAAGACTAAAGAAAATATTTCTTTGTTTGAATTATGTAATAAAGAAAATATTTCTTTGTTTGAATTATGTAATCTTCCCCAACAGAGAAAGAAGCTATTGGAAGCATTTGACCCATAGCCTAGTAGTACCACAGAGGCCGTTGAATCGAACACTGTGATAAACAAAGCAAGTATTGGTGGTAAATCAAAATCTCAAACTCTACCTTTCTTGTTGAATTTTGAAATCTTCAATCACAATGTACATAATTGTTTGGTGGACTCTAGAGCTTCGTCTAATGTTATGCCACTATCCATTTGCAAGAAAATCAATGGGAAACCGATACCATCCCCTTCACGTATCATTCAACTAGATAGTTTTGTTGTTAAGGTTATAGGAGAAATGAAATATGTGCTCATTAGATTGTCTGCAGATCCAAGAGTATGCCAATTCATAGATATTATGGTGGTGGATATACCTAAAGCTTATGGTATGATATTGAGTAGGGACTGGTCTATGAAACTTGATGGTTATTTTGTGACTGATTGGTCTCACCTATGGCTCCCATACCACAAAAAGAAGAATCAGATTAAGATACTATGAGAACCTCATATGAAACAAAATGTAACTCATTTAGAGGAAAAGAATGAACCAGTAAATTTCTCATCTTCGGTTTTGAGAAATTACTTTTTAGAACTTGAATCGGGGAACTATCAAGCAGAAGAGGTTTGTCATGAATCTGACACACATCCTGATCTCCTTAGATTATCACAGGATGATGGAGTTTATTGTAACATAGTAAAATTAGTTATTAACATAGGAGATACTACTAACCAAGTAGATTTAGAAGATAAATTTTGGATTTTGTACTTTGATGGTACCAAAACACAAGAGGGATCAGGAGCCGGTTATGTTCTTATTGATCCTGAAAGAAATAAACATTTTCTCTCTTGTAGTCTATAATTTGAATGTACAAATAAAACTGTAGAATATGAAGCTCTAGTCCAAGGCCTGAAAAAAATCCATTGAATTGAATGTAAAAAACTTTAAAGTCTTTGGTGATTCTGAAATAGTCGTCAAACAAATAAGAGATACTATTCATTGTTTATCTCCACATCTTAAAGGGTACCAAATGAGGTATGGAGTTTAATATCACACTTCAATGCTTTTAATATAAATTCAAGCCCTAGATTACAAGATGATGTGGCTGATTTATTAGCTACTTCTGCTTCTAGATTAGTGTTGACCAATGATAAATGTTATATTGAATTAATTTTCAGGCCATAGGTACCTGACAACATTATGAATCTAAGGGTGTTCGATGATGACAAACAGATTATTAATTTTTTGACGAATGAAGAGGTTTTCAAAGAATCTATAATTGATGAAGAAGAACATTAGTCAGATTTACAGAAGAGAGATATAGTCAAAGGAAATTTTATGCCAAAAGGAGTAAGAACCCTTGAAGAAATGATTGATTTGCAAGATAAATTTAGGAAAGAAGCTAATGCTAAAACAAATATCTTGTCTATGCTATATGAGCTGGTAAATTTAGGAACGGAATTTGAGCTCAATTATGGAAATTTGAGAAAGTGTTGCTCACATGGAGAAAGATGCAAGTTCATCAAATTGTTTGAGCAATACAAGGATATATTCGCATGGACATATGAATATTTGAAGACTTATGATACCCGCATTATCAAGCATGTAATTCCTATAAAAACAAGCATAAATCCCTTTCAAAAATAACTCAGAAAAATGCACCCTAAGATGGATCCTTTTATCCAAAAAGCGTTAAAAAAGTTACTAGACACTAAGATTATCTTCAAGGTTCGACACTTTGAATGGGTTGCAAATCTAGTTCTGGTAAGGAAGAAATCAGGAGAAATAAGACAAAGTGTTGATTTCTGAAACTTGAGCAAAGCATCAGACAAAGAAAACTATCCGGTTCCACCAATGGAACAAATTTTGCAAATGGTATTAGGCTCATAATTTTTCTCCTTGCTAGATGGATTTTCTGGTTATAATCAAGTGTTGGTGGCCGAGCAACATCGATTAAAGACTACCTTTTGCACAAAGTGGGGAACATTCATGTATAGATGAATTCCCTTTGGCCTAATGAATGTCAGGGCCATGTTCCAGAGGGCCATTGATATTGCATTCCGAGGTTTAGTCGGCCACTGCATGGTCATATATTTAGATGATGTAACAGTCTTCTCCAAGAAACGAGGAGACCATGTTTTCCACTTAAAACAGATTTTGATCGTTGTAGAAAATATGGTATATCTCTAAACCTGAAGAAGAGTATTTTTGTTGTTCTTAAAGGAATACTTTTGGGTCACATCATCCCAAAGAAGGGAATCTCGATAGACCCAAAGAGAGTTGAGGCTATAACTTAGATTCCTATGCCCCATAATAAAAATTCTATGCAATCATTTATGGGAACAATTAATTTTGTTCGAAGGTTTGTACCTGATTTTGCGCAAATTGTGAAACCTTTGCAAAAAATGGTAAAGCAAAGTGTGCAATTAAAGTGGTCTAACATTGAAATGGATGTCTTTAAAGACATAAAGGAAAAAATACCTCATGCACCTTCTTTGAGAAGTCCATATTTTGAGAAGGACTTTATCATATACACCTTTTATTTAGATAACTCTCTCGCAACAGTTCTTACTCAGAAAGGAGAGCTGGGAGATGAATATCAAATATCTTTCATAAGGACTAGTTGCAAGGGGTTGAATTGAATTACCCAGCTATAGATAAACATGCATATGCACTGTTCAAGGCGGTAAAACAATTCAGGACATATATTTTGAAGAATATAACAAAATTCATCATTCCTCATATGGTTTTCAGGTCTCTGTTCGTGCAGAAGGAATTGGGTGAGCGAAGAGGAAATTGGGTGAGTGCACTACAAGAATATGACTTATAGTTCAAACCAACAACCATTATTAAAGGTCAAGGGTTGTGCAAGTTTCTCACGGAAAATCACGCCAATGAATACCATGATTGGGAGGATGAAGTTGAATTGAACTTAATTGAAGTATGTCCCATTTTCACTACTCCTGAATCTTGGTACAGAGGTTTGGTGCATTATCTCCAGCAAGGATATCTGCCAAAACATTGGAACTCCAAGCAGAGAAGGGCACTTTGATTGAATTCAGCTTCTTATCAGATAATTGATGGAGTACTTTTTAGAAAAAAACTATGATGGAGTTTTTCTCAGATGTCTGGAGAAAGAAGATGCATATAAGGTGGTCAACTAATTGCATGATGGTCCTGTAGGAGGAAATTTGTTTTGGGGACACCACAGCTCATAAGATACTTAGAGTTGGGTACTATTGGAAAAATCTTTTCAAGGATTCCCATGCTTACACAAGAAAGTGTGATGTATGACAAAGAAGTGGTGGAAGATTGCCGAAAGCAGTAGGATCATTACATCCCGTTATTATCTCAGAACCATTTGAGCAGTGGGGTATAGACATTATTGAAGAGATTAACCCAAACTCTTCGCTGCAGCATCGGTATATCCTCATAGCTATGTACTATTTCACACAATGGGTGGAAGCAGTTCCTTTGCGCAAAGTGAATGAGGATGTACTCATCAATTTCCTACTAGAGAACATCATAACCAGGTTTGGGGTTCCAATTTCTCTTGTTTTTGACAATGCATATTATTTCTCATCTGTCAAATTAACTGAATTTGCTTGTGAAAATGGAATTAAACTGCATTATTCAACCAATTATTATCCATAGGGAAATAGATTAGCATAACCAACATATAAAAATCTCATTCAGATTTTAAAGAAAATTGTTATTGAAGGTCAAAGGAATTGGCATATAGCTCTCCCTAACACATTATGGGAAGATAGGGTTACTCCAAAGAATTCCTTAGGAGTTTCTCCTTATACTCTATCCTATGGGAGGGGAGCCATATTACCCCCAAACAATTTTCTCCCATCCTTGCAGTTAGCAAAAGCCTCGAGAGGGTCCGGTAGTGAAATTTTACAATTAGGAATTGATACTCTTTTGAAGCCTGGAGAATCAATTCAAAAGGACAAGGATAGATTCAATCAACATCGAGATATTGTCAAGAGATGGTTCGATAAGTGAAATTCTAGTAAAAGGAACTTTGAGATAGGAGACTTAGTTCTAAAATGGGATCACTTGCATGATGAAAAGCACAAACACACAAAATTTCAACATTTATGGATTGGCCCCTATTAGATTGTTGAGAAGCTTGGCCCTTCAACTTATAAACTTCAATATTTACAAGGACAGGAAGAAATTCTTCCTGTAAATGAGCACTTTGTACATAAATAAAACCTTCCTTTTTCTTGATTTTTTCTAGTTTGTTTTCCTTTTTCTGGTTTGTTTAAGTGCATAGTCTCGGTCTTCTTAATGTTCAATGTGTTATTTTCCTTTGTATTATAATAAACCAGCTCAACATTTGGCACTCGGAAGTATAGGAATCTGAATAATCCCACAAACCTTTGAAAGTTAGGAATTGCTTGTGGGAATGTGTGCGTGGTACAATTTTATTAGTATGGGATATTTTAATTGTTGCCTAATTTTAGAAAGGAAAACCAACTTCGAGACCACATTTGAGTCATTATAAACCCTATAAAATAACTAAGACTTATGAGGTCTGGATTACTATCTTGGGGTTCCATCCACTCTCACATTAATATTTGTCTCAGGAAACCCACCATGATGGACCCACGAAGATGAAGCAGGTTTGATGGATGTATGGCATTCAAAATGTTCCCATTTTACAAATCAAAATCCAAAAGAGCTTATGTTAAAGAGTCAAAATTATGAAATGTTTAGTCTCCATCAAATAAATGACGTTGAGAGAATAAATCATCAAATAAAATAAAGGTTACCTGAACAACCAATATCAGAAAGGTTCTTCTCTGTCTGTGAGCATGATGAGAAAATAAATTTATCACTCACAAAAAAGGACATTATGGATGGAAGAACCCATACCAAATTCTGAAAATGAATAAATCCATCAAGGAAGACTCAAAAGACAAATTCCGTCCATAAAAGAAGCATCAAAGAATGCATATAGCATGGGAATGAGGAAAAAATGAATACATCTTTCTGACTCTGTTACAATCCTATGGAGTCATATCTAGTGGCAATTGAAAGATGGAAGTAAAATTAATTTCATACATTGGCTCCAGGAGAGTTATCAGGACTTCTAGTCTTGGTTACCCTACTCCCGAAAAAAATGACGACGAATGCGATGTACGAAATTTATATCCCTCGGTAAGTCTGTCCTTTTGAAGAGTATCGGGAATAGATTGATAAGTTTGTTGCATATCCAGAATCTAGTACCATGTAGCATCTCTAATTTTCAAAGAGGGATTTTCCAGAGATTTGTGTTCACCAGCTAGTAGCCAATTGTTGTTGCTGCAACCGCTTCCCCAATTTTTTTGTTATTTTAGGGCCCCTCCTTTTATTTTGATTAGAATTTTACTTAGATTTGTTTTCTTATTCGAACAATATCACCCTAAAACACTTATTTTTTTGAAGGATTGAGAAAAGAAAGCTTTTTGGCTAAGTAAAACTCAGATTTTTGCACTGATATATAGGAGGAGCCTGGTTAGTCAAGCCGATGGTATCGAAGGCACTCGGCGAGTTAAGCCGACACTAATGGTAGGAAAATGTTACTTCTCATCCTCTTGATGTTTCGGTGGAAATCAGCGAGTTGAGCCAACACTATTGGCTGAAATTGGAAAATTGATCCGATTGGGAAATAAGAACCAAAATTTCGGAACGCTTGAGTAAATAACACTAAAATAGTTGGTAGTACAAGATCAACTTTCCCATGAGCATGAAATCAGTAAGATTCACCTGGTGATGGCAAAATTTGTCGAGGGAACTCAGTAAGTTTTGCCGAAATGATCGCAAGATGAAGCAAAACAATACTTAAATAAAGGATGTTGAAATAGATATTAGAGTAACTCGAGCAAGGGCACCGACACGACCAACGTCGTTATTTCATTGGGAGCGACTGAGACATAAAATTGCCGCCCCAAAATGGCATTTTTGGTACCAACAACTGCATTAATGACCCCACCAACCACTTTTATGACTAGGTTTTGTTTCGTTTCTATAAATACAACAGAGGTTTTTTGGGTTTTACTATTACAAACATCGTTTTCCACATCCACCAATCGTCATAGGACAAGTTGGGTCTTCGTGTGCTCAGCTAAGCTTCCACAACCAACAGGTAGGTTACCATGTACCCATGGTTTTTAAAAGAAGTGTGTTTTATTTTTTGTTTTTCGGTCCTAGTCATTCCTTCCGAGCTGACCCCCGTCCATCCCGACTGTCATAGTTAAATTTAAATTAATGGATGTGAAGCACTTCCCTCCCTTTGGCCGGGCATACTTTTTTTCCTAAGTACTAAAATTTGCTTCAGTTCCCTAACTGTGTACCTCACTCACACTCTCATGAATATGTTTGGTTTTCACGTACATAAAATAGTCTTCTGTGGACTGAATTCCACGACTTGACTGCCAATGAAATGGTAGGAATTGACTCCGTTTTTCGGTGTATAATACAAACTCAGAACAATCCTTCTCAAACCATGGTGTTAGATTGATAGTGGAGCACTGCGCCAATTATGAAATGAAAGTCGCACCTTTCTATTGACCAATTGGCTTAATCATGAGTTTAATTAGATTCAATAGCTAATATAGATTACACGATAACTGCGGTGTGTAAAGCCGCTTTCTTCTAGGTGGCGGTTATAAGCAGTACCATATACCGAGGATGGGGGTGGTAGGGCATCAATTTTCACTCCGCTCCACCAAATAAAACATATTTACCCATCCAAATTATTAAACCATCTCTTTTTTGTAGCTCTAGGAGGCACATTGATAATTAATTTTACACACCTAAAAGAGGGTTTAGCACCTGGGAGTTACACTTACCGCTCCAGGGAGGGAGATAATCCCCAACGATATATCTTTCTTTTTAATTAGTATCAAATATGGAAGTGTTGGGGTCAAGAATAGTGGGATGTATTAATAGGTAGGGAAGGTTGAAACTGGAGGGATGAGACTAAATCGAAGTGCTTTTTTCAGTAAAGAGAAAATAGAGTTGTATTCTCGTGCTGTGTTTTGTCTTTTCTAGAATTAGCAGGTATTTGTTCAACTTGAAATATGAATTGGCATCTCCAATTTTTAGTAAATACACATGTTTGGAATAAGTCTAAATTTATTATAGAAAAAAAAAACATCTATGTCATATTTTGTATCGTATAAGTTAAAGTTTTGTAAGGCTTGGCACCTTGAAAAATTTGAGAAAAAAACAGTGTAAATAAATAAAATTGTAAGTCATGGTGTTTCTTCTTACTGGGAAACAACAAAATGGAAAACCACTAACCATACACTTCAAAATCACCAACTAAAATTAATCTACAAACTCAACAAGTGAAATGTTAAAATGCTACATAGTGAATCGAAATATTACTTTTTAACCTCATTATTCACTTTTTTATTTGGAAAAAACATTTTTGACTTTAAGAAAGTGATTTTTCTTTGGATATGTATTTCAATGCTAATTTCATCTTGATAAAGTGTCATTTTTGTTTTGTTACATTTCTAAATTTATGCTCATTCTTTTCAAATTAAGCATTTTTCAAGTGTTGTTTCTATGTGACTTGCAATATATCTCTATGTGCTTACATTTTAGCTTGAGCATTCAATCTTGAATTTCCATTTATACTTTTTTTCATTCTTTGTATCTTAAGTTTGGCCTCATCGAATGAAGGTGTATAAGAAACTTCCAAGTTTGTTTCACATAGAAAGCTAGTCGTAAAGCTTCCTTAGAAGGGTTTTCTTAATTAGAGCTTTTAGCCTTTTGGTGGTAGTTATGAGTTTCAACCCTTAGTATTTCCAAACTATATTATTGATATGTATTCTTTGATTTTATCTTCTTTAGGTCATACTTTTAGGTCTCTCATTTGTTTTTGTTTGATATTCTTGTCTTACATTACTAATTATTTCCCACGTTGTTCAACTTAATGCTTTCTTTTATCGCATGTTGTTAGTTGTACACCATTATCTGCTTATTGGACTCTCGCTTGAAGCTTCCACTTGCAAATTTGAACTACCATGGAAGAGATTCACTTTTGAGTATCCACATCCCATGTGTCATTTACTTATTTTTGTATTATTATGTTCCTTTCGTATGTAGGATAGAATTGTTTTCTTTGCAACAATCATCTCCTCTTTGAACAGCAATATTATTTGAATAATTTCTCATTTTTTATGCTTAATTATGAAAAACACCAAAAAGAATATAAAAGAAAAAGAGAGGGAGAGGGAGAGGGAGAGGGAGAGGGAGCGGAGGGGAGGGATTTATATTTTTTATTAAGAGTTATTAAGTTTGGGAAGGCATATGTGTATCCCTTGAATGAAGAATAAGTATTGAGTATTCATCTCTTTGGTTGGGTACATTTTCCCCTTAATAGTTGTGTAACAATGGTGACCCATTGCTTTAGTGGATTGACCTAGAGATTAATAGCACGTTGGGATTTACTGTCATTATAGGTAGGTTTCTTTGCACTCAACAAACTGATTTCCATCAATGGTCATTGACTTGGCAATTCCTCTTATGTTTAATGTCAACACATTTATTTGCATAGGAAAGGTTCATGCAAGTACATTGGGTGTCATTTTCATCAATAGTAAGACACCTCATGTTTATCAATCATTTTTATTATTGGTTGCTGACTAGAATGTATTCATCCCATTTTATTCTCATTTGATGCAGAAAAAAGTCAGACTCGATGGAAAGTTATTCAAATTATCACATCTAATACCTCAACAGATCAGTATTCATCATTTTGATCTATCTCATATCAGTTGATGGGAGATTCACCATTTTATCCTTTCGATATATTGACTCTCATAGAATCTAAATCATTTTATTTAGTAGTATCATCTAGATAACTTTAGTACCTTGGTACTTACAATCCTTAGTGGTAGTTTTCNCTATTTTCACTTTACCTGAATGTACTAAGTAGATTGTCGCGCCCCCCCCCCCCACCCATCATTATTGATGGGATGCCTTGCATTTGGAATCAATTTACATCATTGATTACTAAACATAGTTTCTACAATATTCGATGTAATGTTCCCAATATTTTACTATGGACCACTCCATTGGACTAGGGAATTCAATGGTCTAAAGTCACTTGGAAAAATTAAAGAAGAATATTAAAGTGGTGAATTGATGGAAAAACCAAGGCCCAAGGACAAATTTATGAAGCAAGGAATCATTCTCCCCTAAAATCAAGTTTATTAATATTTTGAGAGAATGTGGGCAAGGAGGTCACATTACTGGTGGAAGGAGTCCAAATATGTGGTGTGACTCCCATCCAAGGTGGAATGAATCCTCTCATTAAGGCATCTCAAGGGTTGTAACTCCCCAAGATAAAAATAGAAAATCTATGACATCTATGACAAGAATAAGGTCGTATGACATCTTATAACAACTTATGACATCTAATGTCATGTTGCAGGTCCTAAATTTAGCCAAGGATGGTGCTAGAAGAGAAGGTAGGCCCACATGAGAGTGTAACTCCCCCAAAAGGAAGCTAAGCCTCCCTAATTCAGAATTCCAAGGAAGATGAAGGTAATATTTGGTTAAATAACATTAGAGAGGAAGTAAATGAGTTCTAAGGTATCATTCTTGTATGAAAATAACAATTAGTAATATTTTATTAATATTTTTGTGACTAGAGAATTCTAGAATGAGGGGGAAAGGCCCCAATGGATTTTATAGAAGGATGCAAGCCTCTTGGGAGGGATGTTTTGGAAAAAATACTTCTGAATTGGAGAGATACTGTGGATTTCATAGCATGGGAGATGATCCCCTTTCTATCTTAGGAGATGTGCCCCTTGTATTTTTGAACTAGCTTTGGGGGGGAGATATTCTGCCCTAGCTAGTGGAGAGGAGGAGATCATTCATATCTCTTCATATAACTTCATGGTAATTGATTTTAGAGAATAAATCACTTTCATATTTCTCTACATATATTTATAAAAGTTTTTTATGGTCATCTTCAGTAGTTGGGTCAAAATCTTCATGGTATGATGGTGTTCTCGTTGTAGCAATGTGAGTTTGTGGACAACAATGTTTGTGTTGGTTTCTTCTTAAGGAGGACGTGCCCTTGATCATCCAAATATCTTCGGGGATGTTATAATGGCTGAGCATCATTGATATTTGATGTATGGCAATGTAGGATTAATATATAATATTTGGGGTCAAAATATTTCTCGTGGAGGCGCAAGGGCACAACAATGAAGTAGATTTCTCATTGGAGCAACAATTTCCCCTGTCTTTCTCTGTGGTAATTTGGTAGACATTTCCCTTCATTCTAGAGTAGTTTTTCTTATGTATTTTGAGATTCAATATAATACATTTATGTACTCTCCGTAAATTTTATTTTTATAATAAAAATCACAAAGCATTTCCCTAATAAATCGCTCCATATTCTAGCACTGGTGAAACAAGTTATAAATCCATAATTCCATGAGTTGATCTATAATAATATGGTTGTGAATATATATGTATTGTCTGTGTTAATTCCATAGTAGTCTTTGGTGTCTTATATTGATCTGTTTGGATTGATTTGAATGCATTTGGAAGCTCTGTATCGATTTGGGAGTTTTACAGTTGTTTATGTTTTAAATATTGCACCAGGGTTTGGGGGTCGAAAGTTACTTTCTAGTTAGACCATTTCTCACTTCTTCTTGGTTGTGATACCTATAAAATTATGTCAGGAGTTTCATTTCCAATAGGAAACACTCTTTATTTCACTAAATTTTTTTCCCATATGCATAAGTCGTGATCATTTTATTGGTCGGTAAATTTGCACATTTATGGTTGTGCGCCCCAGTTACAAATGTTAGTGCAGTCTTAAGTTTTAATGTACAAGATTCCATAAATTTCTTTGGTGTATGTTAGTGGTTATATCAGATGTGTTTCGGTCCATCAAGGGTTGTTTGGGTAAAATTCAAGTGAGTTAAGGGAAATTTGGGAAGAGTTGGAAACCCAGTGTTCTGTGTAGTTAGATTTGAACTAGTGCTCCTAGTTTTGAATCCAGTGGTTCTATGGGGTTGCATTGGAGTCAATATCTATTATTCTTGGATTGTGGATCTAATTTAACATATTATAATGGTTCTAAAGCATACTTTTTGGTTGCACCATATTTTCCTTAATCCATTAAACATATACAAAAGCCACTATTGTTGGATAAATTTTAAGAGTCAATTTACCCTCTATTCAAAGGTTGGAGTTAGTGTGCTCAAATTTTTGATTGGGTACATTGCATTTGAATTTGACACATTTATTTACATGGGGAAATTAGTACATTGTGAGGGACATTGGTTGAATACCTTTGGAGTAATCCATATCCCTCATTTATGTTATTTTCTAAGTTTTTGGTGTACCAAATCTCTTTCTTTGCATTGGTACTTTGGAGGACCACACCATTCAAAACCTATATAATCTTAATTATTCACCAATGTCACACATAGACGTTGATCCATTGTGTATTCTCTTTTTTCCATGCTCTTATTATTTACATGGATTCAATATGTATCTATTTGTGTCCATGATTTCATAATTATATCACATGTACATATAGTGCACTTGAGGCAAACACGCTTACAACTTCACCTAATCATGGGTGTGCTTACCTCATGAAATAGAGTTTTATAATACTTTAATTATGTTTTTCCTTTGGTTTTCATATTTCAGGCTTAATGGTGATCTCTCACATAGTTTACTAAAATCTCATCTTCGGATTTCTATAAGGTATTTTTGGCAATTAATTGCCCCACTAACCTCACACATTAGAGAGAATTTGTTATAACCTCAATTTACCACCCTTGTACCAAATCATAGTATTATCCAAATTCATTCATCTTCATGACTCATACTAATTGGTTACAACCTATTTTAATATTTGAGCAAATCTCCTTGTATTTTGTATTTTTCACATTTACAAAACACCATGGTTATCACTTGATTTACTGTAACATCTCCAAAATCCATAAGTAAAATAAATAAATACGAAGTGTCTAAATCTATTTATGGAACAATACATGTCTTACATATCTTAATGAATTATAATTTCGACAGTCCATGAACAACCTAGGATTTAGTCATAAATAAACTGATACTTAATAGTTTAAAAATAAACACTCCAATATCTGATTCCTAGGACATTAAACCGGTGTATGGATCCTAAAGTATTTTGATCAAATATTTGTGCCCAAAGTTAAAGAGTCATGCCTGCTTGTCAGAAATTACCTTTTGAATACTATCTTGCTTTACCAGTTGGATGACTTCACCATGTTTTCCATATGTTTTAAGCCCATCTGCCTACATACCCTATTTCCTTGTTAGGGTTATAGGTTATAGGTCTTACTTAGCTTCTACGAGCTAATGCATGTTTAACCTAGTATTTTTTTCAGGTATTATCAACAAAAAGGATTAGCTTTCCCCTTTGCGCTAGAACAAACTAGAGGACTAAGGTAGACAAGGTTTCAAAAGGTGGTCTATGCTAAAACAAAAGTGAAAGGTCGATCATACGATACTCGACTTAGTTAAAAACATTTTACCAAAGAGATGATATAATTTTGAAAAATGAAAATAAACTATGGAGACGTGGGTGAAAGTTTCAAAACTATGTGGAGGTAGATGGATTTTTAAATGTGCCATGTGAAAAGCGTTTAAGTGCCATCCAGTTGAATAATGGTTTTTAGACCTAACGAAACCTCAAAAGGGTTTAGTATTCTGTGTTGTTTATCTCTGTCTTTGGGATGGTGGGGAAGAGCCGAAGCCTCTCGACCCCTTCTAGCAATTGACCATCCATTGTTTTCCTTGTAGAGAAAAGAAAATTGCTACGACTCCTTCGCTAAGATGACACCACTGGCTCCATCAATCAGTTCTCACATTAAGGTAACAAGTGCTTCAATTTTGTTTGTTCAGTTTAGAACAACATTATTTTAAAAAAATCTTGTTTTAACCTCTATAGGTTTGACTGCGTAGGGAGTTTCAACAGTTGTTTCTTGGGTTGGATGAGTATGAGTTGAGGGTGGCCTTGAGGGTTTCGGTAAGACCTCGAGCCTTGAACGCTATCGTTCCTGATAGTGTAAAAAGAGGCTGGAACAATGTTTCTCTTGTTTGGGTTTGGCTTCGTTGGATGTTACAAGGCTTACAAAGCCCCCCACTTATATTCGATGGTATACATCTTGTTGGCAGAGTTATGATGGTGATTTTGTTAAGCCCTCGAGTTGTGATAGAGTTTAATATTTTATCATTTTTCCCTTTTGGCTACATATCATAGAGTCTGCGTGTACAGAAGCTCTTTGATGGAAAAATTCCTGTGAGGTTTTTAAGGGCAACAAGCGTCTGCATTTTTTGCTTAGTTTTGTATAAATTTTATGAAGTTTTGAAGGCAGACTAGCCACCATGCTTTGCTTCAAACTTGGTCTAGTATAAATGATGTTCTCATTAATAGTATTACTCTATATATTTTGTCCATTAATATGTGAATATTAATACTAGATCTCGATGTACAATGTAGTATTTCATTTTTAAACTTTAAAAGAAATTCTTGGTTTTTATTTCCAATTATGTTGATTTCTTAATATTTTTCGTTGGTGAAGGAAATCAATCCTTGTCTGAGTTTGACTTGGTGAGCCAAAATTCTAAAAGGTTGTTCAGAATATGATTTCTATTATTTGCATTTGTCTTTTATCATTCTGTATACGATTCTAATATTCCTTTGTAAATTTATATAATAGTTACATTTATTTGAAGGGATTGGTACACGAAATAGTGCATGTAAGCTTTAAATGGGTTTTTAAACTAGTTTTTGTTAAAACAATTATGGCTACAACCTAAATTTGTTGGATTTATACTTTGTTGCTGTAGATTTCACTTATTATACATTTCTTGTTACAAAATAGCCTTTACAGACTTCGACCCGTGACCTGTATCAAATTTCTTGGATGCAATATGTTCTTTATATTGTAAAGTCTTATTATAATTTTATACAAAGTTTTATTTGGTAAAATGATTAGTCATGTGGTTATATTGATTTGACTACTGAATTATTTATAAGTTTTTAACCCTTAAACAATTTATAAAAAGTTAAACCTAGTTCGTTTTTCTTTTAAAGAAAACTAAGCCTCTCGATTGAATAAAAAGGATACTAAAAAAACTATTTAAATATTAAGTCTTTCGGCAATAATCTTATTATGTAATTTACTTTTACAGTCTTGAATCCTAGCTAGAAACCGTAGAGTTTTAGTTTTAATATATATTGTTAAAAACATATAGTTTATTCGTTTGAGGGAATTGTTGTTTAAAAAAAAGGTCCTAACTGTAAATAGTTTCATTGTTTGATTTACATGACGATATCTTGGTTTCAACCTTTTGGTTAAACTGCAAGGGTTTGTAAAACAAAATCTAAAGAAAATACTAAATACTATTGATATATGTATATTATTTATTATAAGATGAAACTTATACACAAAATTATGATATTGTTACTAAGAAATATACGATATCCTATTGATTCTATTGTGAAATTTTGTGTAAACAGTAGCATTCATGAACTGATAATTTATAGGTAATAAACTATTTTCCTACCTATTATAGAAGCAGATAATAGTTCTGAAAGAACTCTAACATTCATAAAATCCTACAGTTAAAATAAATTTAAATATAATAACCAGAACATCTTAGAACCTGTTAACTGTTGAAGTGGACAAACACCCAATGAAGACCGTTCCTCTCAACCGTCTCCTAAAAGCAACCAATATCACTTTCTTTAGGACCCTCGATCCTGTTCACTAAACCACCAAGATGAAGATGTTATGTAGAGGCCTATACATTACTCTCTATAACTTAACAGTCACACTTGCAGACATAAAATATGAGCAATTCACTCTAGATTTCCCCTCATCAAATTCCTCTTGTGTGCCTAACTTTTCAGTATCTAACAAAACCACAAGGTTCTAATCTCTTAGAAAATGTAGTGATCCTTCTGCACATTCGATGGTATATATAAGCTTGCCTACGTCTTCGGGTCAGTTTTGCAATTAAATGAGCCACCTACTAAGATCCTCTTTCCTTGGGAGCATGACCACAATTATAGGGATGTTGCCTCCTGCAACAACTAAAAAGTGAATATCGTTACTTCCACTTGTCATTTTGTCCTTATACAATAGATCATTCCTCATAGTGGGTCAGTGAACACTCTTCAACAGTGTTCTTTGGATAGGTGTCTCTTCTTTTAATTATTAAATAATAAAATAATTCAATTATAGTCATCTTTAACCATCCTTGGTCAACAACATAAAACTTTACAATAACTGTTAAAGTAATGTCTTCTCAAAATATAAAATGTTTTTAGTTCTAGGTGGGTTACAAACACCCCTCCTAAGTTCAACATCGTCCTCGATGTTGCCTAAGTATCATCTGAGTTTTCCTGGAACAAAATTGGATATACCTCCCGCATATGACTCTCTAATTCCTAGGTTGCTTCATCTGGACTAAGGTGCTTCCATTGCATCTTTACTTGTCCAATGGTGAGATTCCAAAGAAAAATTTCTCTCTTGTCGAGGATACAATTTGGTTCCACCTGAAAATATCCTTCTAGTTCTACTTGAATAACATTCTAAGCGATTACATGAGTAGCATCATGCACATACTTTTTCAATATAGAAATATGAAATACGTTATGTATTTTGAGATTATGTGGAAAAGCTAATTGATAAGACACTGGTCCAACTCTTGACAATATATCAAATGGTCCACAATACCTGGGTGTTAATTTAGCACAATCCCCAACTTAAAGGAGCTTTTTCTGGGTTTTACCTTGACAGAAACATGCTCACCTACTTGGAATTCTTTCTGAGTTCTTTTAAGGTCTGCATGACTCTTTTGTTTGTCCTATGCAATTTTCGGATTGCTTTGTACATGTTTCACTGTTAGTTCCATTTCTTTTAACAAGTCGGGTCCTAACATTAATCCGTTAATTGGATTACTCCACGAAATGGGAGTATTACATTTCCTACCATATAGTATTTCAAAAGGAATAATTTTAGTTGAAGCTTGATAATGATTGTTATAAGCAAACTCGACTAAGTGCAGATATTCTTCCCATTTCTTTGGGTGATCCCTAACATACATCTGTAACATATCTTCTAAAAATTGATTTACTATTTCTGTTTGTCTTTCCGTTTGTGGATGATAAGCGGTACTAAAATTTAACTTTGTGTCCAATCCTTTAAAAAATGAATTCCAAAAATTTCCAGTAAAATTAGGATCCCTATCAGAATTCCATGCAAACAAAAGATTTCCTTCATAAAAATATCAACAATATTAGCAGCTTTATAAGTAGTTTTAACATGTATAAAATGAGTTGTCTTGCTAAGTTTGTCTACCACTACCATCACATAATCATTTTGCTTTTTATTTTTAGGCAGTCTTGTTATGAAATCAAGGCTAATAATTTCTCATTTCCAATCTGGGATTGGTAACGGTTGCAAAAGACTTGCTAGGTGTCAATGCTCAGCTTTAACATGATGGCATTCTATACACCTAGCTATATATTCAGCCACTTATTTTTCATATTAGGCCAGAAATAATCTTTTCTTAGCATTGTTATCATCTTTTGGTAGCCAGGATGTCCTGAGTAAGGAATCTTATGTACTTCATTTAAAATCAACAATTTAATTTTTGGTATATTGGGTACATATAATCCCGTTTTTATACAACATTGGACCTTTTTCATTCAAACTGAAATCTATTTTTATGTTTTCAGATTCATTTTCTGTAACCTTTTCTCTTACATTTTGATATTCTTTATCCATTTTTACTCCATCTTCAAACTTATCGTCCAATTCTTTTTTGTAGCAGTTAACAATGGCTATAAAATTGAGATTTCCATTTCTACTTAAGGAATCATCCACCTTATTCTCCTTTCCTTTTATATGTTTTATCTCGAAATCATATTCGCTAAGAAAATCTAATCATCTTGCTTGCCTAGCGTTCATATTTTGTTGATCGAATAGGTAATTTAAACTTATGTTGTTAAACATTAATAAAAATCATCTATTGATTAGATGATGGCGCCACATTTTCAAGGCATGTATTATGACAACCAACTCTAAATCGTAGGCAACGTAATTATTTTCATGTATTTTTAACTTTCTTGACTCATATTACATGACCTTCTTCTGTTAATACTCCACATAGGACCTCATTGCATGCATCCGTGCATACAACAAAGCCCTTATTTGGATCTGTTATTTTTAAAATAGGTGTACCTGTTAATAATTATTTTAACTTGTTAAAACTTTCTTCACATTTTACATCCCATACATATATTTTTCCCTTTTTCTGTAAGGATGTTATGGGATTCACGTTCTTTGAGAATCCATTTATAAATTTTCGATAATAACCTGTAATCCCCATGAACAATCGTACATCTGATACGTACTTAGGAACAAACCATTCCATTATTGCTCTTATCTTATTAGGATCCACTGATATCCCCTTCTTGGATATCACATGGCCTAGACACTGTATTTTATCCTTAAAGAATTCACATTTATTGAATTTAGGATACAGTTTGTGTTCTCTTAGAAATTGCAATATTATATGTAGATGTTCATCATGTTCTTCTTTTGTTTTTGAATAAATCAATATGTCATCTATGAAGACAACTATGAATTTATCCAAGTACTTACTTAAGACACTGTTCATTAAACACATAAAAGATGTTGGAGCGTTTGTTAGCCCAAATGGCATAACTACAAACTCGTGATGCCCGTAATGGGTTCTAAATGTAGCTTTAAATATATATTCATATTTAATTATGACTTGATGATATCCAGATCTCAAATCTACTTTAGAGAATATCATTGTTCCGCGTATTTGATCGAACAGATCATCTATGTGGGGCAATGGGTATTTGTTTTTAATTGTCATCTTGTTTAACTGGCAGTAATCTATACATAAACATAAGGTACTGTCTTTTTTTTAACAAATAAGACAAGTGCTCCCCAAGGGGATACACTTGGTCTTATGTAATTCTTGTTTATTAACTCTTTTAGTTGTAGTTTTAATTCATTAAGTTCTAGGATATTCATCTAGTAAGGAGCCTTTGAATTGGGTATAGCTCCTGGTACTAATTCAATAGTAAAATCCAATTCTCTTTTCGGAGGCAATCATGGAATCTCTTCCGAGAATACATTTGAAAATTCTTTTAAGATTGGTATATCATCGAATTTTAACTTATCTTCTTTATTCATGTGTTCGTCATTTATTACATGCATAGCAAAAACTTTACAACCTTTATGTACAGACTTTTTCATTTGCAAAGCTGAAATCTATCTAAGAAAAACTTTTCTAGGTATTCCTTTTACTATAATTGTTTCTACCTTTTCATCTAAACATGTAAATGTTTTCTCAAAACAATTTAAAACTACTCTGTATTTTTCTAGCCAGTCCATACCTATTAGAACATCATATGACCCTAGCAGTAATATATTTAATTTCACTGGAGTTTTGAATTGACTCATAAACATTTCACAATTTTCAAGATAGCTAACTACCTTTCTTTTGGTTCCTGTGGCTAACTAAACCAACCAAGAGTTTTCAAACTTTTTCAAACTCAAGTTACAACTTTCTGCTATGCTAGGTGACACGTAGCTTAATCTAGCACATGGGTTTATCAAAATAGAAATAGGTTTTTTCTATATCATACCTTCTATTTCAACCATGTATGTTTGGTGATCAGCCTGTTGATTCTCCAAGGCTGCATTAAATATGGGCATCTCGTTTTCTACATCACCAACAATTGTTTCCTCTTGAATTGTATGTACATTGTTGAAATTCCTCTTTATGTTTGGACAGTCCCTCACATAATGAGGTCCCTGACATTCCCAGCATTTTACAGATTCTCTTTGTTCATTATTTTTACCATGATTATTAGGTAGATCTCTGTTCTTTGCTACTATAAAATTTTGTTGTGTATTACTTTTAAAACCCGTTCCTTAATAATAATTCTTAGAATAGTTTCGAGTGTTATTTCCAAAATTTATGTTGGGCTTAAATCCTATCTGTCTTTGTTCAAAATTATTTGTTCTTTTACTCTTCAAGTTAGGTATGCCTTCTTTTTTATTTTTGTTTTGTTCATAACATAAATTAGCTTTCCCCATTACCTAGTCAAGGGTTTTTGGATTGTCATATTCAATTGTGTCCTTGAAGCTAAGAGGTAAACAGCTCAGAAACCTCTGTATCTTAGGATTTTCATCAATAATATAAGGTACGCAGCGTAATAAACTTAAAAATTTACTACTTAGTTCCTTCATTGACATTGAACCTAGCTTAAGATCGTAAAATTCCTTAGCTCTTTCTTCATAATATTGTTCAGATTAAAATTTTATCTTAAAGTATTTCTTGAAAGTCCTCCAAGTGACATACTTTTCTTTAATGTTTTTCACTCTTTTTATATCTTGCCACCATATATTAGCTTTTCCAGTTAAGTTATAGATAGCCATTCTAGCTTTCAGCCTATTTGAGTAATTATAAATTTGAAAATACTTTTCATACCCGACAGCCATGCCTCGGCTTCTTCACCTTTTTCCACCTCACCATTAAACATAGGGGGTTTTATCTTCTTAAAAACACCTGAAATTTTTTCATAAGGTTTATATTTCCTCGTTTTAGGAATGTTCACGCTATCACTACTTTCACTGGAATATTTATTCTTTCCTCTGTGCGACCTAACCTTAATTCATGAAGACGAATTACTTTCATTATCATACAATTTTTAACTTCTTACCTTTACGCTTGCAGGATATAGTTCCAGATTCATATTCATGTTCTTTTATTTTATCCTTTCCTTCATTATGGAATTCATCCAGCAGTATCTGATTTAATTCTTCCTGCGCTCTTAGAATTCTTTCATTATGTTCCTTTACAGTCTATAATTCAACTTTTAAGACTTTTATAGTTTGAAGTAATTCATATGGTTGATTATATAGTTCCACATATATATTATCTGGATTATTATGATGTGATCCATCTTCAGTAGATGCTTCTACTCCTTCCATTTCTTGCAAAATAAAAATGTATATTTCTGTACACAAACAATTTTTGAACATAGTGAGTATTTTGTTTTCCTGTTTTGTATGCGAGTTGAGCCGACTTCAGGCCTAGTGTTTGGAAAGTTGCTCTGATACCACATGTAACATCTCCAAAATCGATAAATAAATAAGAAAATTTAATATGGAGTGTCTAAATCTATTTATGGAACAATACTTGTCTTACATAGCTTAATGAATTATAATTTTGATAGTCCATGAACAACCTAGGCTTTAGTCATAAATAAATAAACTGATACTAAACAATTTAAAAATAAACACTACAATATCTTATTGCTAGGACATTAAACCGGTGTATGGTTTCTAAAGTCTTTTGATCAAATATTTGTTCCCAAAGTTAAAGAGTAATGCCTGCTTGTCGGAAATTACCTTTTGAATACTATCTTGTTTTACTAGTTGGATGACTTCACCATGTTTTTAATATGTTTTAAGCATGTATGCCTACATACCCTATTTCATTGCTAGGGTTATAGGCTAGAGGTCTTACTTAGCTTCTACAAGCTAAAGCATATTTAACCTGGTATTTTTTTCAGGTATTATCAACAAAAAGATTAGCTTTCCCCTCTACGCTAGCACAAACTAGAGGACCAAGGTAAAATTCCAAAATGACATTAACCTAGCTAAAAGGTAGATAAGGTTTCAAAATGGGTTCTATGCTAAAACAAAAGTGAAAGGTCGATCATACTATGCTCGACTTAGTTAAAAACATTTATACCAAATAGATGATATAATTTCAAAAACTGAAAATAAACTATGGATAAGTGGGTGAAAGTTTAAAATCTACGTGGAGGTAGATGTAGGTTTAAATGTGCCACGTGAAAAGATTTTAAGTGCCATCCAACTGTATAAGGGTTTTTAAACCTAACAAAAACCAAAAAGGGTTTAGTGTTTTGTGTTGTTTATCTCTGTTTTTGGGCTAGTGGGGAAGAGATGAAGGCTCTCGGCCTCTTCCAGCAATCGACCATCCATTGTTTTCCTCGTAGAGAAAATATATTGCTATGACCCCTTCACTAAGATGCCACCATCGGCTCCACCATTGAGTTCTCGCATTGAGGTAAGAATTGCTTCAATTTTGTTTGTTTAGTTTAGAACAAGATTATTTTTAAAAAATCTTGTTTTAACCTTTGCTGGTTTGAGCGGAAGGGATTTTAGCAGTTGCTGCTTGGGTTGGATGAGTTCAGGTCTAGTGTGGTGCCTGAGGGTTCCGATAAGACCTCGAGCCTTGAACCCTATCAGTCTTGATGGTGTAAAAAGAGGCTGGAACAACGTTTCTCTTGTTTGGATTTGGCTTCGTGCAAGGCTTGTATAGCCCCCCACTTCTATTCGATGGTATACATCTTGTTGACAGAGTTATGATGGTGATTTTGTTAAGCCCTCGGGTTGTGATAGAGTTTAAAATTTTATGATTTTTCCCTTTTGGCTACAGACTGTAGAGTCTGCGTGTACTGAATCTCTTTGATGGAAAAATTCCTGTGAGGTTTTTAAGGGCAATAAGCCTCTGCGTTTTTCACTTAGTTTTGTATAAATTTTATGAAATTTTGAAGGCAGACTAGCCACTGCACTTTGCTTTAAACTTGGTTTAAAATAATTGTGTAAATGATGTTCTTATTAACAGTAATACTATGTAGATTTTGTCCATTAATATGTGAAGATTAATACTATCTCTCGCTGTACAATTTAGTATTTAATTTTTAAACTTTAAAAGAAATTCTTGGGTTTTATTTCCGGTTCTGTTGATTTCTTAAGATTTTTTTTGGTGAAGGAAATCGATTCTTGTCTAGGTTTGACTTGGGGAGCCAAAATTCTAAAATGTTGTTCAGAATTTGATTTCTATTCTTTGCATTTGTCTTTTATCATTCTGTAAACGATTCTAATATTCCTTTGTAAAATTATACAGTAATTACATTTATTTGAAGGGATTGGTACACGAAATAATGTGTGTAAGCTTTGAATGGGTTTTTAAACTAGTTTTTGTTAAAACAGTTAAAGCTACAACCTAACTTTGTTGGATTTAGACTTTGTTGTTGTAGAGTTCAGTTACTATACATTTCTTGTTACAAAATAGCCTTTACAGGTTTTGACCCGTGACTTGTATCAAATTTCTTGGATGAAATATGTTCTTTATATTGTAAATTCTTATTATAATTTTATGTAGAGTTTTATTTAGTAAAATGATTAGTCTTGTGGTTAGATTGATTTGACTACTACATTATTTATAAGTTTTTAACCTTAAAATAGTTTATAAAAAGTTAAACCTAGTTCGTTTTTCTTTTAAAGAAAACTAAGCCTCTCGGCTGAATAAAAAGGATATTGAAAAAATTATTTAAATATTAAGTCTTTCGGCAATAATATTATTATGTAATTTACTTTTACAGCCTCAAACCCTAGCTAGAAACCGTACGGTTTTAGTTTAAATATATGTTGTTAAAAACATATAGTTTATTTTTTGAGGGAATTACTGTTTAAAAATAAAGAACAAGTCCTAACTGTAAAGAGTTTCATTTTTTTATTTATGCGACGATATCTCGATTTCAACCTTTTGGTTAAATTGCAAGGGTTTTTAAAAGAAATTCTAAAGAAAATACTAAATATTATTTATCTATGTATACTATTTATTATCAGATGAAACTTATACACAGAATTATGATATTGTTACTAAGAAATATTTGATTGCCTACTGATTCTATTATGAACTTTTGTGTAAATAATAGCATTCATGAATTGATAATTTATAGGTAATAAATTATTTTCCTACCTATTACAGAAATAGATAATAGTTCTGAAAGAACTCTAACGTCCATAAAATCCTACAGATAAACTAAATTTAAAGATAATAACCAGAACATCTTAGAACTTGTTAACTGTCGAAGTGGACAAACACCCAAAGAAGACCGTTCCTCCCAATCGTCTCCTAAAAGAAACCAATATCTCTTGCTTTAGGACCCCCAATCCTGTTCACTGGACCACCAGGATGAAGATGCTATGTAGAGACCTATACAGTACTCTCTGTAACATATCAGTCACACCTGCAGACATAAACTCTTAGCAATTCACTCTAGCTTTATCCTCATCGAATTCCTCTTGTGTGCCTAACTTTTCAGTATCCAGCAAAACCAAAAGGTTCTAATCTCTTAGAAAATGTACTAAGCCTCCTTCTCATTCGATTGTATATCTAAGCTTGCCTAGGTCTTTGGGTTAGTTTCGCAATTAAATGAGCCACCTGCTCGGTTCCTCTTTCCTTGGGAGCATGACCATAATTATAGGGATGTTGCCTCCTGCAATATCTAGAAAGTGAATGGTGTTACTGTCACTAGTCATTTTGGCCTTATACAGTAGATCATTCCTCCTAGTGGTTCAGTGAACACTCTTCAACAGTCTTCTTTAGATAGGCATCTCTTCTTCTAATTATTAAATAATAAAATAATTCAATTACAGTCATCTTTGACCATCCTTGGTCAACGACATAAAACTTTACGATAACTTTTAAAGTAATGTCTTCTCAAAATATAAAATGTTTTTAGTTCTAGGTGGGTTACATTTACCCTTTCCTTGAAGCAACATGTGAGCCAATCATGTCCCTTTTGATACAAGACATCAATGGTTGCTATCATCATGTGTTGTGCCAATTTGCAACACATGCTCACCTTGGAAAATGTGAAAAAATATATAAAGACCAATATAATGTGAAACCCTAAGATAGTGACATGGGAATTGGATAAGTATATGTGATATTTGAAGCAACCACCAACCCAAAATCACCATTTCCTCATACAAAAACATAGTTTTGATGTGGAATAGATTTATCTTGAGAACCTCAAACATTTAGAACTTTTAATATATTGACACTTATGTGAGCATTCATGATTTGTGAGACCCTTGGGA
Organism: Pseudotsuga menziesii; assembly: GCA_001517045.1. Lineage (NCBI taxonomy): Eukaryota > Viridiplantae > Streptophyta > Pinopsida > Pinales > Pinaceae > Pseudotsuga > Pseudotsuga menziesii. Next base: position 253,016 of record LPNX010827497.1, on the reverse strand, counting down.
CTTTTGAAATCTTCGAAATCCTTTGTAAGCATTCATGATTTTGAATCATTATAAAAGAAAATCCTTTCTTCTTGTCATTATATATTTGTCTCAAATGTCTAGGGTAGTTTATATCCCATTTATGGATCCCTTTTTGCATGGATCTTTGAGCCTTCTGATGGAAATTGGAATTAAAGAGGCTTTAGGGGAAGGAAGCCAAGCTCAAGTGTGGAAGTTATCAACATGAATGAGAAATTATATGTTGTAACTTCCATTTTTCATAATGTAGATGTCTCTTCTTCTTCTCCACTCTGAATTATTGTCTAATTTGTGAAATGATTTCAAATGCAATTTTATGCTTAATGGTGTGATAATTATCATTACATTGACTTCATTTTTATTTTCATGAATTTCATAGATTCAATTAAGAAAAGTATTAATGTTGATTTATAATTTAAACCTCCCATAGAAATAATAAATGCATTTCTCTATTTGATATACATACATATAGAAAGAGAAGTGAATTTTCTATGCAAAAGATTCTACTTCTCTTATTCAAATCACCTTCATTTTTTTTTTCAAAATATATCAAAAATTCATCTTTATTTATTTTATTACCTCTATATCATATTTATTTGCATTGAATTGTAAAAAATTGGTTAAGATCTTATTTTAGCATAATCACCACCTCATACCCAAAAATCCCATAGCATATTATGTTTGTAAAAATCAGAGTCTCAAAGCCATGGTGAGAAATCTAGGAAAACTATGAAGCATTCAAGACACTTCTATGATAAGACATGAGCGACTAGAATCTCACACAAAGTTCAACTAAAACAAGACAAGTCAATTACAAATATAAAAACAAGACAAGTCAATTACAAATATAAGTACTTTTATTTCTATGACTGTAACCCACTTCTTGTACTAAAGTATGTGGGGTTGTGGGAATCATGGGGTCTATGGATTTGTTTTAGAAAAAAAAGGACAAGAATAGACTCCCACACACCAAGTTGTAGACAATCCATGCCATGAAATGTTGTGGACATTGATAGAACATTGCTTTTCAAAGGAATTCGTACAAGAAAATCACTAAAAATAATTAGGAAAATCGAGATTCGAGCTACTTGTGTTAGTTATTTACTCATGAGGAGTCTAGTAAAGAGTTGTTTGGCCATGAAAAATATGGGTGCTCATGCATGTGCGACACTTTGAAGAGGAATTCAGGATCATTATGTTCTTAACAGGATTCTATAAATATTTGTATAAGGTTATTCATTGTGATATTCTTAACTTGTAAAGACCATTTTTATTCAAACAAATTATTTGAAAGAGTTTCTATTGGTTGGAAACCTAATCTCTAAGGTTAGTTTTATTTTTTACCATTCATATCGAATCATCTCAAAAAACAACTTGGAAGATGAACCCAAACTATCGCATCTATGGTATTTATATTTTTTAACATAATAATAAAAGTATGCATTCACTATTATCTTTGTTAAGAATCCTCTAGACCTTCCAGCTTTGCCAGTCTTTCATGTTCAGCCACCCATTCTGCGAGTAGGATAATAAACTATTAAAATGCCCTATTTTTTAAGGCGGATTTATTTTCATTATTTTGAAATTTAATAGTATTTCACAATCTTAGACTAAATCCTTGATTTTAAAACTGTTCAAATGACTGAAATTATGATTTAAACACACCAAATCACTATTTCAACAAAAATTATCTGTCGGATTCTAACTAGTTGGAATCGTTTTGGTACTGTTTCCATCCTAGGACCTAGACTTGCGCACTAAAACAACGATTCAGAACTAACTCATTCCTAGATGACGAAAAATACATTACATGCTATTCGACATTAAATGCGACGACAGTCGCACTGTGCATCATTGGATCTCAACCTAGTTGATATCCAATGATGCACAGTGTGACAGCCGTCACATTTAATGCCGGATAGCATGTAATCTATTGTTCACCATCGGTTATTACTGAAACCTCCTACGTTAAAACAACCCAGATTTGACAAGACATTTAGCTTGTACAATTCTGATTTTGATGACGCTTTAGGAGCTGCTTTCATGTAGGATAATGATGATGGTAAGGAGCATGCCATTACTATATAAGTAATAAATTGATTAATTATTAGGTCTAAGGGGAGATGGGGAGGCTATGATGTGTCGATCTCCTACCTTATAATCTCACATTCAAAGTATTCCCACATTGATAAGCTTTGCTTGGCAATTCTTTTAGCATGCCAAAAACTTAGGCCTTATATTATAAACCAAGATGTGGTTGTTATTTGTCATGAAGATCGTTTGCAATATTTGATGTCTAAGTTGACCCTCACATGTCATACAACTAAGTGTATTCTTTTGATATAAGAATTTAACCCTGAGTTTAGTTTGCAAAATTTTATGAAGGTCATCATGGAGGTTCTGTAATAACAAGTTATCACTAATAAACTTGTTGATTGTCCCTTGTGTTCTTATACACCTATGATTGATGATGTTCTTGAAGAGGAGCTTATGGATCTTTCTTACTGAATAGCCCTGATGCTTGGACACTCTATTTCAATGGAACCAAAATAGGCTAGGAGTAGGAGTAGGCCTTATTTTATGATCCCCTTATGACGAGCCTATATGATTTTCTAATAGGTTAGCTTTTGATGTTATGAATAACGTTATAGATTACATAGCTCTTATCCTTGGCATTCAAACTGCCTAGGAGTAAAAACAAAGTGTTAAGAAGGGAACGCAGTTGTCAAACATATAAACATCAAAAGGTTAAACATCATTGACAACAACAAGATTTAGAAGGATATTACACAAGTGCCAATATTACACCAAGTGTTAGACAAGACTAAGCAACCTAGTGGATTGTAATTGTGATAATAATTTATAGGCCTTGTACAAAAACCAATCTTTTCATTTTGGACAAACATGAATTTGAATGAGGATGATGGAGGAGTGATAGTATTTGGTGGTGTTGATCTTAAACACTTCAAGGGTGACATAATTGTGTGCATATTACTGGAAAGAGTTACTAGCAGTTTGATATGGGAGACTTTCTCATTGACAATCAATCAACAGGTTTCTGTTCTAGAGGTTGTGCTACTATTATAGAGTCTAGAACTTCTTTGCTGACTGGTTCATCAGTAACCCTGAAAATATTCAGTCTTTTGGAGTTTTTGTGTACACGTTAGTGGTTTATTCTAGGATATTGTAACACAAATCAACAATGCTTTTGGTGCCTTGAGCATTGTCAACCAAGAATGTAAAATAGTAACATCAAAATATGGAAAAGTGATTGTGGAGCTCTTGATGGCACAGATCTATCTTCAATTTATCAAAGGGTTGGATTTCTTTGAAGTCCTCAGTTGTCTAAATAATTGTAATTTTCATCTTCTAAAATGGGTTGCATTATTTACAAACAAATATTTAGAAGACCTACTCTTAGATTGGTTTGTGCTCTTATGATGGTGCAAAAGATGCTAGTATAGGAATATAAAGAAAAAGTTGTGAAAAAGAGATATCATTGAGCATCAGTGAGTGTATGGGAACTTCTTGTCAAATGGCACTTGTGATAACCAAATTGCTGGTAACGATACCAAGGAGCATATTATGACCTAGATTTGAATTAAATCTATTCAATCTCAAACAAATATATGAAGTATTTGGGGCAGGGAGATTTCTAGATAGATTGTGGTGGCGGTTTCTAGACTCATCGATCATCATGCTAGCATGCTTCAACTATCGATGCATAAATTGTGCATCATTCTTCCTCATTTAAATCCTTCTGTTACCATCACTACTATTGGCAGAGTCACTTTCATTGAGCTCTCTGTGCATGTCCAAGTATAGAATCTTTTTCAAACTCAATCCCACCATCCTAAACATCAGTTGGTGGGTCATACACTAGGATAATGAGTGAAGTGGAATATTTTTATTTTGAAGCATATTCATATAACCAAGATCTATTTCTAGCCAAGCGTGTTGGGGATAAAGTGCTTATTTTAAAGCAAGCCTATCATAAGATAGATGAACAAAAGATGCAATTAGAAATATGAGTACAATCTACAATGGTAGAGAAAAAAAAATACTTTAGAGAGGGATACGACCTCTAAGGAACTTTTAAACAGTGTAAAGAAATATAAAGATAGTTTTTGTTCAAAACAGTTTGGAAGTTTTATTTTGGTTCAAAAAAATGTCCTATAATTTAAAAAATAATAATTTTGGGCGGGATCAAAACTTTGTTTTTTGGCATTAGAAAAAGGAAACAATTTGTTTCCAAGGATGTCTCAATCATGCATTAATATTCAATTATGAGAGCATTTGCTTCCATTTGCTCCAAGAATTCAATGTGAAGATGTTTTATCCACATCTATTTGGAAGAAAAAACTTAGTGTGGAGAACCTATGCATGCATTGAGAACTTGCAAAAGATATTTATAGTTTCAATAAGAGATAACCATTACGATTATCTATCTATTTGTTCCACCGGGGTTGGATTCGCCAAAACCCCAATCTTGAATTCTCAAATTGAATTTGACTTTTAATCTGTTTACAATAAAGACTCTTTCTGCCTATCTCATACACATAATTTATAGGGAAAAAACTCTTCCCCTTTCCTGATTATCTTGAATCTTTAACACAAGATCTACTCTCCGCGCATAGGTGAAAAAATATTCACATAAATAACATTTTTTTTATGGAGAAGTCAACAAAAACATTTTTTTTTCTCCAATAAAAAGTAGGGAAAAATTCAAAGGCTTCAAAAAAATCATTTTTTTACAATAAGGGGTCGCAAATAGGATTTCCAACCATGAAACTAACATTTTGGTAAAATACGAAAGGATTTCAAACCATTAAACCAACATTTTGGTAAAACACAAAAATAAGAGATGATGTCTTGGTTTGTAATGTTTTTATGGTTTTATCAAGCAACGATCTAAACATTATATAGAAACTGAAGTTTTACAAAGAAGGGAAAGGCGATTTATACTCACATATTCCTAGCAAGCCTTGATGAGGCTTCGAGTGAAGGGAACTCCATTCCTAATCTTCATCATGACTTAAAAACCTTTCGAAAAGACCTTTAAAATTCATCTATTCCAACTAGAGAAGCAAAAGCTATGGTTTCTTTCCTTTAACAACCACATCAACACTGTCATTCTGATACCTTCTCTTTCAAATAACTAGATCCATATTCTACACCTCAAACTGCTATCACATAAACTTAAATACCTTCCTATAAAGCCAAGCCACCATGACATTCAAATTTCACGCAAATACTACAATGTCTTTCTTCACTTTAAAGGTAAAATCTATAGAAACAAAAAAAGTCACATTTACATCTTTAACTCAAATGTTTCCAAATCATTTTGTCATTTTTGGCATGATTCAACCCTTTTTGTGGCATCCATTCAACTTCGACATATTGATCTATGGAAGCTTCCCTTTGAAAAATACCCTATTTTCATTTGCTTTTATTTTCCCTCCCATTCTTTTTTTCTAGTTTACTCATTTTTCAAGCTCATTCACTTTTCCCTCATTTGTCTTTTAAAAACAATCTAGTTACCATCTCTTTATTATATTTGTTTTATTTATATTCTTGTTTTCTTAAATTTTTTAATATCAATATTAATACATTACATATATATATATATATATATATATATAGTAATGACTATATGATATACACATTACCATATAATAATAATAATAATACTTTAGTTTTAAGGTCATCAGTAAGTGAGACACCTAGTTGGTGTATGAGACCACCTTGTTTGTGCCTTGTTTGTGCGACAAGGACCTTATTTGTGCATAAATATGGAATTTTGGAAGGGGGTGAATAATAGAAAGGGGTATAGGATAAGGCCTTTATATTTAAAAATTATTTTATCCTTCATGTTTTAATGGCACTTTTGGAGACATAGGGAAGAAGGCTACGTGGCTATGTCATAAATGGTGGGATTCTTTAAAAGTGATGTTCATAACAGGTAGAATGGGTAAAAGGGATAGAGGGTTAATTAAAAGGGATTCCTTTTAATTAAGGTGGGAAAATGGATCGTTGTATATTTTTAAATTATATTCATAAAAGCGAAGTAGAAAATATTTAAAATCTTACTATTTGGGGAATAGAATTTTAAAAGCGCTAAATTATAAAGATGAGAGTTTTAATATAAAAAAGAGAGATTGTTTTTTTAATGGAGGATATAAGCATTTTTTTCTCCATGGGAACACCAAGATGGTATTTCTAACATTCTAAACATAGGCATGATGAGATGGAATCCATAGACAAGATCGAAAAATTAACCGGGAGGCACAAAATAAGCAGATTTCAACTAATGAGATGCAAAAGACTCTTACTTACTGAAACTTCAACCAAGTGCCAACATGGTCAAATGATGACAATTTTGGCCAACTGAAATATGAGCATGATAAGTGTGATAAGTTGAACACAATGGTATAAAATTCAAGACATGATGATGCTTTTAACGAGAAACAACCAATCCCTGAGACATGAAACTAAATGGACTATCTTCACGATGTAAAAGACACAACTTGACAAGTTTGTCGAAGGGGTCATATGGAAGAGTAATTGGAGTAACGAGATATGGACATGATAAGCATATCTCCCTAGAAATGATTGTGCAAACATAATGATTTTACAAAAAAAGTTCACTAGGTTCTCCTTTGATGTCATGTTTCGATACTTCAAAAACATGTCGATACAATTGAATCCATATGAAGTGCTAAATTTTAGTAATTGTAACAACACAGATATATTCAAAGACACAATTGATCATTTAAATTGTGTCACTCAATGGCAGTGGTAAAAAATTGTAATTCATTGTCAAAATTACAATTTTTTCCATTGTCGTCGAGTGACACAATTTACATGACCAGAGTATGTCTCTGAATCAATCTACAATGTTACAATTTTCTAAATTTAAATTGTAGTTTTTTATTGTTTGAGTGACACTACTAAAAATGAATAAATAAGCAACCAATTCATATTCTTGATGTTATATTTGTGTCATCATTTTTAGTTTAGTTACTTTTTATCTAGTCACATATTTTATCCCATGACCAAATTGGTCATTTATCTTGGTCGTTTTTAGTTGGCTCACTTAAAATTGCTCAACTTTGGTCATTTATCCCTTGAAAAAACTATGGTGACCAAATTTTTTGGCTGCTTGGTCACTTATCTCTCATTTTGTACTTTTGATTGGAAATACAAAAACTATTGGTGTTAGATGATACATTATGATATCATGACTTTAATGTGTGTTAATCGATATCTTTTTTTTCCAATATCCCATTTTCTCTAAAAAAATGCGAAATATGTTATATGTATTGACCACCAAAATGTTAAATTGTTAATTTTAAATTATGCATGAGCTCAAAAAACCAAATATATTATATGTCATACATTGATTCTAATAGTGATGGTAGTTCTAGAAAGAGAAGGGAAGGGGAAATATCAAGTAATACGTTGAGATCCAATGGACATGTAATGCTCGAATGAAATTTAAAAACTGTGTGGATTTGTTTCTTGCTAAAGGAGGGATGTTCTCTTCTAAAAATGATACTAATGAAGACAAGGAAGTGTCATTGAGATACATAAATTACATGAAAATCTAGGAATGAAATCCACTTCCTAAGTTGGACAACAATTTATGTATTGATGGGAGAAAATAACAATTTGCTCCATCTAGTTTACATGGTTTGGGGGTTTCTCTTCTACGGATAGTATGAATGTTATACACAAAAAAATAGTTGAACTAATGGAATATGTTTGCCTAATGTACAATTATAAACAATTGATATGGTTAACCTAATATATATCGGCTATGGAGAGTTATGGAATTGTGTAAATTTAAAAAAAAAATGAAAACAATCAAAATAGAGGACAATCTATACATTGGTGGAAATCCAAAGATTCAGGAAATTTTGAAAAATTATAAATAATTCATGTCCTAGAAGAATGAACAAGACACCCAATTGCTTGTTTGAGGGGTGTGATGGAAATAAATTTATTGGACCTTGTGCAATAAAATCAATGGATGTGGGGAAGTACGTTATTGATGGATGACAATTTAAATAGAACTAAGGAAATGGGCAATTGTGTTTTGCAACTTATAGTCATTATTTATTGATTTTGTTTGAATATGATTTGCAATAATTTTATCTAATTAACATATCATTGCTCTATATGTTGTAGATTGAAAAATCTCTTTCGTGTATTGAGCACTGGCATTTGCAAATTAGAGCATAAGACAAAAATTAACAAGCAAATATTATTGAATTCCTATTGGATTCATGTTGTATGTTGTCCTCCTTTTAATATTTATGTTGATTTAGGCCATATTTTCACTACTATTATCAACCATGGCCAAAGGGAACAAAAACATTGTGCGGTATACGCATGATCTTGAATTCCCCATGCATTAGTACATTCATCATTTCTAGATTCGTCAAGTCCACCAATCAAATTATTACTAGACTTATTGCGACCTATTTTCCCATCTCCAACTAGAAGAGCATGCTCATAATATAAATACATGTGGCTAGAAGCAAACTATAGGTTCCCATGGCATTATTTTAGGCCAACCATTCAATGCAAAAAAATGGCTTAGTTTTCCACTACTAGTAGTTTTGAAGATGCATTGTTTGAACTTGTTCCAAATTACAAAGAATATCGGCTACCAAAATGCACTTGTGGGGAAGATGATTGTATGTTTTCTAACGATAATTTTTAGGAATATAATAAAGTTCTTTCTTTGGTTCTTAGAATAAAGTACATGTTTAGTTGAGTTGTGCATGAGTGTGCATTAAAATTTATATCAAATGTGAATATTTAACCTAGAAACTATGTGTGTTGAAGTTAACTAAGTGAGTTTAATGTAAATTCTGCATTCATTCATGAGAAGAATCAAAGTACCCCACTTTGAAAATTGATGTTGTGAATGGAAATACATTAAGTAAATAAAATATTGCTAAAACTATTCTTCAAATTAACTTTATGTGAAAATATGATTTCTATAAACTTAACTCCATGTTATCATAACTAGAAAGTCAAATGCTTGCACCAATATATTCCCTTTTGAGAAATTTGTCTAGGAAAGCCTTTTCCATAGTCACATGGCAATGATATTTTAGGCAAGTCATTAGAGAAATTTCAAGGTAAAAATTGGGACTCTAAACAAATAACATACTATCAAAATATACTTTAAAATAATCAATAGAATTCAAGATTATGGCATCAACAATAAGGGTTAAAGGTGCTAGAGGAAAGTAAAAATCTATTTTTTTCTCATTTTCTCAACTTATCTCCGTAAATGTTTACTGAAATTTCAAGTGTAGAAACTTGCATCCAATGATTCCCACATTACATAATTTTAATAGAACCACTATAAGATACACCAATATAAAAATGTGTTAAATTTTACATCCAACAAGTTCCTACACTAAAATTTGAGTAAGGAGATAAGCTGACAACATAAAAAAAAAATTCTTTCTTTCTTTCTATTAAAATTTATTAAATCTTGTTTTATTATTTTCCTTAGAATACCCATTTTAGACTTGAAAAATTCTCTAATGATTTGCAAAATAACATTTAGATTTATAGCTTTGTAAATTAAGAAAATAGGTAATTATGTTTTACAATTTATAGCAAGTATTTATTAAATATTGTGCTTGAATATTATTTGCATTGGTTATATTGTATGCATATTATAAATAATATTAAGGATACCCGTGCTTATGTTGTTAGTTGATCATGGAAAAAGTACTTTTGTAGGGTAGGTTATCTCATATAACTTTTATATGTTTTTTTTCATCTTGATGTTCTAATATATCTTAAATTTTGGTTGTTTGTAATCTTTGACATGCCTCATCATGGTGGCAATGATGAATTATCTAATGATATTGAACATGTTGCATATATCAGAAAACAAGTTAAAATGGGGAAAAAACAAACTTGCAAGATCAATGAGTGAAAGTTCTCAAGAAAGCATGAAAATATTATATTAATTTACTAATAAAATCAAATAGTGCAAAGTATGCAATCTTGAAATGTGATCCAAATAATTTCTTTATTGCTTACAATTCTTTATTTTTTATAAAATTTCTGACATAAACTTGTTTTTTTTAAATATGTCATTGGGAGTAGATGCCATAGGTATTGGTAGTAGAATACTATAGTGCTCTGCCTAACCGGTAGAGCACTGTGCCCATTTCTCTGTGATGTTCTCTATCTTAAGCTCATTCTGAGTTAGTTTTTAATAAAATCAAGACATTTTAATCAGATTACAAGTTTATATCCATGTCTGTTCTATTAGTTTATAAACATATGAATGTGAAAATATGAACTGTAAACATATTAAAGTAGAAATATGGGTTGTACATGTTTGATAAACTTCATGAATTTTTTTGTAAATTAGACAATAATACCATGCAGGAATTTAGTATCTAAATACCTGGAATTTAAATACCTGGAACCAGCGGTTGTAGTAGATCCAACAGTTTGGTGTAGACCTTGAAGGCTCCTTCACCTTTCATCTTTCCATTTGAGCCTTTATTAACAAAAATGATGTGCCACCCTGCTGACCAGCTCTCATCATGTGCTGGCCCTAGGAAACCCATGGGTTTCCTAGCCCCCGAGCCCATAGACCAATAATACCGAGAGCAGCTTCCTCTCCATTTTATATCTTTCTTCATTTCCACCCATTTCTAAGTCATTTACAGATATTCTAGTCCTTGAGTTATCCCCCTCCTCAAGTTTTTCCTCATTCTCCACTCATGCAGAGTAATTTCCCCCAAAAATAAGAATCCCCCCTCCTCTCTGATACCTTTGCTAAATATTCATCTTCTTCCTACTTTCCTCCATCTTCCTCCACCGCCTTTTCCCCAAAACACTTCATTCACCTCCCCTTTCAGTGTTCGATGCTAGTCAATTCTTATAATCATGAATATTGATTTATTTATTCAATTGTCCTTATCTTGAGCATCCCAATAATTAAGGTTATTTAAGTTGAATCGAATAAGTTGGTTGTCTAGCATTTATTAATTCTTGGAATGTTCACCACTAGTCCCTCACGGGATGGCGGTTTAATAGCTAGTCCTATTCAAATCAATTATGTTGAATAAAATAATAATTTAGTAATTATCTTGTGTACAGGTGAGTATCTTAGCTATCTTACTTGATCCAGAATCCGATGTTTGTAATCATATTAATAAGTAGTATTATAAAATCAATCATGTCATATCATGATGGTCATATTCCATAGTTCAATATACATGTTTAACCTACACGGAATCATTTGGTCTACTTAATTAATAATTGTTTTATTCTAGTTATTTCCACTTGGGTTTAATTGAACAATTGACTACGTTTACCACAAGAGCGTAATAATAACAATGATAATAATATTAATTGTTTAATTAAATAATTGACTATGTTTAACACAAGGTCTTACTAATCATCATAATGATAATAGAAATAATTGTCTAATTAAACTATCGATTATGTTTACCACAAGATGCACTAAAATAATAATAGTGATAATAATAATACCATTAATAATAATTATAATTAAAGACATTTTATAGTTGTTTGTTTTTAATGACCAGTATCATAGTCATGAGCATGTTATCTCTAGATTCATAATCAAAGCACCCTTAGGGGTTTAAACAACACTGAAAATTTTGTTAATGTAAATGAACAATGTTTAAGTCTACGCACGACAACTTTCTGAGGATTATTCTAATTTACGACACTTGATCACTTACGTATTACAGTGTTCATCTATAATTAATGAATATGTTAACTTAACATTCATTATTTCATTAACATATTTACCTATGAAAACCTATACCATTATTGATCATGTTAAGTATTGGTATGCCGATATTGGTATACGTGTGCAAAGTGTGCATGCATGGCCAGTGCATGCACCGATCATACACGTACTATAAGAAAACATCATATATCCTATATATATATATATAATAATAATAATAATAATAATAATAATAATAATAATAATAATAATAATAACAATAACAAAATAATAATGATTCGCATAGATAGGACATTCATGGATACAATACATAACAATCGCAAATACCTAACCGAATTAACATACAAATACGTAATATTTTAGCATCATCAATCATTAATTATTAGTGAATTAAGTTATAACATCGTTATCTTTTCAGATTCATTACTCAATCAATTATTTTCAAGGAAGAGACACCTACTACTACTAATCTTGGTGTCGTAGATCCCCCCCCTGACCCATCACAGTACTAGCTATAACATCATCCCATCCTAACCTACATCCACACCCTCCCTATCCTTCCTATGCTAGTATAGAAGTGGATGTCGGCTTCACCGACCTGACCACATAAGAACCTGAGAGCGATAGCGTCGGCTGAATAGCGGACCTAGCCTCTCCTAGCAGGCATTCGACCGTCGTCATTACAACAACATGGGGAGCGTGTCTCAGCATGGCCCTCCCACGACCTCGGGTATCATAAAAACATAGGGTGGAACACATCCATCCCTCTCAACATCTTGGGTCTATATATCCTATGAAAAACATACTTTGCTGCTATCGAGATTATTGGTCTGTGTCATCGTATCATCAATTTTGGTAATCAAGGCTCTTCTGCAGGAATAGGTACTATACCATACTTCATATAAAGTATCCATGTATTACATAGCCTGTGTGTCCTGCATATTAGTACTTTGAAAACATACATTCATAATAATATCTCCATTCAATCATCAGTGGGTGCATATTATCAACAAAATTTCCTTTCATTGTATAAATCATTAAATTGATCACATCATGGGTCGATATCCATGTACCACATCATATATATTACATTTATCAATGATGACAATTAAACATACACTGTCTTTATGAACAAAGGAATATCATGATAACTATAACATAGTAACCTCACAAACATAATCATAACATTACAATCAATGTATCAACATAAGCATAGTAACATCTTAGACATCTATCATGTCATAAATATGGTTTACTTAGTCGAACTGAGTCCAACATTTACTAAGAAAATAAAATGCAACATGTCGATATGTCTAGTCAAATATGGGCATTACAAATACCTACATCTATTTTCGGTGCCTATACTATTGCTCCTACTAGTAGTTATGCCCATAGTCCTACATCTACAGTTGATGTCTCTTCTCCTACCCTTGATACTAATGGACCTATTGTTGGTGCCCCATCTACTACTCCACTTAGTACTATTAGTGCATCTACTCCTAGTTTTGTGACACCCCTACTTTAGATGTTGAACTGATAATCTCATAAGTCATAATTGGTAATAGATTAGGGGAATCACCTTTTTCTTTGCACATGGAGGATGAACTTCTCTTGTTGAACAAATTAAAAGTTCATAGTAATTACTAATCCCTCAAATTATTTTGATTTTATATTAGTTAGTATTTGTATGCCAATGTTATAAGTCTAAACATAATATATGATTTCACTAGTAGAGAATAAAATGCTTTATCAACACTTTATTATTTTCACGTCAACAATAATAATTAGATATTATAAATACCAAAGAATAACTTTGAAAAAAGAGTTGATGAAACACATGGTACACATTTTTAATAAAGTATTCAACCAAAAGGTGGTTGATTCTTTGCTTGATTCCATGACAATGAAGTATTTGAAATCAATGTGGGACAAATACTGAACTAATCTATGACATTACTGTAATTATGAGTTTCCTAAAATAATTCCTACAAGTGAGTAGGATGCATTAGAGGAGGATTCTAAGGAGAAGAAGATGAAAAAAAAGGGATTCAAGCTAAAAGTTGGAGGAAAGGTAAATATTATATAATCATACATTGAACTTAAAATTTGTTGTTTGACCTAGCCAACTAAAGAACATTAAGATGCACTTCAAAATTTTTGTATACTTAAAAGACATTTTTAAGGACATGAAGGTCACAAAGGATAGATTGGACAAGGATGAGTAGCTTAAATTTGGTGCCAATGACTATTTTAAAGTAAAAGGGAGATATGCCAAAGTATTATAATTTAAAATATTTTGTTACTGAATTGTTCAAATATAACTCAAAAGATTGTGTTACTAAATTATTTTATGTTATGATGGATAGTCTTTTGAATATGACATTATGCTCACCACCAATGATCTAAAACCTCGTTTCTTTCTGTTCTACTCATTTTAGTATGCCTACCTGTGTTTTATATTTATTGTATGAACAATAACCGTATGTAACTGAATGTGTGTATTATAGTACATTTATCTATGGATGCAAATACCATTGATTATACTTTGGTTACTTAATCACTTGTATTATGTGGGCATGATTGAAAGTGATGATGTGTAAGCATGCTTATATGTTCTTACATTAGTAGTTCTGTATTGCATAAATCTAGAGCTTAGAGCATGTCGCATGATGTTTTGTGAGAATTGAATGTGATTGAAAGCTAGATAAACACATGAGGGATACATGCACAATAACATAATATGATATTATGAGTAACCGGTGTAATATTACACAGGAGTTCAACTCCTTATATATGGTTACTCATGGAGAAAAGCATTTTCACTAATGCATATGGGATAGATTTTATTTACACAAAAAATGAAAATTTTAACTAAAACATAAAATGATTTGTGTTGCAACATGAAATCCTTATATCCTAACAACCCATCTTAAGGCTTACAGTCCTAAATCCCAAACTAATTAAAATAAAATACTAACTAACTAAAAAAATATTAGAAGTAATCAAAGGAAATCATTCTTTAAAGGCTCTTCTTTGAAAATGGTTCATGGACCAAGTAGAGTTCCATTAAGTTGCCTCATAACCCCCATAAAGGTGTAGCTCCAAATTTGAATTCTCAAGTTCATGAATTCCACCTCCTTGAACTCCCAATTATGAATATACCAAATTATTGGACAACCATCCATGTTGAACTACGTCTACAATGATTTATCAACTTGTCTCATGAACCTTGTAAGGGTATAATTCCCAATATTCCCAAACTCTTAAACTACCTGAGAAGCCATCCATTTTGAACTTTATTTGCATTATATCCCTTCCTATCTTCAAGGTGTGGGCTTCTTAAAATGTGTAAAATGACAAATCTTTAGCAAGGTCGTTACCATTGTCTACATCCAATAAATCTTAAACAATGGATACATTAACTACATGTGGTTTTTTCTTATATTTATCTTGATAACATCATTGGATCAAAATCTATAACTCCAAGTTGTGTGACCTATTTTTTTGCAATAGTAACATTCATCTCACGTTTGTCTTTAGTTGATTTGCTACAATTGTATCTTGAGTATAACGCAGTCTCAGGTTGAAAATCATCTTTTATATCTTATATAATGGTTCTATTTTCTTCATCTAAGAGAACAACAATCATTTATCCATACTTTGTAAAGCCATTTGAATAAGCGTAATAGTAACATCGTTGTATTTAGAAGGTAGATTATTTAACAATATGGATATTTCCCATCTTCCTCTATTATAGCTTTGAATTTTGTTAGATGTATGATGACAGATCTTAGATTGCTTATGTGGTTAGACATAGTGACTTTAGAAAACATATTGAATTTGAACAATTGGATATTTAGAGAAACTTTTTCATTCATTGCTTTTGCTCGAAATAGCATATTCAAATTATCCTAAATTTCCTTGGATGGATTTTCTAGATCTATATGATGTAACTTTGAACATTAGATGGAAAACCAATAATGGAATTGACTTTATCATCTCATCTCTATCTTTCAAAAAATTTATTTTGGTCTATTGTGATTTATCAATCCCTTTTACTATTTCCCATAAGTTCATGTTCATTAATTGCATCGAAATTTTCACTTTATAGGTGTGAAAATTGAACCCATAATATTTTTTGGATAGGACTTTCTTTGGAAATGACCTACATGTAAGTTTCTTTTTGAAACTAATAATAAGACACTAATGGACTTCTAAACATTTCTAGAAATATCACTTATGATTTTTTTCTTCCATTTCTTATGATTTCTAGAACCGACCATAACATATATCTTTAACTTTATGCGACTATGCAATTTTATAGTGTAACACTTGCTACACTTCCCTACTCTATTCTCGAACTGAAATATTGTCATATTTGTGAAATGCTTAAAATACAAATAGAGATTTTCCTTTCTCTTGAATTTGTTATGTTTAGGGCATGTTCTCTCTAATGAAGAAAATACATATCTAGAAAATTTTGAATGAATTTAAATGAAATAGGTGGAACAATGCACATTAATACCTTAAGCACTATCTTTAAAAAAGTAATCAAATACAAGTTTTTGTGTGGCCGTTGTGATGATGTTCTTGTTATGATCCAAAAATAATTATATCTTGCTATCAAACCTTCTTATTCTAGTCCTATGCTCACCCTCACTTTCATACCATATGACAAAATGTGTATAAACATAATAATAAAAATATCATATTATAAGTAATTGGTGAAATTACTACATAGGAGTTCACCTTCTTATATATGGTTACTCATGGAGTAAAGAATTTTCACTTATGGATGTGTCATAGATTTGCTTTAAACATAAAATACAAAAGCATGACTAAGTCTTAAAGTGACCCTTTTATTAGAACATGTAAGCCTTATATCCTAATATTACATTATGAGAAAGGGTAGGCTCTCTTTTTCCTCATCACCCCCATGCATAGATTGTCAATCAATGGGCACGTTATCCCTCTCCTCATATCCCCATTACCTAGATTGTGAGAAAGGGAATAGGGTCATCATTTTCATCACCTCAATTGCTTTGTTTTCAAAAGTAGAATGCTATCCTTCTCTTCATTATCCAAATTCCTACATTTTGATAAAGGGCATACTCTACTTCTACTCATCACCCTTGTGCCTAATTGTGAGAAAGGGTAGTTCTATCTATTCTCATCACTCACATGGCTACATTGTTAAAAATGACATTTTCTTATCCTCCTCATTGCCCCCATGCTTAAAGTGTGAGAATATATATGCGATTCTTCTCATCATCTCTCAAGTGGCTATATTGTGAGAAATGACATGTGACCCTTCTCAAGATCATCCTAAAGGATAAATTGCGAGCAAGAGCATGTGCTCTTTCTCCTAATAACCCAATTCCTAGATTGTGATAAAGGTCATGTGCTCCTCCTACAGATAAACCAAAATACTAGTTTTTTTGAAAGGCCATGTGCTCTTTCTTCTCATAACCCAAAAGGTTAGATCATGAGAAAGGACATATGTTGATTAATTGTAGTACATGGGGACTATTGTTTGATTCCTTTTATTTACATGCATGTGAAATTTATGGTTAACATGGAATTGGAAAGGATCACATAAATATATTATGGAATACATCATGGAGGATGACCTTAAAAACATGGTTAAAGTAACCACATAAAGCTGAAATATTATTACATATTTTCTATGTGGCAGTTTTTGTATTTCAACTTAATGCTAGAATTAGGGTCTTGGACCATAATGATAAATGTGTTTCATATTAGAGGATGTTTTGAACATGCTGAACCATAAATATTAGAGAAAAAATAAATTTATGGGTGCTATTTTTTCTAAAAGGTATGCCCAAAAATTCAGGTAGGAAAGATATTATCAATGAAGTTGAGTCTGGATTTTGTAAATAATGAATCAAACAAAATTGAAATTAGTGCATGAAGTTGGATTTCTAGTTGTGTTTTTATGGTTAGAAGCAACATGTGAGGCCATTCAAGTACAAGGAGGAAAATATATTTGTGGGACCAACTAAAATGGCAAGGGAATACGTGAACTAGAATAGTGAGAGTAGTGCATTTATTTGAAGGATTTTCTAGGAATCATATTGAAGGCACATTGAAGGTGTTCCAACTATTAGAATTTGACAATTTCATCTTCATTTGGGTTTATATTATTGAGTGGTATCCCGTCATAGGTTTTGTGATGCATATTATTGATTATGCATCTCTCTAATAGATATTATGGGATAACTACCATTATTTCCACTGGAACTATGAGAGTGGATAGTTATTTCTTGAAATCATTTATCTAATGTACACAAAATGAAATAGAATAATTATTTTCATTATTGAGATATTGGCCTAGGCCCTAAATAAGAAAGCGGTAGAGTGAAATTGAGAAAATATCATGGGATGCTAGTTGTATTGAACACCATTGATTAGATTGTAAGGCTATCTAAAATATCAAGAGGAAGGATGATTAATTTAATCCTTAACTAAAAACCTAGAAAATATGACATGTGCATTTTGTTCGAACGGGTTAAACACAACATAGATCACTCGTATAACATAATCAAAAGGATAACACTCACCAATATGATATAGTATGTATTATATCTCATGGAATTTAATAATGGATATTTAAATATTTTTGTTTGTTTGTTCGAATGCACGCCAATTGTGGCCAATGCATTGAACCATTGGATAAGAAAACACAACTCAGGGGCATCTAAGCCATCAAATTCACCTGGGGATTACACCCATCTTGGGCCACACCAAACCTTAACATGGTTGGATTTTTTGGTGTCTCCTTCCAACTAGCTCAACCCCAAGGGGAATCAATTATGGGTCTCTCTGCTAACGAGACCCACAACTTAACTAAATGAGCTAGCGAAAATTAACAATGGATATTTGAATCTTACCTTCCATGAACAAAACCCTTTGATATTATGTATGTTTTTTTACCAAACCTGAAGCAATGTTTCCAATGTAACTCCTCCCTTTGAGATATTACATTCATTAAAACTAAATCTACATTTTGTTTGACCACTGCTCCTCACCTTTAGGACACTATGATGTAGTTAGTCCTTATACACTGTTGGTTTTGAGAACCCAATTTTGTTAGTTATAGAAAAACCCAATATCTCTTGTTGGATTTAGTTAAATTTTAGTGTTAAAGAGTTCTACATGTTTTGTTTTGTTTTTTATTTCATTTTCTAAAATTGGGATTCATTGTTTCATAATCAATGCAACTTTGTATTCTCTAGTTTGAGTGACGTCTATTGGAACTTTTGTATCTTTTTTTTTGTTTCTTAAATTTTTCTTTTGAATAATGTAAAAAAATATTGGGAAATGTATTTGGAATCTACCATAAATATGGATAATAAAGGGACAAAGGTTGTTTAGGGGAGGCAGGTGCGGGTGGGACCATCTTCAATCCCAGTGGAAAACTAGTGTCTTCTTACGCCTAGGCACTTGGTTGAAAAACAAAAAACGAAGCAGAATGGCTTGCTCTTTTCTTCGGAATGAACCTCGTAAGGCAACTCAATATCACCAAAATTATGGTTCTTGGAGACTCGAAGCAAATAATCCAAAAGATGAATAATGAAAGCAGCAGGGTCATGGTAAAAACCAAAAGAATCTACGAGCTCATCCAACAAATATCGGGTGAATTTCATGTTCCCTACTCTCACATCCTCCGAGGAAATAACTCAGAAGCAGACACATTGGAAAATCAAGGTGTCAAGTTAAAAATCGGATCAGCTAAGGTGAATGGAATGTTATCAAATAATTTTCATTTCCCCTAGGTCATTTTGTTTTGGTATGCTAGCCCATTCGGGGTCCTCTCCTAGAAACACTCCTATTTCCACCCCATTGACAATGTTAAAGTGCAAGGATCAAGTGATCATAGCTCCCTCTACCGGTGCAAAAAGCTGAAAACTCTCCATTCTCCGGTGACGTGCTAATCGGAAGACAGCATGTCCTTCGGTCCCCCCTATCGTTTCGAAGGCCATGTGATGGATTTTAATAGCATCTATTTCCCTCTTCAATTGGAGTGGAAATATTCCACGAGCCATGGAGTCCCTCCATATTCATAACTTATCTCCCTCAACTCACTCTGTCTTGTGATTTTGTGCCGTGAGTGCTCCTGATCTAGGAAAGAATGGCGATTCTTGCGAAGGGAAAATTCCTATGATGGATTACCATGTAAAGTTGAAGTCATTGATGTTTCTATATATGAGGTGAATGGTTCTATTAGTGTAGTGTGTGTTCTTTATTGTAAAGAGAAGGCGTCCATTTTTTAACCCTGACAGTGTTGCAGGTAGAGCTGAGAGTGGCACTAGTAGGAAGAGGAAAGGTGTTGGGATTACATATGGTTTTCTTGCGAACAGACTGGAAGCTCACTTGTTTATCAAAGGTTCTTGCCTCCATCATAATTCGGGCCCTGAGTGTTTGGACCAGTCAGAGATCGCAACTCTTCTGTTTGAAATCGCCGATAAAGGGACTTCCCTGGAATACATCCAAAACTCACTTAAGGATCTCAAGCAGAATTTGAGATGGTTATATGACATCATTAATAGAAACATGGGAGAAAGAAACAAAACTATGGAGTGGAGGGTTTGGCAGATAGATAACCAAGACACCCGCATTGAAGATAATCATCGTGACTTGTATGAGATAATGGGATACATCAGCTACATGAAAGACAACTTGAAATATCTGGTAAATATGAATTAGGGCAGCATCATCCAGGACAAACCAAACATATACCATGCAATGGAGGACATCACAATGGAGAAACCATCCAAAGAGCCAAAAGGAAAGTAGAAGGAGCAAGTCTAATTTCATGGGTATGCCATGTTTTTTTGTATCTTCGTTTTAGGAGTCTTTGTTCGTATATACCCCACGAGGGGATCTAGAAGTTTTACCAGGAATAGAGGAAAGCGGAAAACTTTAGTTATCAGCATTAATATTTTAGTCTATTTGGTGTTTACAGAACCTTGCAGGTCTCAGACCACCCCCTTTTTTGTAAATCCTGTCTAGCTACAGCCTTTTTATTAATATAATACTTTCATGGCTACTGTTAAAAAAAAAGGGACAAAGGTTGTCACTGGGCATAATGTGTTGAAGCATTGATCTCTTGAGTCTCTAAGGAAGAAACAACTTATGGAGAGCCTAGACTTGCAATTTCCAATCAAGTTGAGAACTTGTTAGGGGCACATAATAAGTAAGAGTTTTAGAATCCTTTTCTCTAAAGGAACAATTCAATACATAAAGGAAATTGAATTGGAACACTCGTATATTTAGGTTAATTCAAATTGAATGAATTCCTTCCCTCTATAAATTTAACTCCAAGAACTATGTACCTTTATAGAAAAAACCTAATATGCATTAGATCTAGTTATTTTTTAGTTTAAAAATAATTTAACGCTTCTTAAGTGATTTCTGCAACATCAATCGAGCGTTGACAAAAGACATCTATAACATCAATTTAGTGTCACATCCATAGCATCAACATTGACATAGTTCCACTTAAGAGATGATGCATGGAATAATTTTCTTTAACAAAATTTCATTGCCTAGGTTTGAAGAAGTTAGTTATATATTGATGAGATGGTAACATATCATCTAAAAATTGAAATATAATGACATTTTTCTCCAATCAATAGACATTTTTTTCATTGCATGTTCGACAAATTATCGATGCTTATTCAACATTACTTTCTCAGTGTTTATTCAATAGAAGGAATATTCATAGGCGAAATTTTAAAAGTTGAATTCCGATCTGAAATGCCACAGTAAATCATTAGATAAGAGAGTTTGGAGACTATAATGGTTGCATATGATGTCTAGGTAACATGGAATCAACATACAAGTCATGGGATGAAACACTAATTAGTTATTTATTAGTAAAAGAAAGGGATAAAGATGTGTAGTTTGTTATGCCAACCTAACCAAGAAAGGGTGACGCCTAACCATATGATGAGTGGTAGGTAGAATTTCTATAACAATGGATTGATTTTAAATAAGTTCATTTTTAGGAAAGGTAGTGCAATGTTCTTAGGGATGTACTTAAGTAGCTTAATATGGGGAACTTATGGAGGTTCACAAAGGGGGTAATTAATGTAATGTGGCCATAATCATGACTATTCGTTGTTTTCTATGCCAACTACCCTTCTTTATTACATTCACTACCTCCCAACTACCTAGGCGACCTATTTACTACCCACTAACTACAAAGTGAGCCCCATTCCATGATTATGGTCACATTGCATTAATTATCCACCTTATCTAACCCATTTGTGAGAAAAACATGTATATATGAATCCCAACCTACCTATAGTGTACCTAACGAGACTAATATGGTACATTTTTTTCAAAAATCCTTTTGGAATTGATACTATTAGAAGGGTAAGTCAACTATTCCACATATACATTTATGCATTGATATATTTTCAAAATATAATATCCATTAGATTTTTGTTAGAGCCTCTTCTAGGAAGGGTTATCCTACATCATATTAACCCTCCCAAAAGTATTTAGTATGAAATTCATAATGCGATAAGATGAATTCCTTTAGAATGTATTAATTATGTTTAAAACCAATATCCTTCATTTCTTTATAATTATGGTATTTTTTAATATTTACATATCACTTCCATATTTCAATCTTTAACAATTAAAAATGCAAATACCTCCTTTTCTTTTGAATTCCTATTGCTTTGATTGTAGGTTGAAATGTCTATATTTTTTCTATAATTATTGATTTTCAGAGGAAAAAATACCAGTCTTTGTTATTCATAAGAATAAAAAGACATCTTATACAATAATCTAACTTCCCTGGCAGAAAGCAAAAATGATACCACATCAAAGCAGAGACAGTATAGTGCTGAGCATACATACAACCATCCCATAGAGTAGGAGCACAAAGTCTGATCATAGCAGACTTTTCTCATCATCCCTGATAAAATAGGTTAGAATATGCTGAATAAGATCGAAAGTGATCATCATACAGACATTCTTGAGAAAAACTTGCCGGCTGATAAGTCTCAAACAAAGCAGACATAGAATAAGACATATCAATCGCTGAGTGCCAAATGAAAAAGAAACAAAGTGACTCAGCACAATCTAAAATAGCATAAATTGGCCGTGATCTATGATCATTCCATCCAAGGATTCAGAGAATATTCCATGACCCATATCCAACTTCAAAGCCTGTTTGGAGAGGCCATCCGCCAACGAGTTATGCTCACGGAATATATGTTTTAAGATCGCATGCGGGACATGTAACAGCATAGTACGTATATCATCACACCAATGTATCAGAGATGAAACATTTAGAGATGCAAGTCTGTTGAGCCAAGAAATAATAACAAGTGAGTCACCAAATATCGTGTGCATGGGTAAACCCATTAGCTTACTCACTCTTAGAATAGCCCAAAGTGCCAATAATTCAGCTCTGGTATTTGAGCTGCATCCATAGCCCATGGAGAAGCTAAAAAAATGGGCATCATTGAGAAAGATCACAAAGACAACACCTCCAATGTGCTTAGTAGCATCCCCATCAAAGAAGCCACAAGGATAAACCTTCAAAGGGCTTAGACCGGTGTTCCGTAATTTTTGTTTTTTTTGTGGAACAGGGTATAAGTTCAGAAAGCTCTCAACCTGGGAGATAAGTGCATGAACAATAGGCTTCCCATTATCAAATAGGCATCTATTTCTGAGTTTCCAGATACACCAGAAGATGAAAAGCGGAAAATATCTATAGTGAGCAGAGAAAGTAGTATGGTTGAACCAATAAACCAGAAAGGAGGAGACAGATTTAAAAAGGGGGGAAGAAAACCCAAACCGAGTAGCATAGTAGGAATGTATACCCATAGAAAAAGAGCAGTCTAGAAAGAGGTGCTATATATCCTCTATATTCAATCCACAAAGAACACAATGACTAGGGCCCTAGAACTCGTGGAGTTGAAGTTGATCCCAGGTCAGAATTCGACCCCTGTCCAATAACAAGATGAAACAACCTATTTTCAAAGGTATATTGAGATTCCAAATCAAATCATGAATAGATTTTTGATCCTCTGAACAACATGAAGATGTGATACAATGGTTTAATCCAAATCCATTTCATTAACTTCATTCTAAACATATTATTCCATTGACCAACATTGAATGGTTTGTTGAGATGGTTGAGCTACATAATCGCGATATTGACTTATTTTTGTTCAATATCGAAAATAAAAAATTGGAACTCATTGGAATGATCATTTCAACTAACGTTGCAGATGACCCCTTTTTCATGTACAAGTTGATGTTGTCGAGAAAAATAACTCTTTTATCATGCAAATAGGCATGGATGTTCATAACTACTATCTATATTTAATGAAGAATCCTATATCATGTGCCAAAAATGGATGGATATTACCATCTTCTACTAATGGAGGCATATCTAATGCAATTAATATACATGAAGGAATTATTAAATTTCCCCAAAATTGGTTATGTTCAAACTAACATCTTATGTTTTAAATTATAGTAACATTAATCAACAACTTACGAGTGTTCCTATAGGTGATTCCCTCACACTTCTAAGAAGTGATTACTTAAGGGGCTAGGAAAACTATGATTATGTTATCACACTTCTAAGAAGGGATTACTTAAAGGACTAGGAAAAATATGTTATGAAGTCAACATTCAATGTGTAGGAAACAATGATGAAGGTTATAGTAGAAAATGTGAATGTTCGTCTAAAAATGTTGTTCCATACAGACAATAATTGATGAACATTGGCATGTTTTTGTGATGTTAGTTAACAAGATTTTGAGTAATAAATACAAAAAATACAATGTTAAAAAACAAGGTATATCCTCATAGGATGAACACTTTAAGCTAAAATCTCACAAAAATTAAAGATCAATACACTTGTGTTTATGTGAATAAAACTTTAAAGAGGGAAACCATACATGGCCCCCAACTGTCCACTTGAGACAATTTAGTAATGAACACTAAATGAGTCTCCATTCTCTTTAAATATTGATAATGGACCAATTGGGTGTTAAGTCATAGGTTAATTTCCCTTAATATTAGGAAAATGTTTTAAATTTCATATCAATCATGTCTAGGACATGATTGTAACCATTGGATTAGTGAAGTACAAAATAACACTAAAGAAACACACTTAAAACACATGTTAATATAACATTACATTAGACTACATCGACCCCAACTTACTGCTAATGTTGAAATATCCTAACATCCACCCATTAAAAGCAACTTGTTATAGGAGTAAAGCATCTACAAGGTGACAAAGAAGGAAGGTGCTATTAGATTGTATCCCTCCTTATTGATAACTTCCTGGACTCCTAATATAGGCATGAGCTTTAAGAAAATCATTTCTATGGTAGGATTCATGAGATTGTTAGCAACTTGATCATCTATATCAAAATATAGAACTTTAAGGGTGCACTTAGGAAGAAGAATTTGAATGAAGTTCAAGTGTAACTCAATTTGTTTGGTGTGATGATATTGAACTGGATTGTAAGAAAGCAGAATGGGACTAAAATTATCACATGAATATGTGGTAAGATGTTATTGTTATAATCTAAACTATGAAAGGACCCATTGAAGCTAAAGAGATTCTTGATCTATGCAAACAATTTACCAATAATATGCTTCTACTAAAGAAAGAGAAAGGGAAATGTGTTTCTTGCAAGTCCAAGGTACCAGTCTATAACCAATGTTAAAAACATAACCTACATATCTTTGATCATTAAGGTTGTTGGCGTAATGGGAATTCATAAAACCAACTAATGAAAGAGATTCCCCATGATTTGTGTCTGTGTTATTCTTAATATGTTTGACCTATGGATTTTGTAGAAGTAATCAATCAATGCTATGAGCAATGATGCTAAGAAGAAGCACAGGAAATAGATCTTGCTACTAAGAATTCTCACAAGCATACACAGGAAAAATAGAGAGAAGAAAAGAGACTGAATCACATGAATGAAGGGATGCATATTGGTGTGTATCCTTCCATTGAATAATGATGAATAATAGTGTACATAAATAGTACACCCCTCATAGGAAAATTGAATTGTATGGAAACAACTCATAAATCTCAAAAAGGCTGACTTACCAAAATATAACAAACCCCCATAGGTGGCTAAAGCACTTCCCAAATCTATCAAGGACCTCACAAGTTGGAAAAAGCATGAGTGAGTTGTCAAGGAGATGGAAAAAAAATGCTAATCCTAGAAAATGGAGAAAAACTAATGGAGGATGGGTTGGAAACAAAAGCTCCCAGTTTCCTATTTGACTAGCTTTTATCTTATCCATAGAAAAGCAAGAAAAGCAGAAAAAGTAGAATTTGTTGTAAAGTCCTGTATACTAATTCTGGATGGTTAAAACGTGGTCAATATCAGCCCAGAATTATAAACAAATCATTCATAGGATATAGATGGCATGTATTGACTTTAAGGTGCAAGTGGATGCCAACTAATTAAGCTAGTGGGTGAATAATTAATCAAATAATGATTAATTATTTTATCCTAAATTGTGAGTGGGTTTAATATATTCCAACACCCTCCTATAATTCTTACTTTATGATGGTATGAAAAAAAACATGGATGCATATGGATGCATATAGGGCCCAACAACAAGACTATGGTCACCCTTTAACAATTATTATGTCCAAAAAAGTGAGGAAAGAGGCAAAACCACATGGGGGAAATCCTCCCTCAAGATAGGACAAGGCACAAAATTTAAAATATGTCTTCAACATATCTTCATCTTCACTTTAATGAGCTGAACGAACTACTTCTGTATGAAGGACTTGCTGAAAAAATCATGAACTCCATGATCATGTGCTGGAGTGTAGAACCTGCAAGAAGGAAGAGGAGAGACTCCTTGTATCTCATCAACTGATGAAGTATGATCATTATCTAAATTCTTCTTGCTGCTGTCAAACTATGATACGCAAACATAATCTGAAATGGAAAAGATATATGTGCATACTCCTTTCCAAAGAGTACAAAAATTAAGACAATTTATTTCACACCCAATTCCCTGAATAGCTGCAAAATTGTGATGTGAGTCACATGTCAATCTTCCAATCTGATGTAGCACCTTTATATATATGATATGAGGCTGATAAAACTATGATATATCAGAAATATTAACATATGTAATAGCAAGGACAAATGCTTCAATGGCTCCATGAGGATATAGGTCTAGACTAGGAAAATTATGAGCAACTAGGGAAAACTGATAGGTGTAAAAATCTGAATGATGGATGGGCATAAGATCTGAACCATAAGTGTTTAGAAAAGATCCAAACATGTTTATTATTGGTCCAAATATTACTAAGGACATGGATGACCAGCCGCTGAAATTTAGGAAAGGCTTCAAATCATGTAAGATAAATATCACTACATATGAGACCAATGAGGAATTAACTAGTGAACTTGGGATTTGTATAGTCTTACGATTATTCAGGGGTATGGTAGATGGTATGGATGGTGGTATTATATGTGTATCAGCCTGCAAATATGCTTCTAAATCAGAATCCAAAGGATCACATATAAGCATATCAAAGGAATCCTGGTAATGAATACACTGGTAAGGAATCCTGGGAATACACTGGTAATGAATCCTTTGTATGAAAGGAGGAAATAAGGAGATGTTCAAATTATTCAAGAAGCCTCTCAGTATTGATGCCAAGAACAAAGGAGGATATGCTGAAGCACATGAGATCAAGTAAGGTAAGTGGTATGACACAAATAAGGCTTGATTTGGCTAAGCAAACATCCTGGAAATCACTGGGTTGCACACCATCAAGGAGAGATGTATGCACAAAGTGTGAAGAATCTGGCACATAGATCTCAGAATCTAATATAGGAGATTTAGAGAACAGTGAATGGGTTATAGGATCATAACCAACATCAATATCAGCAGCAGCTCCATATGTTACTTCTTTTCCATCATTAGTATCACAAGAAGAAAAATCACCTTCAAGAGACATAGAAAAAGATGGCTCTTCAATATTTGCTTCTTCATTGAAGGAGGAAGCATTCGAATCAAAGAGGGAAGCAGCAACATGAACTGTATGAGAAAATTCTTCATCATGATCAACTTCATCAAAGAATGTAGAGGCCAATAAATCTTGAGAAATAGAACAAGAGGAGATGCTAGGTTTGCTCCATGCTTCATCTTCAATTTCCTGCAAACCAAAAGCTTTGTCCAAAATTTTCCAAAGCTCAAATGGAAATTCAGTAGAATCTATGAGATGAGATATATTTGGAGACATTCCCAAAAAGATAATTCCATATGCTCTATCAAAATTATTTATCCAATCAACCTGCTCTTCATAAGACTCAGGTTCACTCAATGCACCAATGGAGACATCAAAGAGGCATTGCCTCTTCAAGTATGCACTCATATTTGGCTTCCAATCAGCATAGTTGAAAGGAGATAGGAGAGGAAATTTTGAATCCATATTGAATTTGTTGATATTCTCTAAGAGATACTCTCTGCAACCTGCAAAACAAATTAGGAGAAAATATTGTAAGCTAGACAAGCTCTTCTTCAGAGAGGGATAGGAGACTGGAAGCGCTCCTCAACTCTGCAGAACTTGATAAACCTTGCTGCTGTAGAAGATGGCAAGGTTGTGCTCCTTGTAGCTCTGATACCATGTAGAAATAATAGATCAATGCTATGAAAAATTATGCTAAGAACAAGCAAATGAAATAGATCTTGCTACTAAGAATTCTCACAAGCATACACAGGAAAAATAGAGAGAAGAAAAGAGACTAAATCACATGAATGAAGAGATGAATATTGGTGTGTATCCTTCCATTGAATAATGATGAATAATAGTGTACATAAATAGTACATCCCTCATAGGAAAATCAAATTGTATGGAAACAACTCATAAAGCTCAAAAATCCTGACTTACCAAAATATAGCAAACCCCCATAGGTGGCTAAAGCACTTCCCAAATCTATAAAGGACCTCACGAGTTGGAAAAAGCATGAGTGAGTTTTCAAGGAGATGGAAAAAACATGCTAATCCTAGAAAATGGAGAAAAACCAATGGAGGATGGGTTGGAAACAAAAGCTCCCAGTTTCCTAGTTGACTAACTTTTATCTTATCCATAGAAAAGCAGGAAAAGCAGAAAAAGAAGAATAAAGCAGAATCTGCTGTAAAGTCCTGGATGGTCAAAAGGTGGTCAAGATCAACCTAGAATTAAAAATAAATCATTCCTAGAATATAGATGGCATGTATTGACTTTAAGGTGCAAGTGGATGCCAACTAATTAAGCTAGTTGGTGAATAATTAATCAAATAATGATTAATTATTTTATCCTAAGTTGTGAGTGGGTTTAATATATTCCAATAGATTTATTAATACTATTATTCTTATTTATTATTTTTTAAATAATTATGATTTTGGATGGCTATTTGGAATCTACTTAAAATATAATAATTTCTTATGAAGAGACATTTCCTTTTTTCACCATCAAATATTTTTATAGTGATGTTAATCAGAGGTGTAAACAAGGATAATTAGCTAGACAACTATGTGGTCTCTATTATTGATGTTAACATGGTTGTTTATTTATACTTTTTATAGATAGTATAATATATCATAATGAACTGTGAATGTACATTTTGAGTTAGAAATATAGAGATTTGAGATGAGGCTGATAACATGTCAAAGAGGAGACATTTCTTGGACATTTTAGGTGGTAATCACTAAAAATATTGTAGTGATGCCCCTTAGTTTGCATGTGGAACTATTAGTCATGCCCATTGATGGGGTTGTTATATATTACACATCAAAAATTGTCTACATATGCCCTTTTGGTTGGCATGTTGGAACTATTATGATGCAAGGGGGCATGTATGGGATTATATGTATATGATATGAACCAAAGGGGGGCATATATGAAGTTAAACGTATATTGGGTGAAAACGCGAAGTTGGGTAACACTTCCGTGAGAATCAAGTGCCCAAGAAACATAGTGGAATTTATTCGACCAAATAACTATATTTTTTCAGCCGAATAATGTTTTTATTTGACTGAATAACTATAGTTATTCGGTCGAATAATTGATCCTTTATTCAGCCGAATACTATTTAACGGTGAACCATTAAAATTGACGGAATGCATAGCTGACCGGTAATTTTGACCAGTGGTTCTATGTTTATTCGGCCGAACAATTATTCAACCGAACAAGTATTCGAACGACCGAACAATCGTTCGGCATTGTTTGACCGAACAATTGTTCAGCCGAACAAGTATTCGGTCGACCGAACAATCGTTCGGCATTGTTTGACCGAACGATTGTTCGACCGAACAACTGTTCAGTCGAATAATTGTTCTGCATAAAAGGTCGGTTGCGGCCCCATTCTCATGTTTTCTGCTTGCAGTCATCTCCCGTCATCTACCACCTGCCTGGTCGCCTGTCATGCTCGTCCCGCTACCCTCCTGGTCACTCGTCGTGCCTGTCATGCGCATCCCAACTGGTCACTCCTTCCTCCCCGTCCCGCCACCCACCTGGTCGCTCGTCATGCCTATCGTGCATGTCCCAATTGGTCGCCCCTTTGTCCCCGTCCCGCCACCCACTTGGTCTCCTGTCTTCCTCTCCCCCCCACCCGCTTGCAGTCCCTCCTGTCGTGTGTTGACGTCATGGATGTCTGCCACCCTGCCACCCTTCTGGCCTCCTCTCAGCGTGGAGAGCTACCGAGAGGTCTGTTCGTGAAGTTCTGTTCATGGTCTATTTGTGGTCTGTTCATGGAGGTATGTTCGTGGAGGACATGTATTCTCTCTTCCGTTAATTTTTTTTATAATGCAAATGCTCAACAAAGAGATTCATGGCTTGTTGTATCCAATGGCTTAAATTTCATATTCGTCATAGTTCTTTTTTAGGTATGTATGAGAAAGGTAGATTCATTTTAATTTTAGTGGATAGGAATTAAATTTGTTGAAGTGCAGACTTGTGTGATTAATAAAAAATTATAAGTTATGTTTATATTTATGATATTATGTTTTAAAATTTTTAGTTTTTATTTTATAGTTAGATTTTAAAGTTTATTGTACATGTTATTATGAGGAGAGTAGAGTTCTTTTAATTTTAATTTCAGTTCACAGGTATTATTGAGGAAGATATTCATGAACTCTGTCCACGATCACTTTACTTAGCATAAGGGTTTTAAGTTGTTTTCATATAAATCATAAACAAAAAAAATTCTAAGTATTGAGATATGATGGACATAATAATATTATAATATTTGGATATCAGAGTCAAAAAATGATATTTTAGTATTTGCATATCAAATTTACAATTCTAGTTATATTTTGGCTTTGGCTTTAATATTCAGAGGTACAAGTTGGAATGAAGGAAAGTGGAGGCATAGGTGTGCATTTAAAGATATTCATGTCATTTTTGGTGTTCTGATATTTTTTCCAGAATGAAGAGTCACATAGGGAAACAAACAAAACACACGTGACATTTCTTGATGCTCATTGTTTTTCAGAATTGATACAATTTTACAATTGGTTATTTTTATGTATATACATAATTGTGAATAATTATTTAATTTTATTAAATGGATTTTTATTATATTTTAAAATCGATACAATTTTACAATTGGTTATTTTTATGTATACATAATTGTGAATAATTATTTAATTTTATGAAATCTGTCCACGTGGACAGAGTTCATGAACTCTGTCCATGTATGAGCTTAGTAGTCTTCCATTGGAGGCTTGTTCCGCGAGGATGCACAAGCTAGGCCTTCAGTTACTGCGATAAATTAACCTCAGATCAGATATTTAGAAGCTCATTCATTAGAGTTCTATAGGGGTTAGCAAATAATTACAACTTAGTTCAATTTGGTTTATGTGCGTGTAGCTACTTATAGTTTTACATGTTTCATATTATGTCACAAGTATAGGATAGTCATAATCATTAAAACAGTGGAATGTATTATTATAGTACAAATAACAATGGAAGTTAACCTGTAATTATGATTACCAATCCATTTGATCTATGTATTTCTAATATAAAATATAAAATATTACAAATAACAATTATTAGTACACTGTGAGGTTAGTATCATTCCCATTAATATATGTCATAAAAGAACCACAAATAACCTGTATAATTATTATTAGTTACAGTTTATACTTACCATTATATTAGGACATTGTACTGATTGATCTGAGTATTAAGCCCATAAATATCCATAGATCAACTCTACATTCATAAAAGTAAGATCTGTTTGTGGTTAAGATTTAACATATACAAAGGGTTATACAAATAATATATATAAGGTAACCTACTTACACCTAAGCTCTAAGTTGAGCTACTTACAACCTGTATCAATATGAAGTAATATGCAAATGTTGATGATTACACTTTTCATGCTATAACTTTTTGTACATTGTTGGTAGGTATCGTTCGTCTTTTTGGTGGTTGGTTTGTTTTTCTTCCTTCGTTGTTCTGCTTCGGACGCTTGAGGTCGGTTTGTCGGAGTCTTTCAGTGGCGAAAAATAAAAAGGTATGCCTTCTAATCAAAAATTAAAGGAGGGTCATTTATATTTATTTGTAGATATGGGTCACAAAGTAATTGGAGTTATAGATATGATTAATCACATCTATAACTCCAATTACTCCACGACTGATATCTACACATAAAATCTAGAGGAAGAGGAAGTAGTGATGCTTTTACTTATTTATTCTTCAAGGTATGTACTATTACCCACATGTATCATTCGATAGTTAATGTCCACATGGACAGAGTGCATGAACTCTGTTCATGTGGATAGAGCGCATGAACTTTGTCCATGTGGACAGTGTGCATGAACTCTGTCCAAATGGACAGAGTTCATGAACTCTATCCATGTGGACAGAGTGCATGAATTCTATCCAAATGGACAGAGTGCAACATCTTTTTGTTTGGAATTAAATTCCGCCATTGCTTCCTATACTCTATTTTATTATAACATGTCTCTTACTATTGTAAGTATGTATATTGCTAATCAGTGTACCTATAATGTCCCATGTAGTTAATACAAAAAAAATCAAAATTTTTATCCCACTACTCGAAGATTAGCTCTATGATTACCATTGCTTACTTCTTGCTTTGTTCATATTTGAGTGGATTAGTATGGGATTACTAGATAAAGATGACTACTATGATTTTAATTGTTTCTATTTTTGAGTGCTTACATTGTAACCACCTATTGTAATAATTCAAATCGAGAACATTTCTTTATGATTCTATGGAATAATGAAAATATTTGTAGATATAATTTATGTTTAAATTATTAAAATATCAAATAATTTATTAATTTAGGATTTAAATTAAGATTTAACATGTTCATGAATTGATTCCTTGACATAAAGAAATGTAACTTTTACTTAATATTTGACCATA
This sequence comes from Pseudotsuga menziesii, assembly GCA_001517045.1. Classification (NCBI taxonomy): domain Eukaryota; kingdom Viridiplantae; phylum Streptophyta; class Pinopsida; order Pinales; family Pinaceae; genus Pseudotsuga; species Pseudotsuga menziesii. The sequence goes on along the minus strand of LPNX010827497.1, from coordinate 219,797 downwards.
TTGGTTCCATTCATTTAAAACATCAAAAACAAAAAGATTGGCACATTAATTTCTCATACATTCGACAATAAATTAGCTATATTCATTTTAATAACTATTATATAATATTAGGTATATCTAGGTCCTTATTAAAAACTTAGTTTTTTTAGTAGCTAGGTCTTTGAATTTGAGGAACTAACATGTAGAATTTGAATATGTTATGAGTTGATATTTGTGTCAACTTATAGATATCATATCAAATGGAAAGAGAGCAGCCTTTGAGACAAAAGCGTAGGAGGTCATCACATTCTTCAGGAGTTGGTGTCCTGAATGATAATCGAAGGTTGTCGACTTCACCTCAAAATTCAAGTTTATTGTACAGTTCACATTCATCTAATCATCGATGAGGTGATAGTGGTAGAGATGATTCCCACTTATCCTCTGTGGGTGAACATCGATCTTGACCTTCTGTAGGGTAGACAAGCGTGGATGCAGAGCAAAGTTCACAAGAGGCTCATCATCCTACACAGGGTGACGAAGGTTGAGCTAGGACGCAATATATTCAACTAGCTGAGGGTTGTACACCCACTACGACTTATCCATGTGATTTACTGGAGGAGCTTCCATGGGAAAGTGGCCTTCAACAAACGACCCTTGAAAGCTGCAGAGCTCACTATGACAAGCTGCAAAATGATCTTTCTAGTTTGGATCTCGCTCCAGAAAGAAAAACAAAGTATAGACATGGTTTTGCAATCATTAAAAAAATTCATTGAGGTATATGAGGATCTTGGACCAACAATAGATGGTTTTGTTGACTTGATGTAGAGAAGAAAGGCACATGTGATGGGTCCAGACAAGTGGGTTGTTGTGAAGGAGAGAGTGACTGGATAACATGCCAACTCAATGTTTAACTTCAAAGAGGGCCTAAAGCGTAAAGCATTGAAAGTGTAATATTTTAAGCACCCTGAACTTGCACATTATTTATATGATTGGTTGCTTGCATCCTATGGTCGGTTTTCATGGAACGATGAGGTTCCTAATTATTTTGCTAGGTTTTTTTATGCTGATTTTTTTTAAATATGAAGCCAGACTATACTAATATTCATTCCAAGTTTTATGGAGCTGGAAAGGGGAGGATATGCAATCGAAAAGGTGCTCTTAGAGATCCCAATACTCTTTGACCTCCACCTCAGATATCTTGTCCACCTAGGCTTGTGACTTACAAATCAGAGATGGAGCCCACATCACAAGTTGGGACAACTACAAGGCATAATGTTGCCGAAGGTTTAACTTCGACATTTGTAAGAGTTGATGTTGGATTGATTCGAGAGAGGGATTGAGCCACTATTCGAAAAAAAATTGTTTACAAAACAAATGATGAGTTAGATCGTATGGGCATTGAAGATCTAAAGGCTTATACCAAGGTTTTTTGTGATATAGCTTCGGATAGAATATCTAATGACACATTAAGTATGGGAGAGGTTTGTGTACTTTCAATCTATTTACTTTATTTATTTATTTTGAATTGAACTTTTTGTTACATTATATCTATGTATGACATTATTCTTTTTTGATGTATAGTAATAAATACATTACGTAAATGTTTATTGGTTTTAGTTTTCTCGACTGTTAAATGAACATAATTTTAGAGTCTTCACTAGTCAAAATGTGGGAAATGTAGAAGAACATTTTGGAGAGGTATATTTATTACTTACATATTTATATTTATGTTTGAAAGATATTTTATCTTTTTTTTTTAAATTTAACTATGTATCTTATTGTTAATTTGATTTATCCATGCAGGTTTTTTTAGATTCGAACTTTTTAAATGATTTTCCATCTATTGTGAGCTAATGATTTTATTTTTTTGTTTCGGTTTTAAGTTAATTACTTAAGCTTAGTTTTTTTTCTTGCACTATGATTTATTTATTAACCAAATTTAAATTTTAAGGGAAGAGAACATATTGAAATTGGCGGTGAAGATATAGGTTCTCTGATGGATGTGGATATTGGCACCGATGTAATTTTGTTCATAATTGAACTGTTCTCTGATATATAATTTTAGATAGTTTAAATAATTTTTGACCTTTGTAAATTACTTTTATATATGTTGAAGCTTGGGTCTCTTCGATCTTTTCAAGGAAAAGGGAAGACTCCACTAGAGGATAGTGGTGGAATTGTAATTTTAATATTTTAATTTTTTGAATTTAGTTTAAAATAGTTTAAATAATTTGTAAGATTCATAAATTTCTTTTATACATGTTGCAGCTTGGGTCTCCTCCACCTTTTAGAGGCAAAGGGAAGACTCCATTGGATGATAGATAATTTGAGGTAATTTTGTTAATAATTGAATTGTTCTTCGATATTAGTTTAATATTTCAATGTTTTGATTTTAGTTTAAAAATGTTTAAATAATTTATGATATTCATAATCTATTTTTATAAATGTTGCAGTTCGTTATGATTCCAAGGGAATACCCTAGTGGAGGATAGTGGTGGACTTCCATTTAGAGAATTATTTATATTGTTCTTTTTTTGTTGATATATATATTGTAGTGGTTTTGGACATCGAGGAGCTTTATTTTTGGATAATACATATGTACATTGAACTCACATGTTCATGATTTTTTTTTGGATTATATACATGTACATTGAATTTACATATTATGAATGTATGTATTATTAAATTTATGTATGTTTGTAGATGTAAAATATTTTCAGTATTGAGATGTTGAGATTGGATGTTAGGAATTTTTGATAGGTGCAATCTAATGTTAAGAATAAATATGGGGAATGTTAGGAATCAATGTGGGGAATGTTAGGAATTAATGTTAGGAAATGTTAGGAATGTTAGGAAGTTATGATAGGTGCAATCTAATGTTAAGAATGCATGTATATATTATAAATTTATGAATGTATGTATTATTAAATTTATGCATGTTTGTAGATGTAAAATATTTTCAGTGTTGAGATGTTGAGAATGAATGTTAGGAAGTTTTCATAGGTGCAATCCAATGTTAGTAATGAATGTGGGGAATGCTAGGAATGAATGTCAGGAAATGTTAGGAATGCTAGGAAGTTTTGATACGTGCATTCTCAAATTATTGAATTCAAGGGAACCCCAACATTGAAATATTGCACATTTAAATCTTATTCCTAACTCACATCTTGTATTCACAATCAAAGTTTAGATAATGGTCATATACATAACTAGAATATTATCTCTCGTCATAGAAATTTAATTTATTACTTGCCATTGGTAATATGCCTCTGCCTCACATGGAATATTTTTTATTACTAAGGTAACATTAGCAACTTGATTCCGAATTCTAATAAATTAAATTTCAATCCATGAAGTTTCTAAGGTAACATTAGCAACTTAATTCTGAATTCTAATATTTTTTATTACCAAGGTAACATTAGCAACTTGATTCTGAATTCTAATAAATTAAACTTCAATCCATGACTTCTAAGGTAACATAAGAAACTTGATTCTGAATTCTAATATTTTTTATTACTAAGGTAACATTAGCAACTAATTGATTCTGAATTCTAATAAATTAAAGTTCAGTCCATGACTTCTAAGGTAACATTAGCAACTTGATTCTGAATTTTAATAAATTAAAGTTCAATTCTGAATTCTAATAAGGTAACATACTAAATGACTAAGTACACAATGATTCTGAATTCTAAAACATCAATCCATCTTTGAGCATGATAGCCAATCTTAACATAAAACAAGAAATGATATAGTTAAAAACATCGCAATGGAATGTCGTCCTCAATTATCCGTTCATGGTCATATTTGGATAGTTTCCATTTTCTATTTTTTAAGTTTTTTTTCGATGAAACTTGTACCAATTTTATTCGAGATGCACATACTAAATGACTATACTGACAACATATAACATCAGGTTCATAATCCTGAAAGTAGACATAAGTTTCAGTCATATGGGTTTGCTGCAAAAAATAACCTTTTAAAATGATGGATCCTCTCTCGTATGTAAATCCGTTGTCATCGTAGTCCTCCAATAACTTAATTTTTCCTTCAGTGCATCGCATCAAATAATATTTTATATTTCTGTTGTTGTCTAAAGGTGCAATCACAGTGAAAACACTCCTATGCAAATTACAATTGGCGTTAGAGTTTTTAAGTGAATTAAATTGACTATATACACATAAGGTGATGGACAACAATGAACAATCAAGAAGATCATTACCTTCTCTAACAAGATCTAAAATTCTATCGCCATCAGATGATATTTTTATTTCTTCTGATTGTAGTTCTTCTACGATTGCTAGTGGCATTTTTCCTTTTGGATTAATCTTTGTGTGTTTCCAATGTTTTACGTAGTTGTTCATAATTTTTTCACAAACTTCTGTAGATTCAATATTTTCAGTGCAAATATGACAAAAACATGATTGCTTTCTACTATCAAATGCAAACACATTTTGGAAGGCTTTTGTTTGAATAGAGTGAATTTATCTAGTCCCATGTATGGTTCTAGCCTCATATGGTATTGATCTATCTATAACTTGGACCCCAACAAGAAAAAAAAACCTACACAATAAATGATAAATCACAAATGACAAGTTTTAATGTTAGTGTACATATACTTCAATGTTAGTACATACATTTTTTAAAATTGACAATTAATATAAATTAAAAAAATCATGTACATACATGCGCACATCTTTTGATTGTTGACTACAATCATGGCTTAGATGTGATTTACACCATTGGACAACCTCTGCAGCTGAATGGAATCATCTATAGGAATGGTTAATTTTCCATCTTCGAAGTGCTCTTTTTACGCATGCTCCTGCACCATCATGTTCACCTTTTCCATGTCCAGTTTCAAAGAAATTCCAGTGATGTTCAATGTTCAGTGCTTTATGAAGTCGACATAACCAAAAAAATGATCGTGAAGATTTAAATTGTCTCGCACATCCATTCGACCATATCCAATGTTCATTGAATTTAAATTCACACCTTTTTAGTGAATCATAGAAATTTTTTTCAATACAATGTTGAACAAAATGTGTATCATGTGTACGATCATCGCTGATCTAAAAATGATATTCTTTAATCACATATCGATAGTCACACATGCTTTCAATGTCATCAACATCCTGTTGAGAATGTCTATATAGAACATAGGAAAATATCGAAACTTGGTAAGAATGATAGTATTCACTTGAATCTCTTTGTGTGCATCAAATGTGTAGTTTTCTGCAAAATCAACCATAGACAAAATTGTTCCAGCTTGAAAATTTTCATGGAAATTTTTGAATTGAAGGTATTTCCATAGTGCTCTATGTGAATGCTTGATGTATTTATAAATTTCACTTTCAAATTTCTGGAGAAAATCGATCACACATATTTTATCTTCTCGCAAATCAATTCTTTTGGAATGTGCATCACTAGAACTTGTAGAATAATTGTCATATTCATATCTTCTCCAATCAACAGTTACATTTGAAAGTGACTGACCATGATCATGATTGATAGGGTATTTACTGTGGAATAAAACCATATTTCCACAACGATGACAATGTTTTCCATTGACACATTTCTTATTATAAAATACTTCATTGTGATTTCTCTCACATAGAGTTTGAGATATGAATTCACGTATTGTGGGCGGAGGTGGTGAATTTCTTGTAATATAATTGAAATTGCACATGATAATGTCAAAAACATGTGTCATATATAGTAATAGGTCTAACATACCATGGTTTTTGTTGCACAAATGTAGTGATTGACATATTAATTCCATGATGATCCTCGTTGAATTTATGGAACAATTGTACTTGTGTCATTTCCATTATATGTTTTGGATGGCTTTCATATACATTTCATGATACTCTTTGTCGTATCACATCCCTTGAATTTGGTGAAACTCGAGCATGTTCCAACCAATATTTCTATACAATATCTTTAACACCTTCTCCCATTATATCTTTGTAAGGTTGTCTACAAATAATTGTCCAGCAAGCAAGTTCATCATTTTTATCTATTTGCATTCTGAATTTGCTATATTTGTATAATGTCTTTCTTGAGGTTCCAAATGCTTGTGCTAGTTGTGTTGTTAAACGCTTTTGTTTAGTACTAGCTGAAACAATAGTTGTCTAAATTGCTCTACGTGCAGCACTGGTATCTTTCTTTCTGGATTTTCCAAATTTTTTTATTGCATCACCTATATTTTCTATGACATTATGTTTCAGTTTCGACTCTTTTGTCGCCTTGTGAATATCCAATAATGATGTAGAACCTTCTAACTTCTTGGACACCAATAAACATCTCAAAATTTGTGCATGTCCTGCTATTGAACAATCCTTGAGAATACCATCATAAATTTTTGTAGCACAATATCGTGCAACATGGATGGGTATTTTTTCTCCATATTTGTCGCAATCAATGTCTTCTAACATTTCATCATCAATGGTGAAAGTACCTATACATTAAGTTAAATTTAATTTAACATATGTCCAAAAATACAATTCATTATAAAAAATGAATTTGGAAAAAACATGATATATACATACCAGGTCCAATTTCTAGATCTTGATTTTGATCTTCAATATTGACTTCATCAACATTAGCATGTAAATCACTATTTACATCTTCAACAATGGTCTCTTCAACTTCCATTTGTTCTTCTTGTACCCTATTTTCAATTTCCATTTCATCAAAAATGTCATGTAAATATGTTCTTATATCTCCAATTCTCTCTTTCGTTTCTGCAACCCTTGCTCTTTTGGCTATATTTCTGAGTTTTTGTTTTTTCCCTATTAGCATCGTCATCACGTTTACGATCACTTTTTTTTACGGTTTCTCTTATTGCCCATGATTGTTTAATCTCCTTTGGAAAAACCCCTTGTAAAAAAATAAGAACACCTTGTAAAGAAATATTCTTTGTAAAACCATTGGAAAAAAAAACCTCTTTGAAAAAAAACCTTCTTTGAAAAAACAACTTGTAAAAATATTTTGGAAAAAAAAACTCCTTTGCAAAAATAACTTGCAAAAAAACTCATTTGAAAAATCCATTGCAAAGAAATAACCTACTTTGCAAAAAATACCTTGGAAAAAAAAACTCTTTGAAAAACCTCCTTGCAAAGAAATAACTCTGCAAAAATACCTTAGAATACAAGACCTTTTGCAAAAGTGCCTTGGAAAAAAACTCTTTGAATGTATCTCTTGGAAAGAAATAAGAAGAAAAATACATTTTTGCAAAAATAACTCTTTGGAAAAACCCATTGCAAAGAAATAACCTACTTTGCAAAAATATCTTGGAAAAAAACTCTATGAAAAAACCCCTTGCAGAGAAATAACTCCTTTGGAAAAATACTTTAGAACACAAAATCTTTGGAAAAAGTGCTTTGGGAAAAAACTCTTTGAATGTACCCCTTGCAAATAAATAACAAGAAAAATACCTTGTGAAAAAACTCCTTTGGCAAAAGAAATCTCCTCTGAAAACCCCTTCAAAACTATTTTGATCAGATATATGCGAAATGAAAATGTGTGAAAATAATGAGTCTATTTCGTTTTACTTATACGAATATAGATAACGTAAAAAAAAAAATTCAACCGACAATTTTTTTTTGCGTGTGGTCTTTTGGCCGAACAACCTTTGTTGTAAATAATGGTTCCGTAACAAAAAAGTATTATTCGGCCGAATAACCTATGAGACCCAAAACCTACACAGTTTTCAGGTTTCTCCATTTTTGGAAGGTAAAATGGATGCCTTACACTACAAATCGACTGTCGGACTTGATACAGTTAGTTTCGTCATTGAATCTACTTTCTGTAGGTATAGATTTTGTTGTGTATAGGTAAGATACAATATTTTTAATTTTTTTGTTTCTTAACATGTGTTGAGCTTCATTTCATCTCTTTCAAAATGCAGTGAAATGAAAAATATATAACTTTAAAAATACACCAGCCAAAAAAATGAAACAAATATGGTGCGGTTAATTGGAGTGTCTACTTCAAAAGGGTATTCTTATATTTTTAAGTTTTATAGTCAATTGAGAAAAAAGTGTCGCAACCAAAAACAAGTTGAAAATCGACAAGGTTTCCCAATTGATCGAATTCAAAAAAATATTATAATTAGTATATAGATCTGTTGGTTACAAACTTATAGTCATCCTCTAGTATATTTTGTGTAGATTTTCGTAGCATATTTTTTTTTTTGCAAAACACAAGTTTAACAATGATTTTAGGGGGTCAACCAAACATGACTATTTTTAGTCCTTTCATTTTATAAGGACACGCTGTCAAAAATTTTCCAAAATGACATCAAATCTCAATAAAAAAAATTGAAAAAATTATGAATAGAAAGCTAACATAATTCTCTAAAAGTTTTGTTTTTACTTAAACGTGAAATTCTAAACACAAATATCACTTTCGTTCACCCAAAGTTGAAAAACATGAAAAAATGAGATTTATTTTCTAATAAGACCCCCCAAAATAGACACCCATCTTCATGGATTCACACTATTATATGACCCCATGGGAGGCATATATGAGGTTGATAATATGTAATAGGATAAATGTATATTCAATAGTGGTCAAGATAATGACTTGACCACATGTGCAATGAGTGAAAAGACATTTATAGATGTTGTGTGATCATTATTTATAGGAACATGTGATTTGGATATATGAATGTATAGGAGTATTTGGACACGATTCGCCTATTCTTTAAGTAATTATTGTGTAAAATATCTCTCTAATCTATGTAAAAGTTGTGATACATGTTCACATATTGTGTACATTGTGTGTACTATGTTATATTATGTTATCTTCATTATTTGGAACATAGAATTTCGTATAAGATTGTAGTGTCCCATCTTGGCTAGTATAGTTTCGTGACACCCGATGAGATTGATTTTGATGGATTATGTATGTTGGACTTATATGTTATGGATATGGTGGGGTCACTTGACTTGTGAACACTAATATATATATATATATATATATATATATATATATATATATAATTGTGCCTAATCTTATGAATGCTATTATGTTTGGTTCTGTATACCGGATCAACTTTGGCTACAGATATGTTTATATATGTTTTAATTGCCTACATTTGGTTGCCGATATGATTCATACATATGCTTGTGACATGGATGATCATTGTTGTGTGGAGCACATAGTTGTAGTGATGTAAGTAATGATGCATAAATTACATGTTTATGTACACTTAACCTTGTGATGAGTAAGATTTGGAAAGAAACTTAGTTGCTACTAATAAGGATGCTTGGATCAGAAATGACCGTGGAGGTCATGTACACATTGGGTAAAATGTAATTCATTTAATTCATTATGAATTTTGTTTGATGATATTAATCTTTAAGATTATGGTATGTGTAGGTCTAGGGAATCAAGACCTTGCCAATAAGACCATCAAATGGTAAAATCTCACAACGAACATCGAGAAGTGAAGCGTGTAGTTTCAAAGCAGAGTAGATGATAATCCATAAAGGTTAGGGCATGGAGTCCTAAATCTATGGAATATCAAGAAACAAATTCTTAGATCTATGAAATAGATAACGACATGGAGTCCTGAATATATTAGGGTGTGCAGTCATAGTTGTAAGCAAAGCACATGAAGTTATAATGATTATGGAGGGTGCACAATAGGGGTGTGGAATCCCTATTCTCTAGAATAAAAACATCACTCAAGGACATCGATCAACCAGGTGGCCAAACTTAATTTAAAACTTCGATTAATTAATTTCAAATTACCCACTTTGAAGGGGTTGTAAAAACAAATCTTATTTTAATTAAAATGAGGTGATTACATACTTATACAATAATAATAAATAGAAAATAACATAAGAGGACACATGGCATGATGAATATTATAGTAATTTAGGGAATTTATTTTAATAAGAAAATTAAGAGAATGCCACCTTAAAGGAGACTGATGAATAATAAGTAATTGTGGAAATTTAATAAATATTTGAATTTTGCATGAGGGGTGAGGTGTCACTCCATTTATAACCTATAAATAAAGAAGGACCCCATTGTGTTAGGGGGAAACCAAAAGAGTACCCATATGCTCTCGAAATGGCTCTGGGATTTCTCAATTAGTAATATATGCATACTTGCTTAGGTTGAGGGTAAACTAAGTGGTGTTAGAGGAAATACATCTTTCATATATTCCATTTACATCTGCACTCGGGTGTTGTTTGTGAGCTTTTATCTCGGGAGTTTCAGGGGGAGAAGTTCTCCATGGATAAGGTTGGGTGGGAAAATGGATGTTCTTTGGGAGTTGGAAAGTGAAGTTGTCAAAGAGAGAAGAACAATTGGAATCAAGTAAAAAATTCAATTTTGCATATGTAGTTGAGTTGAGTATTGATTAATTTTTTGTAGAAAATTTCTAGCTCTCGCTAATTTAATTATATTTTAGAAGTGTGCTTATTTACTTGTATGATAACATGTATTTAGTATGTTTGATTATGAGCTAATATACAGGGAATTTCATGGCTCGAATTAGATGTAGATGTATATTCACTTGTAGGCATCTTAACAAATTATATGGCATCCGTGTATGTAAATCCACATGCAAGAGCTTAAAACCAGAAATGGTGGATGGAGTTTGGGTTTAAGCATGTGTATAATGGTAACTTTGTCCTTAACATACCATAACTATTTTTTGGAGTTAATATTGTTCTCATTAAATGAAAATTTATTTATGTAGACTAAATATGCATAGATTTATAAAATTAACTAAATGGATTTTTGTTATTTTTTTACATATTCAACGTTTTAGAAATTCATTTATTAGGGGTAGTTATGGTCTGAACCAACATAAAATTAGGGGGTATCCATGCCATATGGATTTACAACCCTTGTTTGGGATCGGAATAAAAGTTTTGCAAAACCCAATTTTGAGATCTGGGCAAATTTTGGAAAATGTTTAAAACCTGTTTGGATTTTTATAACTGTAATTTCAAGTTATTTTCTTGTGTCTAGTCCTCAAAATTCTTGTGAATGAGGTCAGTATATTCATGCTTGATTAAATATCTGAATGACTAAATATGTTGTGAGCTCTGTAAATAAATTATGTTTGATGAAATTTGTAAGAATATCAATTGCAAAGAATAATTAAAAGTGAAGACAATTTTGGGTTCTTATAAAAACACATATACATGTGTTTAGATTGAACTGAATGTCTGGCTAAATATTGTAATATGAATTTATGAGTTAGAATATAATATACTGCTTCATTGTAGCTTAGGGATGGAATTCAAAAGTTGTAATATTTGTAGGAATAACTATTTTGCACAATAGGGGTTTGCATAACATGTTTCATGCAATATGTTTGATGACCTGTATGAATGAGTTTTCTGTAGGATAATTGTTTTTCCTCAAGTATGATGGTAGTTCAATTACTCATAGATCCAACTAATTGTATAGAAATTAGTAATTCTTGCACATATATTATGAAATCAGGTCTGGTTTTGGGAAAACATAATTTATGGATGTGGTGTTCATATTTAGCTTAACTTTAGGGGGTATCCATGTCATATGGACATGGAACCCCCATTTTGATTTCAATAAAAGTGTTTTAAAAGTTCAATTTGAAAATTTGGGTTGTTTTCCAAATTTCCAGCCACCTTTAGGGGAGTCAATCTATGGTTGAATTTGATATTTGTAGCATGAGTTCACCTATTTAATTGTGGTGGAAAATATAGTTGTTACATATATGTATTTAGTTTTTTGTTAAAATGCCTCAATGGATATATATTTCATATTGTTAAGTGTTTTTTAAAATATCACAATTAATTGTTTGAGTCTCTCACTTAAGAGTTGGTAAAATAGATTCAACAAACATATTTGTAAATAAGCATAGGTGTTTAATTTAAAATATAAGTATCAATAATCTCGTTGTAGTATGAGTTAAGAGATTAAGATTTGTGGTGCTTGTTTATATCTCTTGTGTACTTTCAATTGTTGTTTGGCTTCCAAATACATGAAAGTGTAAATATGATTAGTTTTTATTTATTAAATGTTGATTGTGAAAATAGTCAACATATGTGCATAGTGAGTGATTGAGGAATGTAGATCTAGGAAAAATCAAATTATTATGATATTAATCTTTAAGCATGTGTTACATTCAGAAAGGTAATAGATTGTTGTTAATAAATTAAAATTATTGTTATCTGAAAATGTTTCTAGTATTGTGTCAAACAAGTTTTATGAATTAGTGGTAAGATTNCACACACACACACACACACACACACACGTATATGTATATGTACATGTATATACATATACATATATGTATGCGTGTATGTATGTATGCATGCATGTATGTATGTATGTATGCATATATGCATATATACATACATATATACATATACGCTTACTAGTACTATGATAATATTAATTTCTTGTTTGAATATGATTAAATATGATTTTGGAGTTATACTTAAGATTAAAAAAAAAAAAAAAGATTCTTAGTTTGTGAGTTTAACTTCTTATGTTTCGATAGCCAGTAAGGTGGACAATACAAAGAGCATAGAGTCCTTGGTTGGCTCCATCAAAATGAGTCATCTTTCCAATTTATCTATACACATTCTAAAAAAATGTAGATAGAAAATTTGGCATGACACAAAGCATACATATCGGAAGTGTCAATGGTAAACATTTCAAATGTTGATTTTCTAAACTTTTCAATTTATATGCTATTGAAGTTAGGGTTTTTTTTAGTCCTAAAACTTATCTAAAAGGGTGTTCATGGTAAAACAACCATATGTTATGCTAGAAGGATTTGAATTGAGTAGGATCTATAGAATTGAACAAAATGCATACCATAGTTTCTTAAATCTAAATTTCACAAATAGGGTGGACTTTTGGCAAGTTGTACAAGTTATCTCTCCTAAAGGATCCAAAATCAACAAGTTTTGGGTAAGTTACTATAACTTTTTCTTGGAGTATTAGAATTTAGTATAACCTGTGGAATTTTAGAGAAGAAATATCAAGTTACTACATGCCAAAAATTCAAACTCAAATATTTCAAAATTTCAAAGTCATATCAAGCACAATGTCGACTAGAAAGACAATCTTCGAATCAGGGTTACATGTATATGGTATGAACTCAAAAGGGGAATATATGGGGTTAAGTTTATATGTAATCGGGTAAATATATATGCAAGAGTGGCAATGCAACAAGAAAGTGTCTCCAAAAATGGGTTTTAAAAGGTATGTTACTTCATATTACCATAATTTTTCACTCAGATGCTCGATTGACATGAATCAAAATCTACTAGATAGGAGAAATTAGTATAATATATTGGGAATGGGACCATAATCATTTTGGATCATTATTATTAATATAGTGAGTATACAAGTTCATTTTTTAGTTGTACCATGATTAATAATCAATGAAAATACATATAGTTAGAGGAGATGAAGATGAAGATGAAATTGATCCTATGGAATGCTTTAGTGTTGTAAAGGAAGAAATTTTAGTCATATGTTTGCAAATATATATTTTTAAGGTAAATATAGGGTTTAGTGGTATAGTTTAGATAAGGACACAAGAGGATCTAAGTCAGAATATTTGAAAAAAATATTTGTTAATATATGGATAAATGACACAAAAATGAAGGATATTCATAAAATTCATATAGAATTAAATGTATCAAAAGAAAAAAATTCCAAACTATAAAATGATAGTGAAGAGTTAAAATACAACCTTCTAAAGAATCCACAAATTCACTAAGTCAAAATAAATTAATCAAGCATTAATGAAGGAGGTTCAAAATTATTGAGGGGTAGCTCAGTTGGTTGGAGTCTAAATCCAACGTGTTAACACTCCATTTTTAACAGTTGATATAAGGGCCTGACGGGAGTTCGATGAGGGTCCCAGTCCCTCGAATTTCTTATGAGCACCCTTCAACGAGGAAAATGACAGGCGCACTGTTAACATTGGGCAGGGTTCATAATCAAAGGCTACGATTGATCAGAGGTGGATCAACGACTCCAGACCCTTTCGCACGAGTAAACATGCACAACTGAGACTTCCTCCCCAGAGTGCAAAGTGTGTTAAAGATCGAAATATTTCGATGGCTAAGATGAGGTCCGAAGTATATCTACTACCTCTATCAGTTTTGCGATCCATACTTGTGCGGGTAAAACTACAATCTCAAATCGTGAAACAGTGGTAGAGGTCGCGAAGATCGACGACCGCGACGAGGAAGGAGAGAAATCTACAGCTATGGTTCATTTCGCAATGCAAACTAGAATGGAAGAATATCAAAGCTTCTCAATGTGAAAGATGGTGGGGCACACTTGAATCAATGACTGCATAAAAGGTCGGTCTCGATCGACAGTTGAAAACATGCCACGATCTAGAACTGTCCACGATGTTCAGAGGAGAAAAGTTGACGGCAGGATGAATGGAATGTGGATGGTGGGAATAAAATATTCCTTTGATCAGACGGCTGAGAAGACTCCCAAGGTACAAGTTTTCCATCCAATGTGGAGATGACAGCAGAGGAGGCGTTCACGCATGTAGTCTGCATCCTTGCAGATTTGGCCGATTTCTCCGACACCATTTGTAGCATGCATACCAAGGGATCCATCCCTGTGGCAGAGTCATACTCCCTGAAGATAGGCATATTTTTTGTGAGTTGGCCTACATGAGTGAGGAAAGTAACTAGCGAATCTGCTACTCACATGGGGCAATGCCAACACGAGGCGGTAGCCCATCCCATTTTTGACTTCAAAGAGTAAGGAAACGTGGGAGCACCCACTTCATGAAAGTTGCAGCATGGATCTATTGTACCAGATGGAATCCACAACTGCTTCCCACGGTAGACAATAAGGTGCCACGACTGATGAAACGAAGTGACTAGATCCCCATCAAGTGAAGGATCACTCTGCTCGCTCCTTCACACATGTTGGTGCCAAATACACTTGATGACAGAGTGTGCAAAAATGTTGACCGACCAATATTGAAGCCTTATATATACTGCTTTCAGTTCAACAGGAGTGAACTAACATATCTCCAGAACCCGAGTTGTGCTTCTCCACGAATCTGCAAAGGCCTGATAGAGTTTGACAATGAAAATCTGGTTTGTGAAGCTTGTCCATCTGAGGGTGTTGATGGTTGGTGAGAAGGTTCCACACTCACTCATCACCTTGGTATTTGCATACCAATGGTGACACCAGCCATCAAGGCCTAGACGTGATACCCGCATCTCCAACGACACGAGGCCTAGACACTTACTCCCTGTAAGCGTTTTTCCAGGAACCCCTGATAGCATCACGCCCACCAAAGAATCTGCAGAGTGGGATAGTCATCGACTATTCCCTGCATGAGCATTCGTTTGGATGGGAGTGTTAGGGGTCTAAATCCTTCATCATTCTATTTGTGAAGTCCACTTTCTGAGGGTGGTGGGGCTGGTGTAGATACACTACACCCTAGTTCATGTGGGAGAACTCACCTCGTCGGAGGTGAGGAGTATAAGAATGGAAAACCACCCTGTAGGGTCATCTCAACCAGAAGCAATGCGGCCCTTCTTCCAGAGCCCACATATAACAATGTTACAAGGAGAGGAAGGAGGTGGCTGATGTGACTAGACCGGGGAAGGATGCCGACTACCTTACCAGTGTGTTCCCATGTGAAAAGATGCATTTGAACACGATGGAAGCACACACTTCAAGCATAGAAGGAGACATCATACTCATCACGTCGTGGTGGTCGGGCATGTCAAACTGTTACCCTGGTCGAATGCGGCCACTAGCGCCATAATGTTTGTTTATATTTGTAAAACGCGGCGATAGTCCACTCCATGTACTGTTAACACCTGATGGTGACTTGTAACAGCTTTTAATTTGGTAGTCTCAGCACTAGGATTGTATAAAAATGCTCCATATAGAGGGAGAAAGGGGTTAGTGAATTGGATTGGGAAACATTCCCGGGTTGAGGCTCTCCATTTGTAAAATTTGATACCTGTGTATGAATAAATTGTAGAGGAAGAACTGTTTCTCATGGCAAAGATTCATGTGTCATTGCTTTTCCCAATATGTAATTTCCTTTACGTGTAATGTGCTTCCTGTTTTCACTCCAGTCTATTGATTGTCTTTCATGTCTGCAACTTAGGGTATATTAGTTAGGAATTCATACTTGCTATGCTCCTGCTGTTGTTCTAGACATTTATCAATTGTTCTTCTAAAATTGCATGGAATTCATCTCCCTGGTGCTCCACATGATGGGATGTCCCTTCTTGTCCTCTAATCGCCCGCTAAATATCTCATGATTGAGAGATCAGTGGCTATCTTGCCTCTGCTTGCAACCCCATGCCTTTATTTTCCTTTGTAATCGTTCCCTACGTAGGTTTTCGACTGCATTGCCAATGGTCCCTTGCCCTCGATGATCCCACCATGCACCTTTCCTCAACATACTTTGTCCCATTCAGGATCCTGGCCCCTTGATTATGCTGATTGAAAATCCTATGCAGAGTAGACTCTGGAGACACACGAGATTGAAAATCTTATGTGGAGTAGACTCCGGTGACAAACGAGAGATCCCTCTCTAACTGCACAGGGTCGGAGGCATAGTCTAAAGCGGTTCTGCTATTGCCCAGGAGTGGCCTCCCCTTGCTTGACCTTGGGGGCTCAAATCCTGGTTGCAACATAAATACTGTTTGATATTGAGGTCAGAGGTTCAATTCTCACAAATCCAACTCTCTGGGTCCTTCGGGGTTAGGATATCAAAACTACAGTCGATAGGGTGAGGACCCTTCAGGTGCCCCCCTAGAATTATTATTGTGGATGTAGTGAGCCTTGAACTCTAATCTCGAGGTCATGAACCACATGAAAAAAAAATGGAGGTTCAAAATTTAAAATAAGAAAAATTAGAAAAGTAATGTTGGAAGAAGTAATTATTTCAAGGGAAGAATTGACAAAGAAGGATGAGGAATTAGAAATCTAATAAAATTCAAGTTGAACTAAATGAATTTAAAGTAAAAATTTCCAAAGTGCATAAGGATAATGAAAATCTGAAAAAAGATCTTATAAAGAAATTTGATGAGCTCATCAAGGTGATATCTATAAATCAAGCATTGCTGAAAGATGATAAAAAATTAAAACAAAAAAAAAACATAGAAAAGGAAAATGGGAAAATGATGAGTCAAGGGAAGAGTTGAAAAAGAAGGATTCGGAAATTAGAAGGTTGTGTGAGCATAATCAAGACCTACTTAATGATGTTAAGAATATGAAAAAATGTTTACAAGTATAAAAATCAAATAATAAGGACAAATATACTACCAAATCAATTGAAGAGAAGACTACCATAATGCTTGAATAGGAAATTGCAAGAAGGTTGAAGGAGCTTTAAATAGTGAGAGTGTAAAATAGAAAATTTCATCCAGAATTGTAGAATGGTGTAAAATCATACTTGAAGGAATCACATTTCATCTTCAAAAGGAGAAGGAAGACAATATTCAATAGGATCTCCAAAAATACTTGAATAATTTGAGCTTTGGCTTGAGTATGGACATATCAAATATCATGGTATTATCTCAAAGGATAGAGTAATCAAAGATAAAACATAGAGGATAGAGGATTTCATTATCTATGAAAATAATATTGATGATATAGGTGTGAATAATGAAGGAAAACCATCAAAGTTGAAAACAAATTGACACTCTCATTACTAACAAAGTTTTCAAGAAAGACAAGAAGATCAATATCAACATTATAACAAAAGAAGATTGGATACTCAATAATATTCATGGAATAGGGAATCATAGAACCATTACTTAACAAGATATTATCAAATACTGGAAACTAAAACAAATTGGATAAGTTACAATAACAACATATGGAATCAAAGGAAAGAACATTATGCAACCACCAAATATCAAGGATTAAGACCAAAAATAATTGAGTTTGAATGGATGGAGAATCATCAATGACAACATGAAAGTAGGAATACAAGGAAATCATATTACTTGGTTTCATCACATGTAAAACCTCTAAAGACAAATATTTTTGAAGGAGGGTCTTATGTTATGACCCAATGAGAGCATCTATGGAGTTAAACATGTAAGATATGACCCCAAGGGGGACATCTATCAAGATAATTATATATGATATGACCCCAAGGGGGGGAACATATAAGGTTAAACGTATATGTAATGAGGTAAATGTATATGTAATATTGGGAATCCTAATGAAGGACCGCATGTGCAATGAGTGACTAGGTATATAGGTCATGTGGTCATTACTATTAGGAACATGTCATTTGGATGTATGAATATATTGGAGTATTTGGAGGAGGTTCTCCTATTATTTAAGGAGTGGTTTTGTAACTCATATCTCTTATCTATTTTGAATTTATTCCGCACATTCACATTTGGCATATAATATGTTTACATTGGCTTATAATTTCATCTTAAGGATTCGTTACAACGCATATTGCATATGTAATGTACTTAGGGAGGATAATATGGGGTGGTTAGGGAGTTACCCAATGAGATAAGGTACACAATGTGTCCATAGGCCCACTTGGTAGTTGGTAGGTAATATATAGGCTCACTACATAGTTAGAATAAATAATATAATAAAAAGGAATAATTGGAATGTACACCCTAGGAATACTCACGAGAAAGTATAAATATACATGAGTATCATTGTATGAGATATATTGGATGAATTTTATTGTATGAAGCATGGCTTGTGGAGTGATTCCTTCTTTAAATAGAAATTAATGGTGCTACCATACATTAAGGGTTCTTCTCTATATTTTTGTGTTATTTATGGTGTGAGTGTCTCTTGGAATTTCTAAATTTTAAGGTTCTATATTATTATTGTTATTCAATTTCTAGGTTAAATAACATTACAAGGAAGTCAATTAAATAGGACAATATGAAGAAAATTTCAAATGAAGAGTATGAAAATCCATTTTTAGATAGGTGTTCTAAAGTTGTGAAGAAGGATAATTATAGACATAAGGGTTGTTATATGTTTATCATTTAAGCAATATGATATTAGGATCTTATCTAAGAGAATAACATGCACAACAATCAATCACAAGAGACAATAGACACAAAGATTTTCCTCGGGGAAACCATAAGGGAGAAAACCCCTCAAATTCCTTAGAGATAGAATGAGCACCAATGGATGTGGTAAAACCCAAAGACAGAAAGATGATCTCCAACAGTTGTTCTCTTTCTCACTTATGTGAGCTCCTCTTCTCTCACCTATGCGCTATAGTTGGGTGAGTGTGTGTCTCAAATAGAGAGTCTCCCTCTCCATTTATACTAGTTTTCAACTTGAAAATTACTTACCAGGGTTGACTTCTCTACGAGAGTCTAATAACCTGTTGAGGCCTGGAAAATCGTAGGCAACAACAGCAAGGGATTTTTCCCAGTCAACGTTCCCAACTAGCCCGTGACTGTTTGGCATGGGGAATCCATCTGGTTTACGGTCCGGCTACCGTAGTTCAAGTAACAAAAATAAAAGGTTTTACCGGTTACGGCCAGGTCCACCGTGTATATTTTTGTGTTTTTTAGTTTTAAGTATGATATGCAAGTGCCTATTTAAAATGCAGATTGATAGAGAATACGAGGAGCAGGTCACAATGTGATGCACAGGTTCTTATTTCTTGTCTTAAACTCTCTCGCATCTCAATCACACACAGCAAGAAATTAAAAATAACTACCTAACCTATCCCTAGGGAGCAAGATTATTATTCATTAATGAGTAATGTATTTTGTACATGCATTCCGAAAAATCACAAATAGCTGATATTTCTTTCAAAACACATGAACATTTAAAGATATTTGAACAACCAGATAGCCAATTGTTTATTACTCATAGTGGACAATTCATGGAATAAACCAGAGAACATTCATACAAGAACATAGGTTCAAAGAGTTAGAACGATCTCACAGTTAATGGACACAAAGCTGAAAACAAAATAGTTCCTCTTCAATAAATCCATAGCACAACATTTGAATATTCCACCAAGCTTTCTCCAACAGGAAAATTGTAATTCTCTATTGCAAAAGGAAATAGTTCTTCTTACAACATGTCTTAACAAATCAAACTAGGAAAAAGTCCCATCAACCCTCTAACTTTCCTATATTTATACAAAAGAAGCAAACCTTTGGGTTGCCCCATCGGGTGACCTTTGGGCTCCCCCAATCATTTAATCTCACAATTTTGTCCTTTTGTGAGTGCTCATAATTCATACAAATGTTACATTTCATATTTAAAATTTAAGAGCGCTTTTATGAAAAAGACCGGCTTGGTAATTGATGAAATTTTCCCAAGCCTGGGCCTTTGTTGCCATCAATCTGACTGAGATCTCAAACCCTTAATCTATCCTTCTCTGTTTCTTCATTTTCTCTGCTTAGTATTCTAGATATATGTTCTCTGCAGCAGCCATCACCTTGTCATGAACAATTAGGTCTTAAATCACTTAGCGTTTGACAAAACAACCCAAACTGTATTAAAACATACATCTTGTAAAGTGAACTGTTCAAAATGTTAATGCATGAAGAGAAAAATGATAATGCAGAGAAAATTCTGCACTTTCGTATCTTGAACTCCGCTAAGTCCAACTGTCCAAACTAAAACCTCAAACCTGAAAAACAAACTCCTTATCTTAATCCCGACTGCATCTGGACCAAAACAACAACTTCTAATGAAAGCATGAAAAAAAAAGTAACCGCCATAAAAAAAAAAGAGTGAAAGCTCATGAGAAAGGCAGGAAAACCCTAACCGACGGGAAAAATCCTAAGCAATGGTCCAAAACAAACTTTCATCGATGAACGGAAAACTAAGGATCAGGCGATTAGCCTGCCAAGCAGCTGCAACGGCAAGTGACGAATGGTCTAAGGGTTCCGTGGCAAAACAAATCGTCAGCGCAATAAAACACTAACTGCAGCATCGAAACTCGGAACCCCTACAGTATCGGAAAACAATCGGTGAAAATCAACACATCGGCAGAAAATAGAACAACCATGTCTTATGATTAGTCCGCTCCAAATCTCCAGTGACGGGAATCAAATAGACTACAGACTATGCGAGAACATCGGTGATCAGAACAACCAAAGACTAATCCCTCAATCAAATGTCCAACACAGTTTCAATAGCAAAAAGAGCAAAATCAAAAAAACCTGTGGGATCGGCAAAGATAAAGGCTTCCGTCGGAGTCCTTGCAATCTGCCATCCGAAACGGCGGCAACATAAAGGACCATCATTCCGACGGTGATGAACAAAAAACGTCGATAGTCAAAATATTTTAAAACAAAACAAAGGGAATAAAACTATCGGCAAAAACATGGCTGTCCATCGGGGCGTTCATAGGTAAGCTTCCGCAACGATGGCTGCGTAGATGACTACGGCCCCGCTTCACAGTCCAATAAACTTCCGATGGCAAAGCCAAAACCTCAAGTTCGATTCAACAGCATCAGTAGACAAAAGATAATCATTCAACTTCTGAAAGTGATCAAAAATTTACCTTAAATCAACCTCAAAAAGATCAAACTCGCAGCAGAGGAACAACAAGGTTTAGAAATCCCAACAAATCTAGGCCAAACAAAATTAAAAGGAGGGTCCAAAATTTTAAAAAAAAATTGGGAAAACATTGCAGCTGCAACAATTGGCGACTACCTGGTGAACCCCGATCTCTGGACAATTTCTTCCTTGAGTAACAGACTGTTTAACAATAAAACCAACATGTTGAATTCTTCTAGATGTCTGGATTTCCCAAATGGCAAATCTATGTACTTTTAATCATTGATGATAATCCAAATTAGGAAAATGGAACCCAAGATTTCAAAGTCAAGATAACTCTTTTGAGGCCAGGAAGATGAGTTTCATTTATTGCTTCTGTCTTCGGGTAGCTTCCAGCTTAGACACCACAGGATTGTAACATATGGCAAACAGAAATATTCATTTGTTCCTCATTCCCATGCCATATTGCACTTTTTGTGATTTTGGACTCTTTTTTTGGTCCTTTTGAGTCCTCCTCGTGCCTTTCTTTCTGAATTTTTATTCAGGCTCCTCTATCCATAGTCCTTTTGTGTGAGAGATGTATTTAATTTTCAGCTCACGGACGGAGAAGAACTTTTGGCAATTTTGTGCTCATACGATTCAGTACTTTGTTTTGATAAATATTTCTTTCTTAGGAGTTTTCGACTCTTATTTGCCTTGTGGCTTTCAATTCTTGGCATGGAATCATTTATATATAATATACTATTTACCCTACTTCCTTTTCGTGGGTATTTTGCTGTCACCCCCTAGGACATTTTTAAATGTGAAATGGATGGAGCCTCAAAATAGTATTCCAGACCTTTTGATCCTGATTTATTTTACAGGGATTAAGTAGGAATTCAATGTGTTCATAGACATTTAGGAAAAAACCGTTAAACTAGAAGAAAATATTTCAGATAACACAATAGTACACAGTCTTATCATCAAGGATTTTAGTCAATCCAGAACTCTAATGCTCTCCATGCAACCAAAAGTTTGCCTCTTTTATTGAAATAAATCAAAATCTAAACTAAAACAAAATAGAAATAAAGCAAATCAAAATAATCAAACAAAGCAATTTATTTATGTACACAAAAAAACAAAAAACAAAAAATCAAGAAAAATAAGGTTTGAGAACTAAACCATTTACTGGTAAGTTCTCTTCCCACCCCTGTAAAAGGTTGAGGGGGCAAGTTTTGCTGCAATCTAAAAACGGCTTACCCATAACTGTTGAAACTTCGTGTGGTTCCCCTTTTCATCATGCAGGTGATCCCACTTAAGAACCAAGTCTCCCACTTCAAATTCATTTTTCCTAGCTTTGTGCTTATCAAACCACCTTTTCACTATTTCCTGCTGTTGCTTAAAACATTCTTTGGCCCTGGACCTAGACTCTTCTGCCTTCAAAATATTGTAGATTCTAATTTGCAGGATTTCGTTATTTGTGCCTCTAGACTCTTGAGCCATTATGGAAGAGGGTAGCATGATGTTAGGAGGCAGAATAGCCTCTTTTCCATAAACAAGGGTATATGGTGACACACCTAAGGAATTTTTTGGTGTAACCCTATCAGCCCAAAGAGTGTTCAGTAATGCTAAATTCCAACTTCTATGGTTTTCTATCACAAACTTCTTTAAGATCCTAATCAAATTCTTGTTTGTAGATTCTGCCAAACCATTCCCTTGTGGGTAGTAGTTAGCAGAATAATGCAACTTAATTCCCTTTTCATGAGCAAATGTAGTTAATATAATAGAGGAAAAATAAGTAGAATTATCGAAAACCAGGGAAATTGGAACTCCAAACCTGGTCATAATATGATCTTGCAAGAAATCCATGACTACATCTTCATTGACTTTACGTAGGGGAATGGCCTCGACCCATCTAGTGAAGTAATCAGTTGCTGTCAAGATATATTTGTGTTGCAAGGAAGAATTTGGTTTTATTTCTCTAATGATATCAATTCCCCACTGCTCAAATGGTTCTATTATCATCACAGGCTTCAAAGGGCCTCCTGCTTTGGTTTGTCTTCCCCCACACCTCTAGCAGATATCGCACTTCCTGACATGGGCATGCGCATCCGTGAATAGCATGGGCCAATAGTATTTGGCTCTGAGAATCTTGTGGGTTGTCGTATCTCCAAAAAAATGTCCTCCAGCAGGCCCATCATGTAACTCTGTTATGAACTTTTTGGCATCTTCTTTCTCTAAACATCTGAGAAAGACTCCATCATAATTCTTCCTAAATAAAATTCCATCAATAATCTGATATGCGACTGATTTAAGGCACAACACTCTTCGTTGTTTGGAATTCCAGTGTTCTGGAAACAATCCTTCCTGAAGGTAATGAACAAGGTCTCAGTACTAGGAATCGAGAGCGGTGAAAAGAGGACATACATCCATCATATGCAATTTTGCTTCATTTTCCCAATTGTTTTCTTCATTGTTATTACCTCTAGCCATTAGTTTGCACAGTCCTTGCCCTTTAACTATGGAGGCTAGCTTGAATTCGAGGTCATAATCTTGTAAAGCTGTTACCCAGTTGCATCTTCTTTCTCCTAATTATTTTTGCACGAAAAGAGACCTCACAACTGGGTGTGGAACTATTATCTTTGTTCAGTTCTTAAGTATGTATAGCCTGAATTGTTTTACCGCTTTGAAGACTGCATAAGCTTGTTTATCCACAGCTGGGTAATTCAATTCGGCTCCCTGCAGACCAGTGCTCATAAATGATATGGGAAACTCATCTCCCCCATCTTCCTTCTGAGTAAGCACCGCTGCTAATGAATTGTCAGACGCGAAAGTGTACAAAATAAAATCTTTCTCAAAATTTAGACTTTTAAGAGAGGGTGCATGAGCAATAGATGTCTTTATTTTACTGAATGAATTCTTCTCTACATCAGTCCACTTGAATTGTACACTTTGTTTCACCATTTGCTACAAAGGTTTAACAATTTGAGCGAAATTCGGCACAAACCTTCGCATGAAATTTATTATCCCCATAAATGATTGCATGCCTTTTTTGTTATGGGGTAAGGGGATCTGTTCGATAGATTTGATCCTTTCTAGGTCTATGGATATCCCCTTCTTAGAAACCACGTGACCCAGTAGCTTTCCTTCTATAACAGCAAACACACACTTCGTGGGGTTTAGCGAGATACCATATTTTCGGCAACGCTCGAAAATCTGTTTTAGATGGAATGTGTGTTCTTCTCTCTTCTTTGCAAATTTTGTGATGTCATCAAGATATACCACAACACTGCGGCCAATCAGACCACGAAAATCTATATCCATAGCCCTCTGGAAAGTAGTTCCAGCGTTTATGAGTCCAAAGGGCATCCTTCTGTAAGAAAAAGTCCCCCATCTTGTTCTGAATGTAGTTTTAAGTCTGTCTTCTTCAGCTACTAAAACTTGATTGTAGACAGAGAATCCATCTAATAAAGAAAATAACTCAGAACCTAAAACCATTTGCAATATCTGTTCCATGGGTGGGACTGGATAATTGTATTTATCTGAAGTGCGATTTAAGTTTCTAAAATCCACACATAGTCTAATTTCTCCATATTTCTTCCTTACTGGTACCAGATTTGAAACCCACTCCAAGTGTATGACTTTGAAGATAATTTTAGCATCCAATAATTTCTTTACTTCATTCTGAATTAGAGGCTCTAGCTTTGGATGCATTTTTCTCAAAGGCTGCTGATAAGGCTTGATTCCAGATCCAATAGGGATGACATGCTGAATATTCTTGGTGTCATATGTTTTCAAATCTTCATATGTCTAGGAAAACACATCTTTGTATTGTTTGAACAAACTGATGAACTTATTTCTTTCCCCCGTGGAGCAACACTTTCCCAAATTCACATATTTAGGCTCAATTTCAGTTCCTAAATTAATCAACTCGAATTGTAAAGACGAGCTATGAGTCTTGACATTTGTTGGCCTTCTGAATTTGTTGTTTAGATCAAACATTCGCTCTAAAATCCTGAATTATTTAGGAATAAAATTGTCGAATTTTAGCTCAGCTTGATTCTCTTCATCATCAATGATTGCCCCTTTGAAAGTTTCATCATTTTTCAAACATTCCAGAATCTGCTGATCATCATCAAAAACTCATAAATTGGTAATCATGTCTAGAACCAAAGGCCTGAAAAGTAATTCAATAGAACACTTGTTATTAGAGGGTACAATCCTTGCAGCTGAGGTAGCTATCAAGTCAGTTGCTGCATTTTTTAGTCTAGGAATCGATACAATATTAAATGCATAGAAAATTTTAAGCAAATCCCACACTTCATTTTGATAAGATTTTAAATGAGGTGAAATGCAATGTATCTGATTTCGAATCTGTTTTACAATTATTTCAGAATCCCCATACACTTTCATATTTTCCACTTTTAATTCAATTGCTTTTCTTAGTCCCTGAACTAATGCTTCATATTCGACTGTGTTATTGGTACATTCAAACTCTAATCTACATGAAAGAAAGTGTTTATTCTTCTTTGGATCAATCAAGACACAGCCAGCTCTTGATCCTTCCAAAGTCTTAGATCCATCAAAAAAAAGTGTCCAAAAGCTATCTACTTCTATTGTACATGAATCAAAATCTACATCTAAAACTAAGTCTACTATTTTACAATCAATCTCGTCAGCCTGTGAAAACCAAAAGAGATTAGGCTGTGTGTTTGATGTACCGCTGGCTTCAACCGCTTGGTAGTTTCCCGATTCTAGTTCAATGAAGTAATTCCCCAATACAGAATTCACTGGTTCATTCTTACCCTCCAACTACGTAATATTGTGTTTCAAGTGGGGCTCTCTTAATACTTTAATTTGATTTGGACTTCCCTTATAATGCAACCACAGATGTGACCAGTCTGATGCAAAATATCCATTTAGCTTTGCTGACCAGTCTCGATTCAAAATAAGTCCATAACCATCAGGTATGTCTGCTACCACAATATCAATATACTAACATATATTTTCATTAGTAAATAAATGAATCAGAACATCCTCCATTTCCCCCACTACTTTCACATTAGTCTTGTCTAATTGATCAACCTCCCAAGTAGTAGGTTCAGGATGTCCATTAATCTTTTTGTAGACTACCAATGGCATAACATTTACTGATGATCCTGATTCTACTAAACAATTGTGCACATTATGGTTTAAAATCTCCAAAGTCAAGAGGAATGGTGGGGTTTTAAACCTTGTCTTACCTCCCACACTTGCTTCAACAACTTCTTCTACAGGTTGGTTGTTGGTGGGAAGTTCTTCCTTTTGTCCTTTAGGTGCTTTGATATTTTCCTGGACATTACCCATTTTGTCTTCAATGTTGTCCTGTTTCGGATCTTGACTGCTAATGGTAAGTTCAGGTATTTCATCATCTGTGTTGTTCTTCTATAATTTCTTCATATTGTCTTGAAATTTCTTAATCTTTGGCAGCATTGAATTATCTTTGTTTAACAAATCTTTGCTTCTTGTTGTCACAGTCATTTCTAATATCTCCTCATGTTCCAGAGTACCTTCATCTTCTGTATCAAAAAGTGAGACGGTCCCATAGCACCAGAGCATTTTCTTCTTGTTTATCTGTGGATTTATTCTCTTTTTCCTCCTCCTCATTATCCTCTGTCAATTTGGAATCCAGCAGCTGATTCATCACTAATGTCATCGAGTTTATCCATTGAGGAAAAAAAAATTTAGAATGGGGTTGCTGGTGAAAGGTGTAGAAGTTATTCATACATACCTCTGTTAGGTTCATTGATGCAGGACTGTGTGGGGGAGGTTTGGATTGATTGTTGTCCTCTCTTCTCTTATAGTAAGGCTTGTATGCTTTCTGAGCTTCCTTTTCCTTTTCCAAATATATTATTATGTTGGAAAATTTCTGCATCATCTTTAGCATTCCTTCATAGTCATGTGAATACTCCTCCTTAGGCTTAGACAGTAATAAGGATTTCTTCCCATAAGTTTTCTCTCCTGACTGCTCAGGATAATCTTCTATGCTTTCTTTTTCAGCTTCTACACTCTCAACTTATTCATAAGTCTCTGATAATGTAGGTTTAACTTGTGCCTTGGCAAACATGTCCAAGTCAGGCCCTAAGGCTGAAGTATAATACTCAATCAGAACTTTATCAGAGGGCTTATCAGTTGCAGAAAAATTCTTAAGATAAGCTGGCAAACCTTTGGGTGAAACTATGCACTTTCTCTTTTCTTTCTTTATTTAAAGCGCACAGCCCTTTCATTAGTGCTACATGGGTTTTCTGGGCTGCATATTTATTTTTGAATATCCTTTCAAAAATATCCCAATCTGGGATTGAGTTTGCAGGTAGAGAAAAATACCATGAGGTTGCTGCCCCTTTAAGGGTATGTGGAAAAAGTCTGCAGACTACATCTTCGTGTTCTCCAGCCTTTAGTCCTTCTATGGCCAAGTAGAAACTTTGCAAGTGATCATCTACTAAAATCTTTTCACTTGGGTCAAATTTGGGCAGCATTTTCTCAAAAGCCTGAGGTAAGTCATGCAAAGGAGGTGCTAGGTTTAAAGGTGATTTGGCTTTCCAAGCAGGTGGTGGATTTGGTGGGTTGGGTGGATGATTTGTGTTTACACCTTCCATGAGTCTAGGTGGAGAGTGAGGTGGTGAATGAATAGGAGTATGAACAGGTGAACAGTGAGGTGTATTTGGGCCTACATGATTCAAAGGCTGGAAAACTTCCTGTAAGGATGTTTCTACAAGTTCTTCCAAATCGCCAACCAACACTAAGTCTTCCAATACAGGACGGTCTTTCTTCTTGTATTCTCCTCTGTGTAAGTCAGGGATAATCGGTAATCCTCCAATATTCTTCGCATAAGCCCTGGTATGTCTTCTCAAATCATTTACAACTTCGTTATCAACAGAATACAAGTGTTCTTTCCCCTTCTCTTTAAGAATTAGATTGGGAAATGAACTGCTTTCTGAACTATCACTGGTGGAGTAATTTTGAGGAAATGGGTTTCCTCGGCCAGCCATGCACCGGTGGCCCTCCTTCTAGTGCCGAAAACTGTTGAGGCCTAGAAAATCGCAGGCAACAATAGCAAGGGATTCTCCCCAGTCAATGTTCCCAACTAGCCCGTGATTGTTTGGTATGGGGAATCCGTTCAGTTTACAGTCCGGCTACCATAGGTCAAGTAACAAAAATAAAAGGTTTTACCGGTTGCAGCCCGGTCCACCGTGTATATTTTTGTGTTTTTTAGTTTTAAGTATGATATGCAAGTGCCTATTTAAAATGCAGATTGATAGAGAATACGAGGAGCGGTCACAATGTGATGCACAGGTTCTTACCTCTCGTTTTAAACTCTCTCACATCTAAATCACACACAGCAAGAAATTAAAACTAACTACCTAACCTATCCCTAGGGAGCAATATTATCATTCATTAATGAGTAATGCATTTTGTACATGCATTCCAAAAAATCACAAATAGCTGATATTTCTTTCAAAACACATGAACATTTAAAGATATTTGAACAACCAGATAGCCAATTGTTTATTAGTCATAGTGGACAATTCATGGAATAAACTAGAGAACATTCATACAAGAACATAGGTTCAAAGAGTTAGAACGATCTCATAGTTAATGTACACAAAGCTGAAAACGAAATAGTTCCTCTTCAACAAATCCATAGCACAACATTTGAATATTCCACCAAGCTTTCTCCAACAGGAAAATTGTAATTCTCTATTGCAAAAGGAAATAGTTCTTCTTACAACATGCCTTCACAAATCTCACTAGGAAAAAGTCCCATCAACCCTCTAACTTTCTTATATTTATACAAAAGCAGCAAACCTTTGGGCTCCCCCAACCATTTAATCTCACAATTTTGTCCTTTTGTGAGTGCTCATAATTCATACAAATGTTACATTTCAGATTTAAAATTTAAGAGCACTTTTATGAAAAAGACCGGCTTGGTAACTAATGAAATTTTCCCAAGCCTAGGCCTTTGTTGCCATCAATCTGACTGAGATCTCAAACCCTTAATTTCTCCTTCTTCATTTTCTCTGCTTATTCTTCTAGATATATGTTCTCTGCAGCAGCCATCACCCTGTCATGAACAATTAGGTCTTAAATCACTTAGCATTTGACAAAACAACCCAAACTGTAATAAAACATACATCTTGTAAAGTGAACTGTTCAAAATGTTAATGCATGAAGAGAAAAATGATAATGCAGAGAAAATTCTGCACTTTTGTATCTTGAACTCCACTAAGTCCAACTATCCAAACTAAAACCTCAAACCCGAAAAACAAACTCCTTATCTTAATCCCGGCAGCATCTGGAGCAAAATGACAACTTCTAATGAAAGCATGAAAAAAAAAGTAACCACCATAAAAAAAAAAGAGTGAAAGCTCACGAGCAAGGCGGGAAAACCCTGACCGGCGGAAAAAATCCTAAGCAATGGTCCAAAACAAACTTTCATTGGCAAACAAAAAACTAAGGATCGGGTGATTAGCCTGCCAAGGAGCTGCAACAATAGGTGACGAATGGTCTAAGGGTTCCACGGCAAAAGAAATTGTCGGCATAATAAAACACTAACTGTAGCATCGGAACCCGGAACCACTGCAGTATCAGAAAACAATAGGTGAAAATCAAACCAATGGCGAAAATCAAAACATCGACAGAAAATAGAAAAAGCACGTCGGATGGTTAGTCCGCTCCGAAGCCGCAGTGACGGGAATCAAATAGACTACGGACTACACGAGAACATCGGCGATCAGAACAACCAAGAAGTAATCCCCCGATCAAATGTCCAACACAGTTTTGATAGTGAAAAGAGAAAAATAAAAAAACCCCACGGGATCGGCAAATATAAAGGCTTCCGTCGGAGTGCTTGCAATTTGCCATCTGAAATGACGGCAACACAAAGGACCATCATTCCGACGGTGATGAACAAAAAATTTCGATAGTCAAAATATTTTAAAACAAAACAAAGGGAATAAAACTATCGGCAAAAACATGACTGTCCATCGGGGCGTTCATAGGTAAGCTTCCGCAATGGCAGCTGTGTAGATGACTACGACCCCGCTTCACAGTCCAATAAACCTCCGATGACAAAGACAAAACCTCAATTTCGATTCAACAGCATCAACAGACAAAAGATAATCATTCAGCTTCCCAAAGTGATCAACAATTTACCTTAAATCAACCTCAAAAAGATCAAACTCGCAGCAGAGGAAAAACAAGGTTTAGCAATCCCAACAAATCTAGGCCAGACAAAATTAAAAGGAGGGTCCAAATTTTTTTTTTAAAAATGGGAAACCGTTGTAGCTGCAACATAACCCTAGTGCCCCTCAACTGTGTGGACTTTACCCCCTGATCAACAAGGAGGGTTAACCTCAACGCAATTGTGGGGACTATTTCCCCAACTTACAACAGAGGGTGAACCTCAATGACTTTACATGAATTTATTATATTAATGACTCTCCCAATAGGAACATCAAGGTACAATGAAATACAAATGATTCTCCCGATAGGAACACCAGGGTACAATATAAGATATACAAGTGAATACATTCCAAAGTTACAAATACATCAACACTCCCTCTTAACTAGGAAGGTATTCCCTTGACACAATTCATCAACACAATTATTCATCACTTGATCATCATCAAAGTGGCATCATTACTGGATCATCATCAAAGTTGGATCATCACTAGATCATCATTGGATCATCATCATCATCACTGCTCCCGCTATCTTGAGCAAATGGTATTATCTCTCAATTCTACTCGTCATAGGAAGTTCTACAGATCCAACCCTTTTTCATGTTGGTTGTAGTCCTAACCTCCATGTAGGTATTCATCTTCTTCCGCACTTATATCCGACCATGGGGGGCCTAGCCTTCCACCATGTCAGAAAGGCCCGCCCAACACTTATATCTGACCATGGGAGGAACACATCCAACATCCATGTAATAATGGCATGCCCAACACTCACATCTGACCATGGGAGGCCTAGCCTTCCACCATGTCAAAAATTCCTAGCACTCACATCTGACCATGGGAGGCCCAGCCTGCCACCATGTCAAAAAGGCTCTGCACTTACATCTGACCATGGGAGGCCCAGCCTGCCACCATGTCAGAAAGGCTCAACACTTATATCTGACCATGGGAGGCCCAACCTACCACCATGTCAGAAAGGATCTTCACTTACATCTGACCATGGGAGGCCCAGCCTTCCACCATGTTAGAAAGGCTCAGCACTTATATCTGACCATGGGAGGCCTAGCCTACCAGCTTGTCAGAAAGGCTCTGCACTTACATCTGACCATGGGAGTCCTAGCCTGCCACCATGTCAGAAAGGATTAGTACTTATATCTGACCATGGGAGGCCTAGCCTGCCACCATGTCAGAAAGGCTCTGCACTTACATCTAACCATGGGAGGCCCAGCCTGCCACCATGTCAGAAAGGCTCTGCACTTACATCTAACCATGGGAGGAACCAATCCTACCACCATGTTAGAAGGGCTCTGCACTTACATCTGACCATGGGAGGAACTAATCCTACCACCATGTCAGAAGGACTCAACACTTACATCCGACCATGGGAGGCCTAGCCTACCACCATGTCAGAAGGGCTCACGGACTCATCACTTCCCCTTGGAGGGAACCTCGATCTGGAGAACACCAAGCTTCTCCCTGAAGTACTCAAACTTCACTCTGGCTATTTCTAGCATAGAATCACGTCGGGGTTGATTACGTCCAAGGATAACCTGTGAGCTTCGTCAGGACTAATTAGATCCGAGGACAACCTACAAGACTGTTTACATCTGAGCAACCTACGAGCTTCACCCAGATTTTATACTCAGAAAACCTGTCTCACCAAATATGCTAAAACTCCCTCTTTCAAGAGATCTCGATCTGGATCACATACTAGAGCTTCACTGCTCCTCTCTGCATCATAAAAAATTGCAAGTCAGATCAATCAAATCAAATAGTAGTTTTCAAATGAAACATACTACCTCCCAAATATCTGAGAAAGTGGCAACATATTTTGCCTCGGCTATACTCAACGCCATGCAGGACTGCTTCCTACTAAACCAAGAGATCACACCTAATCTCATATTGAAGCAACACCCTGAAGTTCTCTTCCTATAAATGCCACTTCCTGCCCAATCCGAATCCACATAACCCTCCAGGTTAATCTTCTGATTCTCTTCATACTTGATCGCATAATCAACTGTACCCTTTAGGTAGCTCACTACATGCTTTGCAACCATCAGGTGAACATGTCTCGGATCTATCAGGAACTGGCTCAATGTGTTCACAACAAAGCAAATATCTGGTCTTATATTCATCAGGTACATCAAGGACCCAATCATCTGACGATACATCATAGCATCAACCGACTCTGATGAAGAAATGCTCAATAGATTCAGGTTTGATTCCATAGGTGTGTCCATGTCCTTTCATTCCATCATCCTGAACCTCTTCAAGATATTTACTTCATACTTCCCTTGTCCCAGGGAGATTCCATCCTCATTCTGCCACACCTCCATGCCTAGAAATTAATTCCCATACCCAAGTCTTTCATCTTGAACTCGGCAACAAGTCTCCTTCTTGCAACTTTAATGAGTTCCTCTTTTCCTATTAGGAACAAGTCATCGACATATAACAGGAGCATCACTGGTCTTCCACCTTCAACCTTGAAGTAAAGGTTGGAATCCACTTTACTCTCGGTAAATTCTAAAGTCATCAGTAATCTATCTATCATGTTGTACCATGTCAAACCTCAGGATCTTTTGCAGTCACTCCCTCTGAAGTGGAGCATCATTCTCCTTCTACCTTTCGTACTCTATGCATTGAAACATTATGTACTGGAGTGCAAAGTAGCTTCCTATGCTACTAATATTCTATGTATCCATCTAGGGTCACTGGATACCAAGATCCTCTATCTTTAACCTTTTCAAAAGTTCTTCTTGCACCCATCTGTGAGCTTGTCATCCTCTATAGGATTTCATCTTCAACCTTGTAGCAAAGTTTAATATCTTCATCACTCTAGGTGATCTTCAAGCTCCTCATGTATGTGTTATCCCATGGGTTCCTTCTGCGCTCATACAAGGCCTTCTTTCATTTGTACACATGATTCTGCCTGTCATGTGTCTTAACTTCTAGTGGCTACAACTGTGTCTTTGTAGTATATGCCTTCTTTCCATGAGAAGCCTCGTGCTATGATTCTTGCCTTGTATCCCACAATGTTTCCATGTACTGCATGATGGAACTTGTAGATCCATATGGAAGATACTACAGACTTCCCATCAGGTCTCGATACCGCACTCCTTCCCTTTCTTCTCAGCTATTTCTTCATAGATTGAAGGTTCTACATCAATGATGTCGCTCAACAGTGTCACATAACTGCACTGTGTCTGAGACCTCTTTCTTTCTTTGAAATTATCATCATATTATTCTTCATCTTGGATTATTTCTCAAATTGTCATCACTTGTTCTTTAGAACATGTCTCATCCTTCTTTTCTTATAGGCGATTGTACGTGATCTTTCCTACAATTCAAATGCATTAGTTGTATGGTTAGAAACATTTCATAAGGCATATTCATAATGGAAAATTCTTATGCATAAAGATATAATCATGCAACTATTTTATCCAATACAACATTCATCCATATCTCACAGAAACTTTCTAGATGCCTTCCATCTCTACCATGACATCATTGAGATTGTGCACTAATCCACAGCAAAGAGGTTTCATTCTAGATAAGCAGAAATAGAGAGTTGTATAGCACCATGGGGTACTTACCCATAACATGCATAGTAGTAGTATAATGTCATTAATGCAAACATTCTATCGTGCATAACATATCAACTGAATATAAACAAATGCATAACAAAATAATGACAATTGAATACTTGTCTTTATTTGTTTCGTAGGTAGACTTCTTCTTGATCCTTAAGATTCATCATCTTCTTCATTCGTATGAACGTAATTTCTTATCCAAATGTTAAGATGGATAAGAGGTTCTTCAAGAATTGAGTCCTTCATATTCCTCATCGCTTGAGGGATCTTCTTTGAATCGTGAGAACTAGATGTTAAGTTGCTCCCATATTCTTTTATCTTGTTATGAGTCAAGCTTCTTCTTGTGTGTGCTCTTCACAGAGTCTGTTGAAGCCAATCACTTCATTCTGGCACACATTCCTCGAATGAATGAATCCCATGATCCTGGGAGTCCTTTCAAGGTGGTTATAACAATATCTTATTCTTCTTCGATTGCTTCATCATAGCATTGAACACTTCCTTTTGGTGTCTTCAAGGATGACACATGAGGGATGAGATGATATTTAATAGAATCTACAATGATTCTCTTGGCTCTAGCCTTAGCTTCATCTCCCTTTGGCTCTTATAACTTCTTTACTAAAATATTGATCTAAGTCAATTTCTGCAAGGATCACGGAGTTCCTATATTTCTTCCAATTTATATTATTCCCTTCAAAATGTCTTGGTCAAGGAATCAAACATCTATTTAGGTTTATTTAGGGAGGACACCTATGTTATGAGGTGATCCTTGGTTGAATCATCAATAATCATCTTGGCCATGATCAAGTTCTTCTTGTGTAAGGCCTTAGCCTCATCTCCCTCTGGAACTAGAACCTCTCCACTTTATGTAGGTGTCCAATTCATTTTCTTCAAGAACCAGTGAAAAATGATATACTTCCATGCTTGAAATTTTTCATCTTAACCAAGCTTGTCATCAAGCTGGTGTAATAAGTCATTTTGAAAAGAGAACCTCAAATGTAAATACCAAAAGATTAGATCTTACCGATTTGAGGTGTCTGTCCTGGTTCCAGAGCTTGATGATCTAGGGTTTCTCAGAGAAACCCTAATTTTAAAAACTTGAAATATTTCAGATCTGATTGGATATAAATATGGGTCTCTTCATGGTGAGCTGTCCAATGTACTCCTTTTCTGAAAACAATGGAGGGAAGTTTTCCAATTTCAGCTACAGAAATTCCTGATATTGTTACTACGATATCTCCAAATTTAATGCTCCTATGTTTCTTAAATTTTGTATTTATGTAGCCTCGGCTTTCCTCTTTCCAAAACCACAGGTTTGAGTAGAATTGGTTTCACCAAATTGGATTTATGAGAGTTTTCCCAAGGTGACTTATTTCAGAACTTTTCAGCATAGCAAACTTGTACGGACTGCCACGTGTCCTTGTTTCATTATCAAGGTCTGAAAATTTTAACAAATAAATTAAAGGTTGTTCCCTATCTGTAACATCTTGAGAAATTTCATTTCGACCTTTGTATCCCGAGATATAGCAATTATCCCTAGGTGTCCTGTTTAGGGATGAATCCTAGAAGAGGATGGAACCTTCATTTGGAGGAATCATATCTCCCAGAATATAGCGAATATGAGGCTGAAATTTTTACACAAGGTACATCATGATTTTATCTTAATCTTATGAAACGTTTGTCCCCTAATACTTCTTCAAACCTGAGATATAGCAAATGTACCAAAACTACCAGTTTTAGTATTTTAGGGTTTTTTAGGCCTAGGGTCAAACTAGGGTTTGACTTTCCTGGAGTTTTACTCAACCAAAAAATTCGACCTTGGTCTCTAAAATTCGATTTTGATAAGGATATAAATCCTATGCTGGGCTCACTCAAAAATTCCTCTTCTGTTAAAAGCCCTAATTTCCTGCAACAAAAAATGAAAATGCCTAGAATCAAATTCTGCTTTGACATAAAGATGCTCCCTTAAATGGAGAGTTATCCTAGCCCCCTTTTGCTGATGGATTGTTAGAGAGACCTAAAAAGTAAGAATCCCTAGATTCTATAGCTGCACAGTGTCTTCTTCTTAGGTTAGCTCTGATACCATGTTAGATTTTTATCAATTAGACAATATGATCTTAGGATCTTATCTGAGAGAATAACATGCACAACAATAAATCACAAGAGACAATAGACACAAAGATTTTCCTTGGGGAAACCATAAAGGAGAAAACCCCGCATCTTCCTCAAAGATAGAATGAGCACCAATGGCAGCAGTAAAACCCAAATACAAAAAGATGATCTCCAACAGTTGTTCTCTCTCTCACTTGTGTGAGCTCCTCTTCTCTCACCTATGCGCTATAGCTGGGTGAGTGTGTGTATCAAATAGAGAGGCTCTCTCTCTATTTATACTAGTTTCCAACTTGACAATTACTTACCAAGGCAAACTTCTCTAGGAGATTCTAATAAAGCTATTGCCCCTCAATTGTGGGGACGTTACCCCCCGATCAACAAGGAGGGTTAACCTCAACTCAATTGTGGGGACTATTGCCCCGAATTACAACGAAGGGTTAACCTAAATGACTTTACATGACTTTATTATATTAATGACTTTCTCGATAGGAACGTCAGGGTACAATGAAATACAAATTATTCTCCCGATAGGAACATCGAGGTACAATATAAGATATACAAGTGAATACATTCTGAAGTTACAGATACATCAACAAGGGTTTAATTCATGCACAAACTTCCATTATAGGTTTATGGATGTATTCAACAAGAAAATGCTAGTATTTCTATAAGACCTAGTACCAAGTATAATATTAGCAATGCTGATCTAGATAAAAGGATGCAAGTCCTTGCAAAGCATATTCAAAACACACATGCAGAGGGTGAAAATGTCCAACTTTTTGAAGGTTTGAAGATTACCATGATAAATATGCACGTTGCATTCAATTATTTATGCTATAGATATTAATTATGTGGATATTGTTTTGGAGTATCCTTGGAAGGATCTAGTTGATACAGTTAATATTAACGCGAAAAATAATTTCTTGAAACTTTGGTACAAGAAAAATAAAATTATATTGCATGATATTTCTTTTACTAAACAAGAAGGGATCGATGAGGCATATGAAAAAGTCATTACATGTATAATAATTAAAGTCCCTACTGACATACCAATTATAGAGTATGAGCTTGACATAAAATAAGGAAACAATAATCACATGCAAAAAATCCCCAAGAAGAGCCTAAGCATACAGAACAATCTAAGGAGCTATGTAACTCAACGACATCCCAAGATGAAGATCAGTAAAACAAAGAAGAACCAATAGATAAGGTTGTGGTTTATTGCCTACCACATCACCATGAGAAACAATGGTAACCAAGGTAAGGTTGGGAACATCAATGAACATGTAACCAAAAAGGAAACTAGTATGGAGGCACATGGAGGAATAAAATAAATGCATGAAGATACCATAATAGCACAGTGACAACAAGAAACCAAACGAGCATACAAAATCAAGATCAAGATGGAAAGGAAGTAGTTGGAACCCATGTCCATATTTTACTAGGATGGATGAATGCTTGTGCTTGGTACTAGTTGGCTACATTGCTTAGTAATTTATATCAGATTGTTTCCTTCCATGTTTTCAAGACAAAAAATACAAGGCAGGGGGTGGATTGGAATGTACCTAGGAGCTAGATAATATGGAGTACATAGGTAGGTACCCACTGTAAGATGGATAATTCAATAGATTTGACACCCAAAATACTCACACCCTTCAACTATCTTGATTGAAGGGCTGATATGCAGATTGTCTTCTGCAACAAGGTTCTGTACAGGGTGACCATGGGAAGAGATGTCGAACCCGAGTAGTCTCTTGAAAAGTGAAAGTATCTGAACAATCTAGATGAAGCATCTAGCTTCATGTGTATCCACATCTCCAAGGAGTTACTCTTACATCTTGATGGACTGAAAACTCCAAAAGAAGTATGGGAGAAGCTCAAATCCTTGTTTGGAAAGAAATATGAGCTAAGGGTGCATATTCTGGAGAATGATCTGATTTCACTACAACCAACAACTTCGAAACTATACAACATTTTTTCTCAAAATTCAAATCCCTTGTCATGCAATGCAAGTAGTGTGGAATTGACAAGAAGGATGAGCAATTGGTGCTCTCAATTCTGAGAAAATATGGCCCATAATTCTCAATGTTTGTATCTACCTGTCACTTCAAGAGACTGAAAATCCTAATTGGTGAACTCCATCCCTTGATGCCTTCACATAATCACTAATCTAGGAACAAGATAAGCTGATACAGATGGGAGCTATCAAATCCTCAAAGAATCAAGATCTCTTAGCTGAGGAGACTAATAATGTGGAAGCAAAGGGGAAGCAGAAAGGAAAAGATAAGGAGAACATTGATTTCAAGCCTAAGGATAAGCAAAATACTTCAAAAGGAGCCTCAGGTTCCAAGAAGGATAAGCACAAGAATTTTGACATGGCCAAGTGCTCTTACTGCAAGAGAGAAAATCGTCTAGAGAATATATGTATGAAGAAAACCATAGCCGAGATGTCTAAACTCCTTGAAATGAACAATATTTCCCTTCCTAAAGGAGAAAATATGTCTGATGTTGGAAG
This sequence comes from Pseudotsuga menziesii, assembly GCA_001517045.1. Taxonomy (NCBI): domain Eukaryota; kingdom Viridiplantae; phylum Streptophyta; class Pinopsida; order Pinales; family Pinaceae; genus Pseudotsuga; species Pseudotsuga menziesii. The sequence continues at coordinate 180,909 of LPNX010827497.1, read as the reverse complement.
AAATACTAAATATCATGAGAGATTCCATGCTTTGAAGGAATTCTTTTCTTAGTAACAATGTTTTCTAATTGATTCTATAGCCTCCAACAACATGGTTTCCTCTAAAGAAACATTCTCTTCTCTAGATATCTCTAGAAGTCCAAGCATCCACATGGTAGATGACTCACAAATCCCAGTTGTCAAGAAAGGTTCCATCAAATTTGAGCATGGAGTTTTCAAGAATGTGCTTTATGTCCCTTCCAAACAAATATGTTTTTTGTATACCAAATGACTCATACTAGCTCACCCAAGCGAGTCACATTTGATCCTGACACAATGGAGATCTTACTGGAAATATGATGGGGAAAGGAGTTTCTAATAATGCCTTCAAGGCATATGAGTTTTCTCACTTTCTTCCTAATTCATATCCTAGTGTTGTATTGAATCATGTCAACGACACAAGAAAGTTGTGGCATGAAATATTTGGCTACTTGAAATTCAAGCATCTCTAGCAGTTGCACAATGAAAATATGGTTTATGGATTCCCCCTCATCAAATTCTCTGAAGGAGTGTGCATTGGTTGCTTGGTAGGGAAGCATCCAAAGCGAAGGTATGAGGTTGTTAAAACAAGAAGGGATGCCTGAAAAATCGAATTGATTCATAGTGATGTATCCAGACTTATTCCTGTGGCATCTATGAATGGATCTATATACTTTCTAACCTTCATTGATGATTGTTTAAGGAATTGTTGGATCTCCTTTCTGAAGCAGAAGTCTGAGGTATTTGAGACCTTTAAAATTTTCAAAGCCTTAGCTGAGAAAAATCTAGGGAAGAAGATCAAAGCATTGAGATCTGATAATGGAGGTGAGTATGTCAAAAGAGAATTCCAACATATGTGTGCTACAACGGGCATTCAAATGCAACACTCAGTCCCATGCACACCACAACACAATGGTGTATTTGAGAGGAAAAGAAAATATTTGAAAGAGATGGCTACATGCCTTCTTGAAGCAAGAAATATTCCTCCAAATATGTGGGTTAATGAATTAAAATTGTGCTTCGTACATCCATAATAGAGTGCCCCACAAGTCTGTGATTGGGGTCATTCCTTTCGAAGAATTGAGGGGACATAAGCCCAATGCCTCACATTTGATATTTTTTTTCTCCAAAGCATAGGATAGAATTGATATGAAATTTTAGGATCTTTTTAACCATAATTTTTCATGTGAAATTTCATGTTAAATCTCATTAAAAGGATTAAAAGATGAATTTGTAATTCTTTAAATCAACCACATAAGCAAATAGAAGAGATATGCAAACTATAAAATGAAGGCGACGACTGATAATGGAGTTCACCCCTCCTAGGCTATGTCTTCGGGCCACTTTCAATGGGAAGATCGATATTACTAAGTCTTCAAAGCTTACAATATTGGGTTTCTGGAACCACTTATGTTTTCTAACAACAACCAAGAAAAAAAAATAACACCATTGTGATCCTCTCAAAATTTCAATAGAAATGAGTATAAACTCGACTAGGTTTTCTTGAGGCCTCCTCTAGCACACAAATCGAGAACACCCTCAATCACATTTGTACAGACTGTATCAAATATACTTCCCACCTCGATATCGGTGCACATAAATTTTGTACTCACCTCAGGATCTATTCACATAGTTGTTCTTGGGATCTGTGCAAACGGTGCGTTCTGTAAGGTTTCTGAACTACTTTTTGTGGCTCCAAAAGCATGAATTTATAGTTGTTTTGGGAGTGTGTGTTGGAGCCATGTGCCACTCTTTTTATCCATACCCGCACCTTCAAAATCTTAATATTTATTTACTATATCCCATACAACGAATGGGTTGTGGCTCAATTTTAATTCATTGCATTTGTGGTTCGATGGTCACGAGATCCATCCCCATCGATATGCATTTGTTATGATATGTAATGTGGTGGATTGACAGCTTGAAATGATATGGTTGTTGGTTGATGTGCGTCATATCCACCCATATGCATTGGCTTTGTTATATTGGACTGTGACTTGTAGTGTTGGCACCATTGTATTGGACCACAACCTATGACTTGGCCCTATTTGCTAGTCATGTTGGTGCGATGTCCGGTTGGTTCTTGTGGTTGGTTCACTCATCATTTGTTGTGTTGTAAATGTAACCTTAGGTTCCAAGGTCAAGTTTTGGTGTTGACATGAGGTCTAGGGATAATCCTTCGCCCCCCCTTCAAAACTCAAACACGATCAAACTTAAATACAACATAACTTTTATATATGTTAACTGACACCAGTGGGAGCCTTGGCTAGAAGAGTTATGCGAAGTATTTGGGGAATCTTGGAGGTCTTGGATTTGACTCCCATAAACTCAACCCAAAATTTTTACAAGCATTACATTAACCTTTTTTTATCAATTTGACCATTTTTACCATTTTTAAACCTTCGTCACAAATTCAAACTTTAATAACTTGTGTACCCTCATTTATTCTCTGAATCATTCCATGCTTTTGGTGGCCCACAAGGTTTCCTAGTGGGAAGGTTTGATCCAAGAGGATATTTAATTTTCAATCATTAAATAAATATTCAAATAGAGAAATAAATATTACCAAGGTAAAGAGCTCTTCGTCAGCTTTCTATCAACACTTGTTTCACGTGAAACGGCCTCCGGATGCACAAGTTATTAAAGTTTGAATTTGTGACGTGAAGGTTCAAAATGCTAAAAAAATGGTCAAATTGAAAAAAAAATGGTTAATGTAATTCTTGTAAGAATTTTTGGTGGATTCTATGGGAGTTGAATCCAAGATCTCCAAGCTTTCTCAAATACTTCGCAGAACTCTACTAGCCAAGGTTGCTCCTACCGGTGTCACTTAACAGGTATATAAGTTATCTTGTATTTAAGTTTGATTGTGTTTGAGTTTTGAAAAGGGGTAGGGGGGGAGGGATTAACCCTCGAACCCATGTCCGCACTGAGACCCCCCCATGGAACCTCGAGAAAAATGAGTATAGACTCGACCAAGTTTGTCTGAGGCCTCCTTTGGCATGCAAATCGATAACACCCTTTATCTCGTCTGTGCAAACTGTACTTCCCACATCAGGGTCCATGCACATAAATGTATGTAATTTCCTCAGGATTTTTTCTCATGCTTTCTCTTGGGATATGTGCCCACACTTTTTCTTAGGATCTATGCAAACTTTGCGCTATGTAAGGTCTCTGAACTACTTTTTATGGCTCCAAAAGCATGAATTTATAGGACTTTTGGAAGTGCCTGGAGGAGCCATGTGCCCTTCCTTTTAGCCATACCTACACCTTCCAACTCTTAATATTTATTTACTATATCCCATACAACTAATAGGCTATGGCCCAATGTTAAGTCGTTGCATTGGTGGTTTAGCGGTCGTGGGATCCATCGAGTCCTCGTGACTGGAGCCTTCGGCGGCTGCGGTGGCTACTAAGTGCGATGCCATAGGTGACTTGAAGTTTGTACTAGGATGCTTCTGGTTCATTTTCTAGTTCTTGGGTTATGGAAAGTATCCATAGTCTAAAGGGGGTGGCTAGGGAGGGGGTGCTTCAGCGATATGCATTTGTTATGATATGTATTGTGGTGGATTGGCATGTTGAAATGATATGGCTATTGGTTGAAAATAGCCATATCATAGTGGTATACAATCATAGGCAGCTCAACAGTTTCAAGTTTTCCACATTAACACCTGAATACATTTGCATATAAGGAAGCAATTCTAATTGGAAAGCATTATTACTGACTTTATCCAAAATTGTAAAGGGGCCATACTTGATAGCTTTCAACTTTCTACCTTCACCTTGGAGTCGATATTTGCTAATATGAAGCCATACTAAATCACCAATATGAAAATGATGATCTATTCTATGCTTTTCATGTCGTTCTTTGTACTTGGTGTGACTTGATTCCAACTGTTCATCAACTGCTTGATGAATTAACTGAATATGCTGAATAAATTTCTGAGCTTTATCCACATCAATCTATCCATATTCCACTATATATTTCCCAAAAACAAAGTCTAAAGGAGACTTTGGAAAATACCCAAAACATGTCATGAATGGAGACTTCTGATTTGAAGAGTGTACAACTCTGTTGTAGGCATGTTGTACATAATGCAACTACTTGTCCCAAAGCTTAGGATTCTTAGCACAATACCCTTAAACAAGATGTAACCTAGTTCGGTTGACCACTTCAGTTTGACCATCAGTTTGTGGATGAAATTTTTTTCTTTTCTTCAACATTGTGTCCATAAGTTCCCATAAGGATGACCAATATTTCCCAAGAAAGCGAGAATCTCGATAATAAATATTAGACGTAGGAATTCCAAAATAGACCCATACATTTTGAAAGAACAAATGAGTAGTCATCTCATCCTGCATGATCTTTTTTTTACAAGGCATGAGTATACACATTTCCTTGAATCGATCCACAACAACATAAATATAATCATGTCCCTTTCTAGACATTGGTGAACCTCCTACAAAATACATTGAAACACTTCCCATGGATGAGAAGGAACTGGAAGTGGAGTGTACAAGCCTAACTTTTTGTTACTTGGTTTTCTTGTTGCACACATAACACAACCTTTTACATATTTGGACATTGTATCATTCATTTGAGGCCAATAGAAAAACTTTTGTAATTGTGCTACAGTTTTACCTACTCCAAAATGTCCTGAAATGAGAGAAGTGTGAACTTCTCTTATCACATGCACTCTTTCACTTTGTGGAATACAAATTTTACCAAGATGATACAACAACTTGTCATTGATATCGTAATTCAATTGTTCATTGTGATAGCCATGCCTTAGTGATTCATAAACTTCTTTAAAGTCTTCATCCTTAGTATATTGTTCAACATAACTTGCATTACTAAAGGACTTTGCTGAATGACAATAGAAGCACTTGTTGGAGGTCTAGGGAGCATATTTGCAACCTTTTCTGAGTTCATTTCTTATACTTAAAACCAAATGAAATTGTTGTAGAAAACCCATCCACCTAAAATTCCTTGATTGTTGTATCTTAGTTTGTGATTGTAAATATTGTAGTGGTTGATGATCAATATGCATGATTGTTTCTTTACCCATTAGGTAATGTTTCCACTTTTTAACACTTGTACTAATTCTTACAACTCTTTGTCATAGTTTGGATAGTTGATTATTGTTTTAGATAAAGTTTTAGAATGATAGAATATTGGTTTTTTATTTTGCATTAGGACTACCCCCATTGCATAACCACTAGCATCGATTTTTATCCCAAATGGTCGTTGTAGATCAGGCAGTGCAAGTAATGGAGATGTGATGATCTTTTATTTTAGTGTGTCAAAGGATTTTTGTTCCTTTCCTTCCCACTAAAAGACTTTGTTCATGCCTGTCAAAGCATGTAAAGGGGATGCTATGAAGGAGAAGTTTGCAATGAAATTTCTCCAGTATTGGGTTGCTCCCAAGAAGCTTCTTAGATTTGGTACATTATTTGGCTTAGGCCAGTTTACAATGACCTCCACTTTAGAGGGATCAATATTCAATTCACCAACCCCTACAATGTAACCTAGATAAACTAAATATGTCTTTCCAAACTCACATTCAGACATATTTAGGTACAATTTTTCCCTTACCAGTACATCCAATACTTGTTTAAAATGCTTGGCATGCTCTTCCAAGTTCGACTGAAAATCAAAATATCATCCAAGTAGACTATGAAAAAGTCATCGATGAAGGGCCTAAACACATCATCCATCACCCTCATAAATGTTGTGGGTGCATTATAAATCCCAAAGGGAACTACCATCCATTAATCCTTGTTTAGTTTTAAAAGAAGTCTTCCAAATATCATTGTCATGAATACAGATTTCATAATAGCCACTTCATAATTCTAACTTATTGAAAAATATTTTATTCTTAAGTTCATCTAAAAGATCATCAATTTGAGAAAGAGAACACCTGTTATTTATTGTGATTATGTTCAGTTCCCTGTAATCAACGCACATACGCCATGTTCTCTTTCTTTGGCACCAAAACAATTGGTGAACCACACAGAGAGGAACTTGACTGAATGGCACCTCTCTCAATCAATTCTTGAACCTGTTTATTTATCATTTCATTCTCAACAATGGAATACTTGTACATACCAATATTAGGAAGAGGTCCATCCTACTTTAAATGAATTTCATGTTGAATTTCTCTTTTAGGAGGTAATCCTTTAGGTTCTTGAAAAAAAATATCACGATTAGATACCACCTTTATCAATTCCTTTTTAAGTTTAGAATCACAACCTTTAAAGGATTCAGTTTGTTCAACATATTTTGATTTTAATATCATAAGAACACAGTTATTACTTGGATTTATTAATCTCTTCATTTGATTTGTAGAAACTAAATAAAGATTAGTTTTCATGCGATGTGCACAAAAGATATATTTAATTCCATCCTTAGTGAGTTGATATATGTTATCTTCGCTTCAAAATATATCCTTCCTATCATACAGATATGGAATACCCAACACAATACCACATATATCCAATGAAACCACATCTAGATAAACCTCATCAACAAATCCAAAAGTGATGGCCAACGTAAGTCTACACTGGTTTGTAACTTGTAATTGTGCATTATCACATACCCATCCAAGTGGATATGTTTTAGGGTGTAACTTAGTTTCCAATTATAATTTCTTAACAATTTCTTCTGAAATGACGTTTGCTTGTGATCCACTGTAAAAAATAGTATCAATTTTTATTTTTTTGTAAATTACTCTAATATGAAATAACTCACTCCTCTTTCTTCATCAATGACGGGTTCATTTCTTGAAACAAAACAAGAAGGAATTTTACCTTGAATGCTTGTAGCAACCACCTTAGTTTCATCCCTAGAGTCTAACCCCAAATCATGTTGGATTTCTACTACGGTATTCTTTTTGTCTTCTTTATTCTGAAACTTCTTAGGCTTGAGATCCATATGAAGTTTCCAACATTTGGAAGCATCATGACCTTTCCTCTGACAATGAAAGGTTTATCTCCTTCCTTCTTCACAATAGTTGTGTGCTTACATTTCCCCTTAGCTTTAAACTTGTTTTCTTCTTGTTTGAAAGGTTTCTTGGAAAAGTTCTCTTTGGTATTCTTCCCCTTTATCTCTATGTGAGTTGCTTGAACACATACCTCATCAAGATTAGTTAGATTAAACATCAATATCATATGATGTAAAGAAATATGCAATCCTCCTATATACTTGAGAAGAGTTTCTTAGGTGTAGAGAGGTATACCAAGTCCCAGTGCTCTTTTTCGGAATTCTTGTGTGTAATCTTGCACACTTTGTCCCTTACCTTTCCTTAAATTCTTCTAGTCCATCATATCCTGTTGCATGTACCCTAATGGATAAAAATTCCTTTTTAATGCTGATGTGAACTCATACCAAGAGGAGATGATTTTTCCTTCTGTGGAAAGATACTCTTGAGATATGCTCTCCCACCAGATGAGAGCAGTCCCTCCAAGTCGAATAGAAGTCAACTGAATCTTAATGTTATCTTCAGTAAAATTTTGAATCCTACAATAAACTTAAATTTTATGGATCCAATTGTCCAATTTATCAGCATTAATCTCTCCATTAAACATATTTAATTCAATCTTAATATCTAGCTTTAATTCAGGCACATTAAAGTCAATTTTTTCTTTTGTTTTCAAATGGAAAATGTAAAGAACCATCAAGATAAGACAAAGAATATGGTGGAGTTTTAGGAGGTTCCTCACAACCTCCTTCTTTTTCACCTTCGACATGAGAAGGAAATCCTTGTTTACATCTCTCCCGATCTTGATAGATCTCCTCTACCATCGTTTGAATTCTCATGAAATATTTCATAAATTCCCCCTCAGATGGGATAGAAAAAGATGCTTCTTTTCCTTTTGGTGAAGACATTTCCCCTCTTCTTGAACCAATATTTGTATCAAACTATTCAAGTTATCTATCACCACGTTGTATCCTAGATCTTGCTAACATGAAATCACAATGCAATGGTTATTTAGATCTGATACCAAACTTGATATGAAATTCAAATCAAGAATTCCCACTAACAAGAGGAAATCCTTCCAAGATCAGAGTAGAAAATGCATAATGCTGGGATATGTTGATGATGTGAAGGCATACAAAATGATGGCCCTTGCAACCAAAAAGTGCTAAAGCACAATGTAAAATTTGAAGAAGATCAGGTGCATGATCCACAACCAGCTGAAGAACAAGAAGAAGGTATAATTGCTCATCCATTTCCATTTGCAGATGTTGATGTCTTAACTAATGTTTCAAATTCAGAAGATGAGGATCAAGATGATCAAGGTATTTATATTGAGAATGACACTCAAGTTGATCCAAATACAAATACAACACTTGTTCCCAATTAAAGGCCTAAATGGTCCCAAAATCTCATTGAAGCAGCTCGGAATAGTGTTTGAGATCTAGATTACAGAAGAAGAATAAGATCCCAGTATCATGATGAAAATGTTGCACTCTACCATTCAAATACACTTCTTCTAGAGAGGTGTTTCATGATGATGGGATCAAATCCACAGTCCTACAAGGAGGCTTGCCATGATCCGAGATGGCATCCATCCATGGATGATGAGTTTGATTCGCTACAAGACAACCATACATGGAAGCTTGTCTCCTTACCTCCTCGGAGAAAGCTAGTTCAATGCAAATGGATATACAAGACCAAGCTAGAAGCTGATATAACCAAAACCAAGTACAAGGATTGATTAGTGGCAAAGGGATACTCACAAGTTCATGGGTTGGACTACAATGAGACATTCTCTCATGTTCCAAGAATGGATTCCATAAGGCTAGTTTTGGTCATTGCATCTTCAAAGAAGTGAGAGGTACATCAGATGGATGCGAAGAGTGCCTTCCTACATGGTGACCTGAAAGAATATATCTACATGAGACATCCTAAGGGGTACAATAAAATTCCTCCTTAGTTTGACAATTGAGGAAATCTCTCTATGGGCTCAAGCAATCCCCAAGAGCATGGTATGCAAAGATGGATTCCTTCCTACTGTCATAAATTTAAATTCAAGAGGTGCAAGTCTGACTGCAATGTATACATGCAGCAGAAAGGAGGTTGCTTACTACTGATTTTTCTATATGTGGATGAATTTCTCATTACTAGTGGCTCAACTGTTGGATTGAGAAGCATTAATCCAGCTTTGAATGAGGCATTCTCCATGAATGATCTAAGACTTTGAAGGTCATTTATTGGGCTTGAGGTGAATAAAAAATCCTTTGTAATCATGATTACGTAGTACAGATACATAGGATATGTGCTCAATAGGTTCCATATGACTAATTGTAAAGTAGCACCCTTCGCCTTCCTATATGGAATCAAGTTGGAAGAAGGTGGTTCCACACCACCGGTTGATAGTACACTCTATAGACAACTTAATGGTAGGCTATTGTACCTCACACATTCGATACTAGATTTATCTTATGTTGTGAGTGTTTCTTCCAGATACATGCAGGAGCCACATGAGCTACATTAAAAAGAAACAAAGTGCATATTGCATTATGTGCAAGGTATGAGGGAGTTTGTGACCCACTATTATGCTGGTGCACAACTAGATTTGATTAGTTTTACTGATTCATACTGGGTTGGTGATAGTATTGAAAATAAATATCTATCAAGATTTGTGTTCATGTTGGGATCTAGACCAATATGTTGGTCAAGCAAGAAGAAAGCAACTCTTTCTCTCTCTTTAGCTGAAGCAGAGTATCGCGAGGCTATGAATGCATCTATTCATGCATTTTGGTTGTATGGGATTCTAACAGAGTTTGGAATTTTCACTTATCCTTTAGTATAAATCCTTTGTGATAATCAGAGTGCAATCAAGATATCCAGTGGTTCAGTTCAAAAGAAACGAACCAAGCACATTGAAGTCCACATTCACTACATCTGAGAACTAGTGCATAGTAAGGTTATCACTCTACATTACTGCCCTATAGAGGAGCATATTGCAAACATATTCACCAAGTCCTTNCATGAGGTTTTCCCCATTTTCTTGGTTTGTTATGCAGTCATTTTTTTGTTTAGATTGTATGGGTGACCTTTGGTCTTAGTTTCCAGGGCCCAGGTTGTCCAATTCAAGATTAAGGGGGTGTTTTAGGATTAATTAATTAATCCTCCCTTGACCACCATAGTCCAATGATTGTATTTTCCCAGCTTAGGAGATTATTTCCACTTCACTAATGCCATGGGAGGCTCACCTAAGGGCCACCTAACACTTAATGCACCAGTCTGCATGAGTTTAGGATCTCCAAAGACCAATACCTATAATTTAGGAACCCACTAATGAGTGCACCAGCAGTCATCATCAGTTTACCCTAGTCGTTGTTCAGTTATGTTCAGTTATTCTCTATGATTACCATCAGTTAGCTCATCTTTAGTTAGTCTAGAGCCATTTTTCATGATTTAAGGAAGGTTGGATGCATTCTCTCACCTACCTAGATAAGTTTTAACTGATTGTGAACTAATTGATTTGACCGTAGTTGCATTATTGAGCTCTAGTGGTGATTTTCCCACATTGAGTTAGCACTGGAGTCATTCCAAGTCGGTGAATTCGAATCCTACCTAAGGCATTCAATTTTTTCCTATTGTATCATCATTGTGTTACACAGAGGCTAATGATAATTCATGTAATGTTATGTTGGCCAAATTTTGTCTCATGCGTGTGTAATTTTTCCATGAATCTTTTCATCAGTTTACACTGAATTGTTTCTCTCTTTTGAAACCTTCTTTCACATTTGAATTCATTCAAGGCTAAGGATCCTAAGCTTTACAAAATTAAACATAACAATGGTGAAATCCTTTGTTCATCATTCACAAATATTTGACATGCGAAGGTAGGTACTATAATATTTTTCTCTATCACATTAGACTGTTAATGCATTTTGAACCTGGCCATGAAATTAATGTGCCCTATTTCCTTTGGAAAAGTCTTCAAAAGATGGCGAAATCAGTGTAGAAAAATAGTCAAAACCATCATTCAATAATTTTTCATCATGCATTTAAAATCAGCTTTCTTGATAAGTTGTCTAAGGCAATTTTGTCTTGGAAATGAGTTTTTCATATGTCAAAGCATTCCTCAGAGGAAGAGGAGGGTGAAAATGATAAGTAACCTATACAAGAGACTGTTGTGGGTTAAGGAATACTAGAAACAGAACCAAATATTGGCTTGGAGGACCAAGATGTGGTTGTTTTAAAATTTCTTAAGGATATACCTGAGAAATTTGATAAAAACACAAAAAAGGAAGCAGAGCACTGTGTATCTTGGTTCTAGTTCACGACCTAAAATGTGAAGTTATTTTTATGCACAACCTACACAAACCACAAATTTGGAACAAAAAGCTTCCAATCAAGATCCTGCACCCAGTATTGATGATGAACGCCGCCCGTTTGAGTTAATGCTCACAAAAAAACAAAATAAAAGGATTGTCCAACAAGAACAAGGTTCTCCTATAATTACTCAGATTCATGTATCTACTAAAGAGGTAAAACTTCATGATCTATCTGATTCTTCCATCGAAATGAAGAAAAAGGGAAAGGTTAAAAAATGATGGAGGATTCTTTACCATCTAGTAGTATAAGAAAGTGGCCATGAAGGAGGAAACACCAATTGAATCTAAACTTATCAGCTTGTGAATTCAAACCCAGAGACTACAACAACAAATCTAAGAACTATACTTTGCAGCTCAAAAGGATCAATCAGAAAATTCCCTATTAAAACAACAAAATAGAAGTTGAGGAAGGAAAATAATAAGTTAATTTCCATGAATGAAAAGCTGTCTGTAGAAGCTGAGAATTTTTTTGGAAGGACAAGAAGTACAAGGACAAATTTAAGGCTATTAAGGCCACCAACAAATGATATTTTTGTTGCCTTCATCCATTTTGTCATCCCTTGTTGCATGAGGACATGCAACTTGATCGGTCTTGGGGAGATGTTGGTGTCCTTAATTGTCCCCTTTTTATTGTCCTTTCCTAGATATTTTTTCCTTTACCATTTGTTAGCCTCCTTTTCATACCTTATAACCTAGTTGTTTTTCCCACCTCAATGATCAAAGGAATAAAGAGGTAATTGAATTATTTAGAACTGTTTTTATGTTTTTACTTTGTTCAATAAGGATTTTAAATGATTTCCTTTGATAACCTTATTGGAGGATCATCATTAATTATTCTTCTAATTGACCTTTATGATTTTGATATGGAAACCACTAGAGGAAAAAGTGTCTTTTCTAGGATCCAGTGGTCAAAGGGCCTTCTTCAAAGACTAGGAGTAACCACTATGACAAGGGTTTTGTAGTTGCAACCGATATTCATTCCACTAGACCCAGAATGTGAGATGAGTGCTCATCTCATCACTCATGCACTTCATGTCATGAGGATGAGCCTGGACATTTTTCTTTTTGTTGTAACTATTTTACATTTTAAGGCTTGGGGTTGAGATCTCACCTATTTTGGAAGCTAAATTGTTATTGGGGAATAGTGTTTGAGGATCTATAACTTTGATCTATTTTTGTATAAATACATAGTAGGTATTGAGACTTGAGGGTGAAAATTTTGAACTTATATTGATGGATTAATACGAGGTTGTGAAGATTCATCTTGCACTTGTGGTGATTTGAATTGTTGATGCTCGTGTAAGTTCTAGTTTTTGTTTTGCATTTAGTTTCAAGTTCACTTCTTAGTTGGTAAGGGACTTCCAATTGGGAGCGTGAGACCTTTGTTTATATTTTGTATAATATCAATAAACTGTAGGTGTTTATTTCCAGTTATTATAAATATATGGAAATCTTGATACTTTCACAGGGTTATGCATGATTTATGAATGTTAGCTACAGATCTACGTTTAGTTTAAATACTTTTGAGTTTGACTTTTTTTATGTACACTGAACAATCGATTTATATATTCATCATATACTCTTCATCTTTCAGTGTCCATTGGTCGTAGCTCGGGTGGTTTAAATATTTGGTTGTTGCACTCCCCACTCGGGTTTGAATCTCTCCAGGGACATTTGCTCCTTCGGAGCCCTTGTATGTAATGAAATATTAGGCTGGTGAGTCGATTATCGTGATTAATTATGCCCAAGTTCATGTATACTTTCCTAGCGAGTATAAGATATTTTCCCAAGTGGACGTAGCCATGGTGTAAAATTGGGCTTCCATGGTGAACCACTTTACAAAAAAAAAACTCTTCATCTTGCACATTTTAGTCGGGATTTGATTCTTATAGTTGTATAAATAAGGTCCTAAATACTTTATCGGTGTCGATTTTGTAGTTATAATCATTCTCATAAACTTGTTGTAGGTTAAAGGGTTTCTTGTGCATTCGACATCATTCGTTTTAGCCTAGATTCCAATATTTTAGATTTTATTCAGGAATAGATCCTATGGAATTTCCATGGATATAACAGAGGGTTATTTCTTTATTGATTTTGTATTTCTCTTCTAGGCTCTTTACTCTGTTTCGATTTGGTAATATGGAGTGTGAACTCTATGTGTGTGAAGCCTCATTTATAATTTGTTTTTAGTTATTTCAATTTTTCATTTGTAAGTCGCAGATAGCTCAATTTATTTTTTCTAAGTTAGGTATAGGCTATGTTATGTGAATAATTAAATATTTGAAATTATTAGTTTAGTCTTCTTAACTATGCGTAAGTAGTATGAGTTTCATACATTTCTGGTAGCGTGATAAATATTGAAAGCAAGGATTGTTCTTCTATTTATTTTGTGTATAAATTTGTTAGGGATTGTTCTAGATTGAGGTTGTTTTTAAGATAGGATTAAAAAGGATTTCCCTTACATGAATACTTTGCTTTATTAGATACAAGTAGGTCTTATTTTGAGTCTGATCATTTGATTAGTTTCTATTACATTTTAAAGGATTGGTGTGAATATTGTTTAGCTATTTTATTCCTATATTGAAATCTGATTTCTATACAAGTTTACTTTAACTGTGAGGATTACTTTGGTAGGAATTGGTGTAGTATGTGAAATGAGAGTGATTCTCTTATTGCTTCATTTGAGAATTAGATAGATTCATTGAAATTTTCATAGCTTTGAGTATTCTCAACTCATTTTCGTATTGTTGCAGTAGGGTAACTATTTCCTTCTTTAAATGTTCTTATTAGAAATTGTCATTGCAAATAATTTCACAAGTTACTAGGTTGTTGAGATTTTCGTGTTAAATTTTCTTCCAGACTTAAGTTTTTATTTGGTTAATATAATTTCCACTATAGGTGTGGTGTGGCTAGACTTCGTTCTATCTTATGGTATTGTTTTGACTTTGATTCCTATTCTGTTAAGTACGAAGAAATTTAATTTCATGATTCACTTTATTAGTCAAGTTTAGTTTCAATTGAAGATTGGTATGATTGCATTACATTTCACTTTGAATTAAAAGAATAAAACCTTTGTGAACCTAGTATGATTTATTTTTCTCTTTAAAAATAGATTTTTCTTATACTAGATATATTCTACCTGCATAGACGGTGATGCAAATCTAAGTTTACAAACCTAGGTTAACATTTAATAGATCAGAAGATCAAAAAGAGATTATATTTAAGACATTAAATTGGCTTAACATGTGTTTGTTGGAGAAGCAACAAAGGAGATTGCGTGGCTTGGGAAAATAGTTGGATATTTGTAGGGGAAACAAGAGAATTCTAGTTCTCTAGCCATTTTCAATACTTCTACAAATAAGTAGGCCAAGAATCCTAGATTCCATGATCGAACCAACCACATCAATACAAAGTACCATTTGATTCAATAATATGTATAGGACAAGATTCATTAGACAATGTTCCACAAATGAACATAATGTATACATCTTCATCAAATAACTTAGAAGAGATAAGATTGAAAATTTCAAAAAGATGCTTGGACTCATGAACACCCCTTCAGATTAGGGTAGGGGGAGGTTGGAAACCTAATCTATATGGATTTTTGTTCCATTATAAATATTTTATGTTTTTAAAATTGTGATACATTAAAAAGTCCAAAGAAACTTGTAGGTCACTTCTCCACTTGTATAAATAAGTTATTCTCATTCGATGCAAATCACTGAAATCCTTGGAGTTTTTTTCCTCCATGCCTGATAATTTAAGGGATCCAAATTCCAATTCTTACCCCATCCTCAAAACATGGATGGCTATGTAAAAAATATTTGGCTTGTTGAATTTTCTTTCACCAATCTAGCGATGGATAAATTGAATTCATACAAATTATTTCCTATATGATAGAAAAAACACCACCTATAAAACAAATGTTTTTGTTGGATCTTGTCATGTAATCAAAAACCTACTTCAGGGATTTCTTGGTCTTGTTATTGATGATCTATGTCCATTATTTATGGTTTTAATTGTAGGATATGTTTCATTCATTTGATGTCATGAGATCACCTTCAATGTCGAATTATGCATCATACCATATGTTTGAACATCCCAATAATAGTGTAAGATCTTCCCAATCAATTATATAAGTTAACCTCATGGAAAAGTCTAGATTTCATGCTTCCCCACTTCTCAGTTCTAAAAGGAGTGAAGAGGTCTGCACAATATATCCCTCCTCATCACTCCATCGACATCTTTATATCTCTAATTGGTGTTAGATATCTTGGTTTAGGGGTTTTTTTTCTCCTTTCCATGAGATGGATTTAATATTAGAATCTAGCATAGGATAGGGATCACTAATTTATTTTCAAATGGTTATATTGTCCCTTATTGACATAGGGGTTTCACCCTTTTCAATATTCTCCAACTCCTTATCATGAGACATAGGATTTTCTAGTAGTTTATCTTTGGGTAAGTGCTCTTTATCCACTAGGTGGTGCTACTCCTTTGTGCGCTTCCACCAAGTTTGTCCATAGGGATTTATTCAACTTGATAATCCTACAACAATAGGAAGCAAAGTTCATTATTCCAAAGAAAAAATTGTAGTGAATGATTATTATATCATAGTCTAGGAGGTAGGTCCTAACATAATATGTTGCAACTAGTCATATCTGCTCTATAATTCCTTTAGATAACTCCATATCCACACAAAAATTATTCATATGTAGTGGTATAATTATTCTTTTTTTTATACTATGAAAGTGGAACTTACTAGTTGGGATTTCTAATTTTCTTTAAAAACTCATTGTACTAGAAATAGAGGGTAAGATCAAGGAACCTTACTCAGACCAAAGTTGTAGAGACAACATCTGTCAAGGGATTAAAAATAGGGAATCATAGTGTCATAGACCTACACCACCCAAAAACCAAGGCCTTGAGTTGAGTATAATTTATCAATATGGGATTCAGTCTAACTCCACAATGAAGAAGCATTTTTCATAGGGATAGATTTATTCTTCCTCTTGGATTAAGGATTTCCAAATGGAGGAGATCCATGGATGAAGATCCACTACCCAAGGTTAGAACCAAATAAAAAAATATACAAAATGATGGTTGAGATAAAAAAAAACATATGATCCAAGTCTTCCAAAACTACAAGAATGGAGGGGGTGGTTGTGGTCTTAACGATTTGAAGTCTTCCCTTAGCGGATAGTTTCATAGCCAAAGGCAGGTCCACTAAATCCATTGACATGAGAGATCATTTAAAGGATCATTGGGGAGAGATTGTATGACCTTTACATTATGGTTGATATCTATTGAAAAATATTTTAGTCCTTTATTCATAGTGAAGAGGACCAAAGATCCTAAGGGAGAACCTTGCAGGACCATGGAACAAGTTGTTGTGCAGTGGGTAGCTAAGGTGAAATCTTCATTGCTTCACAAATCACCTAACTACTCTCCATTTCATTTTTGTATTCCATATATGATTGTAACAATATGATTAGAGTTTATAGTGACTTTATTTAGACTAATAACAACTAAAAATTTAATATTAACTAAAACTAATCATGTTTCTATATACTTATGTTTTTTTTGTTTTTAAGAAGTTCAAGTTATTATCTTTTTGTGGTCTCTTAAATATACTTTTCTAAATCATACATAAAATAATTATCAAATATAATCTGGTTTTTCCACCATTTCAAAGAAACTGAAACAATCTTATGCTTGTATTCTTGGAAAAATAGTAAGTAGCCTTCCCATGATTCAAATTTCAGAGCATGTAGAAAATTAGAGTTGATACATTATGACTTATCTGGCCCCATGCATTGTGTTTATGCAAATGGTAACAAATATATCATGAATTTATTGATGATTACATCAATATGTGTTGGGTTTATTTGTTGAAATATAAATCTCAAGCCTTTGAAACATTTATAAATTCTTATGTATGGATTGAAAATGAAGAATGGTCTTAGATTGGTTCACTTCATACTGATAATGGAGGATAATATGCATCTAATGAGTTTGAATTATATTTTAGATAACATGGGATTAGACATCAAAACATTGTTCCATACAATCCTCAACATAATGGTGTAGCAAAAGGAATGAACATGACACTCTTGAATATGGTACTCTCCATTTTATTTTTCTAGAATGTGAGATTGATGTTTTGGGGTGATGTAGTTTTATTTGTAGTATATTTGAGAAATAGAATTCCAACTCATGTTTTTGGAATAAAGACTCCATATGAAATGTGGTATGACCACATTCCTTCAATGAGCCATCCCAGTTTATTTGGTTCCATTAAAAGATAATAAGTTAACCTCATGGAAAAGTCTAGATGCCATGCCTCCCTACTTCTTAGTTCTAAAAGGAGTGACTCAGGTATCCACTATATCTTCCTCCTCATCACTGCATCAACATATTTAGAGCTTTGGTTGGTGTTAGAGATATATTTCTAGAGTTTTTCTCAAACTGTAGCACCATAGACTTGATTTAGGGGTTTCTTTTTTCCTTTCCATGGGGTGGAATATTGCATGGAATCTAACATAGGAGAGGGGTCACTAATTTGTTTGCAAAGGTTCATATTGTCTCTTATTGATGTAGGGGTGTCATCCTTTTCAATCTTCTCCAACTCCTTATCATGAGACATAGGATTTTCACGGGGGATTAACTTTTTGACCAATATCCTATCACGTTAGTTCATATTGTGGGTTTTAAAATGATCAAAAATTGAACCAATATATTGCATGTATTAGGGGGGATGAAGGGTTTAAGGTGGGGGTGGGTAGGGTGGTTTATAAGGATTGAGGTATAAAAATGGTTGGGGAGGAGGTTTTAAGTATTGGGAGGGGGTTTCAACAAAAAGAGTTTGGGTCAATATCTCTGGAAATTAAGGGTATTCTTTAATATCCCATGATCGCATGTGCTATGTGAGAGGTTCACTAAGTGAAGTCCCCATGAGGATTTTCTAGTAGTTTATCTTCGAGCAAGGGCTCTTTATCCACTAGGTGGTGCTCCTTTATGTGGTTCCACCAAGTTTTTTTGTGGTTCCTCTTCCCTAGGGAGTTGTTCAACTTGTTAATCCTACAACTATAAGAAGAAAAGTTCCTTATTCCCAAGAAATCTCTTTAGTGAATGTTTTGTTTTTCATAGTTTAGGAGTGAGGTCCTAACATAATCTGTTCAAAACTAGTCATCTCTCCTCTAGATGTCCTTTGAAGAATTACATATCCACCCAAACTCATGCATATATGGTGATTTACCTTGTCTTTGTTTCTACACGATGAAAGTGGAACTTACCAATTCACATTTCCTCCAAAACTGATAGGACCAAACCTGGAGGGGAATATTAGGGAACCTTACCCACACCAAAGTTGTAGAGAGAGAATATGTTAAGGGGTAAAAAATATGGATCATATCTTCATAGACCAACACGACCCCACAACCAAAGCCCTAAGTTAAGCACGAGATCTCAATATGACGTTGAGTATAACTCCACAATGAAGAAGCCTTTGTCATAGGGATAGATGCATGTTTCCTCTTGGATTAAGGATTTCCAAATGGAGGAGATCCATGGATAAAGATACACTAACCAAGGCTAGAAACCATTAGAATGATAGATCAAACAATGGTGGAGATAAAAACCCATGTGATCCAAGGCTTCCAAATCTACAATAATGGAGGGTGGTTCTCATCTCAACCATTCGAAATCTCCCCATTTAAGAGGAATTTTCATAGCCAAAGGCAAGTACACTAAATCCATTGACATGAGGGCTCTTTCAAAAGAGCGTTGGGGAGAGGTTGTCACCTTTCCATTGGAGTTGAACTCTATTGCAAAATATTTCACTCATTGAAACACAGTAAAGAGGATCAAAGAGCCCAAGGGAGTACCTTAAAAGGCCATGGGGCAAGGGCAATGGGAATCTAAGTGAAATTTTCATTGCCTCACAAATCACCTCACTACTCTCCATTTCTTTTTCAGATTTCACATCTCATTGTAACATTATGATCACACTTTTTAGTGACTTTATGTGGACTAATAACAAGTAAAACTAATGATTTTGCTATATATTTATGTATTTTTAGTTCTTAAGAAATTCAAATTATTAACATTTTGTCCCTAACCGTTTACAATTTAAATATACTTTCTAAATAAAATAAATTGTAAAGTTGGAAACACCATCAACCTTTCAATGCTTTGTTTACTTATTAACATTCCAATAAAATAAAATAAAAATAAAATTTAAAATTGTTTTTTTATTTTTATTTTAAAAAATATTATAATTAATAAAAAAATGAAATATTTAATTAAAAATATATAATTATTCTTTAAATATTAAATTAAACATAATTTTAATTAAATTTAAAAATATATATTAAATAAAATAAAATTTTAATTACATTTTTTATTTTTTATTTTACTTTAATTTAATTATTTATTATATTTTTTAAAACCTACATAAAGGGAAAATGCAGTTTTGGTTAGCCATCCACTATTGAATAGGAGAGCACGAGAGTACGCCAATCTTGATTTCCCCATAGATTCCCATGATTTATTCGAAAGGATATTGACATAAGATGCCAGATCAAACATTACATCCTGAATCTCAATAACCATCCACCTTTTCTTACCTACATGAGACCTCTTTTCAAGTTTCAAATTTATTACTTACATTGTTTTTTAAGATATTATTTTATTTACATTCATATCCATTTAAGGATTTGAACTGGAAATCAGATCTCTTTTCAAGTTTCAAATTTATTATATGCATTATTTTTTAAGATATTATTTTATTTACATTTATATTCATTCAAGGATTTGAACTGGATTTCGAGGTTAATATAAACCCAATGACCTTCTTTAGGGATAGATTACACTTTTGTGGGTCATACACTAACTTTTTAAACTTTTTAAGAAATCCATTCAAAGATTTGAATTGGGATCTATTTGTGGGGTAAGTTTTAATTTCAATTTCAAGAGTATATTTTTTATCCCTTTAAAAGTGAAGGAGAATATAAATAAATGTATTTCAATTGAAAAGTAGAAATTAATTAATCTCTTCACAATTAATATAAGAATAAGATATTGATTCAGTAATAGATAATAAAGACTAGTCAAAGTAGTAATCAAGTTTATTTTCTCTTGTAAGATTAAAAAAAAACTATTACATAAACTAAAAAAAGTGTTAGTGTTGAAAGTGGTGCTTATGAAATTCAAACTAGAGAGAGAAAGCAAAGTCATCCAAGCTTGAAAGATGTAAGAGTTATGGGACATGGACTCTTAATGAATACATAACACCCCAGCAAAAATGGAAAAAGTATTTGTAGCATATCTAGCGGTCTAGCAAGTTAGCATCACCGAACATCGATTCATCGAGGCATCAAATTTTGTTGTTGAATGCTTGTGAGTTGTCATGATGGAATACATGTATGTATAAAGGATGAAGGGTCAAGGCAATGGAATCAATCCTGACATCATATCATGCATGTCATGTACTAGAGCCTTGCAAAGTTGCAACTCATTTTGCATCTGAGTCTCTACAATCTATCTTTTAAATAGAACCAGAACCCCAAAATAAGTTTGTGAAATTGCTAATGGCACGATTGGAAGTTTGGGGAGAAAGTTCTAAGCTTCAACAATTAAGAGCTCAAGGCTCTAGGATTGAAATCCTCATGGTTTTAATAAAATTTCTTGTGTGTACCAACCCACAATTTAGCAAATCAACACTTACAAAAAAAAATAGTATTTAACATGAAAATCATTAATGTGTTGCCTACGATTATAGCTACAACACCACAGGCATTGCATCTCAATGTGCATGGGGATGAGTGAAGAGCACGCCCAATGACTTTAGTGCGTCAACATGGTCAACAATTCAGGTATGGGAATTAGAAACTCCCACCGTCCACGTTGTCAACCTCAATGGAACACACTTTGATGAGCTCAAGTCTTCCATGCGTCTAGAATGGCATGCAATAGAGAAGTTGTCCAAACGTTGCTACGAAATTCCTGACAACGGATGGGTGGAAGTTGGAACCATGGAGGTCACAAAGTGCAATTGATGTCTTCTAACTAAACATCCAAAATTCCCATTCACCTTATTAAGGACTTTCAACCAATTATATATTGATTATATGGTTACTTTTATCTTTAATATTATTATCTGGTTCCTTCCTCTTCTTCGAAAATATTGAAATTGAGGATAAAATATAAATATGAGTACAAGCTCCTAATTTAGATATGTACTATTGATTTCTTTCTTAATGAGATAATTATTTGAATTAATCTTTGATCAGTAAGCTAAGTCATATGTTATTCCACTGGCCACTTAGTTTCTTTTGTTAGCTAGGTCGGCTTCACATACCGAGAGAGGACCTTCCAAAGCTTTGAAATACTAGTAAAATAAAATATTGATAAAGAAACAAGGAGCTCCCTTAGTAGAGTTGAAGGAAGGAAATTTTTTTATCAAAATTGAGTGAATGGTAACTCAAGAGGATCCATACGCACGTAATAATGAGATGTTGAATTTTAATATAAGATCCTATCATTTTTTTATGGAGAAATTATGTATATAACAACGAGGCATTTCCTCAGGTACTAAAAAGGGAGTTGAATGGCTAAATTGACCATTTGATGGAACTATTTCCTCTAGGATAAATAACTACACAGAGGAGAATAAGGACAAAATTATATAAATTCATGTATACCTAATACAACTTTTTGGCATTTTGATTTAATCACTACAAACCAGCACTTAGTGCATAGACTAACTTATCCCATCCTCGATTTGCACCACAACCTAACCTCCTAAGACTTAAAAATCATGATATTTCTATATTCCAATATTTCTGATAATGAGCCTAATTTTTTAAGGTCAATTGATATTCAAGGTTCGTGTTTTCTATTTGTGTAGGAGGATTTTAATGGTATCAAAACTCTTTATAGCTTATGCATTTAAACACATTACAACATTTATATTGATAAATTATTATTTTTTAATTAGAAAGATAAAAAAAAAGATTTTAAATTTTTTTAAAGACAATTTTAACTTTGCACTTTTAGGAAGGGTCCACTCACGAAGTTTTAAAAAAATTCCAATACCTGATATTCAAAGTGAATCAAGGTATGGTCAGCTCATCATTCACAACATTTATTACAGAGGGCTCCACAAGAGCATCATGTCACTTACAAGATTAGAACATGGATGGGGAGGGTAACATTCATTCCTCCCAACCACCCAAACTACATCCATTTGACATCCACTCACAAAGTTACTTAGAGATAGACCACGCTCTTTTGTGCCATACACTAAACACTAACTTTTTAAGAATACTTTTTAAGAATGGGAAGGTGAAAAGTTTTAAGTACCTTAACGTTTTAAAACGGAAAAAAAATCGTATTCCTTTTTATAACACGGAGTAACGTTTTAAAAACAAAAAATATGACATGTTTTATGGAATTTAATAAATGAATTTTCATGGCTGGACAGGATTTTCTTCAAAGACAATTTTTTTTTCATGGCAGGACGAGATATTTAAACCCTCGAGCCACATAATCCCTAATTTCCTACCGAATAAATGTACAATCTGCAACTAAAAACCTCCGATGTTATAAATATCTGTGGGCGATATTCAATCATGGTCCGTATTAATTGGTTTGCTTTTGTGGAGTAGGAAGCGTGGGAAAAAAAAATAATCCCCTGTGACTACAATAATAGAGGAAGCTGTCTTGGGTATCTCAACAAGATCCATGTCAGCCATTAACAATCACCAAAGGTCTCATCTCTCCCAACCATGAAAATGTGGCTCTTCAAAAAAACAAAAAAATAAAAGAAAGAGCCATCAGTTCAACGACAATTCTCAGCTTACAAGGCAGAAATTCTGCAACTCTTCTTCCTCTGTGGGGAACCCAACACAGCCACTGAAAGCTGTAGCACTGTCCCTGTACAATATGTATATTATATATAAAGCCAGCCAACTATTACAGCCAGTATGTGTACAATCGTTAAGGAATACCTACTTTCTTTAACTCCAAAATCAATGTGAGTTTTATATTTCTGAAAGGTCAGCTTTATGGCCACATTATGTCCTTCACGTTCTCTTTGATTCTCATGTGTGAGCTGGTTGGTATTTATAGATAAATACATGATCAAACTTTGTGCTTGTAATTGTAATGGCCTCTGTAGGCTGACCATAATATAGTAACTTTTATGCATGTTTGTTTGGCTATAAGCAGGTCTGATATATAGTGATGATGTTGAGATTGAGAGGATCAATATTTCTAATGTTTGGGGTGTTGGCGTTGGCGTTGGTGTTGTTTCAGTGCTGTTGTGGCCATGGCAGCTCGGTTAGTTCAACGTCGTCGGATGAGACTGTTAATACTGGAATTCAGAAGAGACCTTATGGACTAGTATTGATTCATGGGTTGTGGAGTTCAATGATAATGAGAGCTCCTGCAACTCCTTCTACTCCCTCCAAATGTATAAATTCTGTGGGAGCTTCTCACTGTCCTTCGGGGAAGAAAAAAATTCATAAGGATTCCGGCCACAACAATGCTCCTTAGATATATTAACATGCTTGCTGGCTGAAGATATGTCAGCCTGGATATATTAAATGCTGCTATAGGAGAAGCTTCTACAGTTTTACTTAACTAAAATTGCTGCTATTGCCTTGCCTTTGCCTGTCGTTAGGTTCATTCTATTTTATTCAGGAGGAGTTGAAATGTGTAGCACATAGACATTGATGAATGACAAAATACCATACCAAGCCAATCAACTAAGATCTTTCCCCAGGGTGTTGTACTATTATTGGTTGTTTAAATAGATCCATACTCTTGTCATTGTTTGTGGAAGAGGAGGATTTACTGTCATTATTCAACAAATTAGGATATTGAAATGCATTGCCATATGATACGTTGAAGGTGAAAAAATAAATTAAGAACAAAATTAAATAAAAAGCTTATAAATTTGAAATTAATGTTATAGTTAGATTTTATCATTTAATTATATAACTTTCTAACCAGTTTTATTTTTGAGAGCGAAGGTTTGTTTAATGAGTTTAGAAATTCAAATTATATTACTAATTGGTTAGATTAAAAGTAATAGTATATTTATATGTTAAATTAAAAGTAATTTAGTTAGTTAATTAAAGTAATTGCGATGGTTTTAAAAAAAAAAAAAAACACCACATAATAGAGAAAAACAAACGAGCATATAGATCAGTTAAAAAAACTAAAAATAACGTTTTTCGAACACAAAAGTTTATGAAAAGTAAGAAAGATCAATTTTTCCAAAGCAATGGGATGTTTCGTTAGATGATTGAACGAGGTTATTCAAAATAGTTTACTTTGGGAGGAGAAAAAATTCTATCTACCGCTTAAAACTAACTGCTCTGAGAAACTAACAAAGTAAAATATTGGTACCGAGGACAGAGAAAACAACTGGAAGTATTTTCATCCATTTTATAGAGAAAAAAAATTGAAAATAATATTTTTTAACACAATTTAAGTTTATGAAAGAGTAACAAAGATCAATTTAAAAAAGAAAATGGATTTTTCTTAGATGGTTGAATGAGGTTATTCAATTATTCAAAAAAGTTTACTTTAAAATAAGAGAATTTTATCTAACGCTTAAAGCTAGAGGAAGCCAACAAAGTAAAAAATTGGTACCAAGGACAGAGACACATCAACAAGAGGCATTTTCAACCACTTTATATTATACAAAGATTAAGACAGAATACAACTATGACATAGTCATTTTGTATTTTTAAATAACATAATGTTTTAATACAAATATGTATATTTATTCTGGGTGGGATCATTTTATTCGGTTGCAGAAATTGTATTGTATGTCAGTAAGTACAGAGGAAATACATCTCTAACGATCTCAAGGTTTAATTATGGTAACAAGTATATAGTTAATTATAATAATAAGTATATAGAAAAAAAGTTATAGTTAAGAANATATATATATATATATATATATATATATCCAATTACATTCATGTTTTAATATATTAATTTCTAAATATTTAAATATTAATACATCAAAAAATAGATGCAATTTGATAAACAACTATCAAAAAGAAATCATGCATATCTATCACAAATATCAGTTATATTAATTTCTAATTATTTAGAAATTAATACATCAGAGCATGGATGCAATTTGGTGAACAGCTATTAAAGAAAAATCAATCAAAACCATCACTAACTTAAATGAAATTTCAAATTCCAACCTTGTTTCTTAGTAAGAAAAATTACCTGAACAAAAATCTATCTGTAATGATGGCTGATCACTTTTTCCAAACAATTAAATATGCCATGCCAAAGTCACACTGTGCAAAACTGAAAGGGTTTACAGTACCATGATTATTATTTTTGCGAATTAATTTGTATAATTATTTCAAGTGCGAGAGAAAAAAAATGAAAGAGAACATAGGAGAGCGAGTAGAAGCATCAATCTTCCACCTACACAATAATATTGAATACACCTTTTCTTCGACCAGAACGTACGTGAAGAGCTCACAAAATCAGTACAGTAACCAAGGACAAAGACAACACAATGAGCTGAGCTTCATTTTCTTGCACTTTGTAGAATAATAAAGACACAAATCTTCCACCGGAACGTGGATGTTCCGGTGGATCACAGGGTCAGTGTAGAAATTGTTCGAATTTTGTTACTTACTCCATGGTCGGTTGCAACAAATCTTGAAGGGGCATTACCGTTCAGATTACAACCATCAGAATGTTGAAGAGTCACTAACGGCCTCACCCGCACACTACACTACCAGATAAAACAACAGATTATTTAAATTGTCAAAAGTCATTTTGCTACAACAGAACAGTGCCAACAAATCATATCTAATTTTCTTTTAATTTTCCTGAAGAGACAGCTCAGTATTTTATTTTCTGTCTGTAAATCATAAATTATGAATTCTTTTTGTTATCCGAAGGGTCAATTAGCAATTTAATGACCAACTTAATAGAAGTAGTATATATACCTATATTGTAATCGTGTTTTAACACACAGTGAGACACAGCATAATAGAGAAATTGTTACAGAGTTGAAACTCTGAAATTTATTGTGTATTTGTATTTTTACTTTGTTTCTGGAAAAACTCAGTTTTTTTTATGACAGTTTGCTATAAGCAGCTGGAGTTTTAGTGTGAATGTTGTTTATTTATTCAGTATAATGTTTGTGATAAGTTTCTAGAAGTAGGGGTCACTGAATCAACGAAAAATAGTGAGCTGTAACAGAGTTGTGCCTGAGCTGTGAATGATATCAGCAGCTAGTTGAATTAAGCTTGTTAAGTGTTGCCAACACCATCTAGGGAGCGTAGCACCCAAGCTGAAACAGTCCTATAAAAATTAAATTGAGTTTCTAAACTCTCTCAGTGAGTCGTAGAGGTTGTATTTTTAAACTGTTAATTAAGTTTTCAGTGCTCCTGTTAAAGAGAGTGGCACTCCCCTGCCTTCCCACAGAAATCCAAGGTCAAAGACAACACAGTAAATTGTGTTTTCTGTCACTTTGTATTTCACTGAGAAGTAGAGTACATTGATGTAATAGTTATTTTGTCCTTTAAAACAACATATTATTATTTTAAGAAATAGATTATTTATATTGTTGAAATTGGTAGATTTTTATTTTGTAAAATAGGTATTTAGCTGTATTTTTATCCATCATATTTCGATGATAAAATTAGATTCAACATCCTAAAAACACTTTTGGTTAACCTAAAATTCATAAATTTGACAAGGGTAACTTAAATTCCAAAAATGATAGCCAAAATTTATGCCCTGAAAATTCATACTCAAATAGTCTAATTTTTAAACTACCCATTATTTTAATAAGTCCCTTTTACCTAATATAATTTTTACAACTTCAAAATCTTTTCACAACTTCAAAATCTCTGTGTGCAATTTAGTGTGAATCTTATTCTTTTAATTTCTTTTGACTTTACTGTCGGTAGCTGAGATTACTCGGTGAACGAGTACAATTGTATGATAAACTAAAAGGCAAACAAAAAAACCATAGTTAAGAAAATAAAAAGATTTCTTCACTGCCATCATAGTTGATTGAGTCTAACTTTAGTTTCTCGATCAAATCCAAAAATTATGCCATTCTTTATGAGTGAATCTTGCTTCCAGTTTGTCAACTCTAAGCAACTTGTTAATCTGCGCAATCATATGCAAACCCAACACAATGATCTTGCTCGATTAGACGAGAGATCATACCAATTTAGCTGCAGAACCCAAATCATACTTATCAACAAGTTCTTTGACCTTAAACATTGTGAGGTTGGGTGGTCTTTTTTATTCTCCCTTGAACCAGCCGTGGAAATATAAAACTCCTTAATTGGATTTCAAGTTGGTTGAGTGTTTTCTTTTATATTTTTTTAAGAGTAGTGATCGGCTCCTCCATGCCTAGACTACACCAGATTCTAGTTACCTTGCATTTTGAAGATTTCTGTCACTCTACTAAAAGTTTATTCTCCTCAGTGTTTTATAGAGATAGATCCAAATTTGCTCTTTAGATCTTTTACTCCCAACAGCTTTGCACTAAGATAATAGATTTAGATCTGTTGTTTAAATGTAGACCTTGTACTCCCATCAGCTTTGCACTAAAGTAGATTTAGATCTTTTCTTGAAAGCTAGATCTTATATTCTTATCAGATTTTTTAGCTTTGCTAAAATAGATTTAGATCTGTTCTTTAAATCTAAAAATTGAGCTCTTTAAATCCTGAAATTGAGGATATTTTTTATTCATATTCTCTTCTTTTCATCTCTTGAAATATCCACTTGATTCTTCCTTTTTTTGTTTCTAAAAACTCATAACTTATGAAGACCAAAAACATTGAACCCTCTTCCTCAAACAGAATTTCAACTTTTAATAACTGTTTAGCAAAAGTAATACCCCAACAAACATGCACTGAATTTATTTCCTTTTACTTCCCGTCCTTGTAAATGTTTTACAGAGTAACTAGTCTCTGTTTTTCCCATCTAGTTTTTTCAACATTCCTTTATCCCTTTTTGTCATAGGTCAACTTGTTTCCATTGTATTCTAATGCCCAGTTTATCCAGCTCTTTGACCGTGATACAAGTAAACTACTGGGCTGATAAAGTCCATGATGTTACCCTCCAGGCACACAACCCACCGTTTTCAACAGAATGAATAAAACAATACGAAATTCCGTACCTTCATAAAAGTATAAGTGCTTGTTGACACAATCTGAAATTTACAATTATAGAATAGGTGGAGTTTATGGACTCGAATAAATTGCTATTTTCCTTCCCATGTGACTAGTATAATAGTGCACGCTGTCTTGGGTTTATCAAGGATATGCCTTGTCTGCCATCAACGATAACCAAACGTCTCATTTCTCCCAACCATGAAAATATGGCTTTTATTAGAAAAAAACAGAGGCGTCAGTTTGAACGACAATTCTCAGGGTACAAGGCAGAGATTCTGCAACTCTTTTTCCTCTGCAGGGAACCGAACACGGCTATTGAAAGCTGAAACCCTGTCTGTGTAACAGTTCTTCTGTAACAATATTCCTTCATATATAGAGACAGAGCCAGCCAACTATTGCAATCAGTCTGTGATATCGTAAAGGAATACCTTCCTCCTTTAATCCCAACATCAATATGAGTTGTATATTTCTTAGTGTTCTGCTTTATGCCCACATTATGCCATTCATGTTTTCTTTGATCCCTATGTCTGAGCTGGTTGCTGTCTGTTTAAACTTTAAATAGATAAATATATCAACTTTGTGCTTGTAATTGTATTGTTCTCTGTCTAGAATGATCATCATATAGTAACTTTTATGCATGTTTGTTTGGCTATGGGAGCTACAAGCGGTTCTGAGATGTGGTGATGATGTTGAGATTTAGAGGATCAATATTTCTCACGTTTGGGGTGTTGGCTTTGGTGTTGCTTCAGTGCTGTGGCCATGGCAGCTCGGCTTCAACAACGTCAGATAAGATTAATAATAACAATGGAAATCCAAGGAGGCCGAATGGAGCAGTGTTGATCAAAGGGTTATGGAATTCAATGATGATCAGAGGACCTGCAACTCCTGCAACTCCTTCTGCTCCCTCCAAATGCATAAATTCTGCGGAGGCTTCTCACTGTCCTCCAGGAAGGAAAAAAATTCACAAGAATTTGGATCACAGCAATCTTCCATAGATATATTACCGTGATGATGAATGAAGATCTGTCAATCTGGTTATATTTAATGCTTGATTTGATGGATATAGAAGAAAAAGCTTGAACAGTTTTCAGAGGCATTAACTGTCCTCTTACACATGGATCTGAATCTATTTAGACTACTAATGCAAATAATGGGTACCTCCCTGGAGATCCTGGATTGCTCTTTTGGCTATGGATCCATATATATATATATGTGAGAGAGATTTCAATTCCTCCTGAACCAAAAATCAAGCAAAGGCAGGAGCCGAAAGTTTTATTCAACCAGGATATTAATTTCATTGACACGGTGATTTGATACGATGAAGGTGAAAAGTAAACCAAAATGCAAGGTTTGAAGACTTGTAAGTGTTTATTCTCAGAGCAAGCTAATCCAGTTTGGCTCCGAAGGAAGGGGTAAGCCTTCATTTTGATGTAATGCCATTTTTGAGAGGACTGTCTTAATATCATCAGTAATTTGATTATTAATCTTTAAATCAAATTATTTCTGAAGCAAATGATAAAGGGATTTTTTTTCACAGAGTAAATTTTGTTCCATAAATATTAAATAACTTAAGATATACATTTTTAATTCTAAGTTCTTTCTGAACAGAAACTTGTCTCGTAGAATAGTATTTACAAAACATAATATTAATCGAAACGGCATTCACACGTCGCATACGCCGGTCAATAAAACAGCATTCTGAACCGACCCTAATTCCAACATGCAATTGCAAATTCTAATCTATAGAACCCCAGTCATAATGTAAGAACAGCGGCGATCTCAAAGGCCTCGAGAATCGAACCCGCAACTAATTTCAAGGCCATAACATGTAAAAACACGTCAATTAACCGATCCTAATTCCGACATGCAATTGCAAATTCCAATCTATAGAACCCCAGTCATGATGTAAAAACAGCCGCGATCTCAAACGCCTCGAGAATCGAACCCGCAACTAATTTCAAGGCCATAACATGTAAAAATACGTCAATTAACGCGAAATTCCCCTCGATGTCTCTAGGTTTGTAACGACTTACCTATGCCTGCAGATGATCCGATTAATGCCGACAATTTCGTTTCAGAATGCCTAGATCAAACCCTAATAGAATATGATAGTGAAAAAATTTGGCGTCGATCTTAGACGGATCCATCCATTGGAAGCCAATGGATCAGAAGATCAGCATGGATTATTTATCTCTAACAGAATGAACCCGCCAATAATTATAACAGCGGATGGGATCTGACAAAACATGCAGTCAAAATCCGAGAAAACCTGCAATAAAAATTAAAAAACCCAATCCAATGTTAGAATGTTGGAATCATGCAATTCCACTGCAAAATTATAGTAGAGACCTTTTATTTTTAAATAATTTAGTCTAACCTTAATAGAAATCAAAACTATATATGAAATCTCTCGTTTTAGTGTACATGAATCACTTAAATTAAACTTGGTATATGAATCACATAAATTATATTTTGAGGTTTTGGTAACTGTTTTGGAAATTATTTAATATATTTTATATAAAAAATTACATAAAACTTTAAAATTTGGGGTAATACTAAAATGTAATTTTCACAATTTTAATGTGTTTTACTGAAATGCTTAACCAAAATTTAAGTCAAATGATTTTATATTATAAAAACGAGATAGCCAACCATATGTTTTGAAAAAAAAAATAGTATTTGCATAAAGGAAACTAATTAATAAACCCTAATTGCCTTTATGTTAGAGGAAATTTGGTTTGCTCCTTATTTATTGATGTATTCACTCTAACTGATTTTGGGAAATAAAAAAAATAGAGAAAAGACTTTTGGCCTGGTTATGCTCTTTGTCTTGCATCTTTATCTTAACATGTGTATTTTTTAAATAAGTTAACTAAGTTTTGCTCTTTGTCTTCCATCTTTATCTTAACATGTGTATTTTTTAAATAAGTTAACTAAGTTTTAATCTTAGGTTATAATAGAAGTTTAGAAAAAACAATTAAAATTTGATTTATGTGTAGTCATCTTGAAGCTCTTTGTAAGACAAAAGAAAGGGTTTTGAGGTAAGCATGCACTCCTAAGAACAACTTTAGAAAAAAAATCCCTTCTTCTTCCTAACTTTTTAGTTTTTGTAATAGCTTGCTTGGTTGAAGATTAGTTCATTAAAAACAGAGCTCCCCAATTAATGGCTTTTATTTTTGTAAGTTAAATTATTACTTTTTGTAAGTGATTTTAAATTATAAAGTAATCTCATTGTAAGGTGATGCTTAATTTATAAATTATATTATTTATTTTAATGTAGAAGTGAACTTATAGGAAAAATTAAAGAGTATAACTTAATAGGTGATTGTAGTGGAAAATTTTTCCTAATAGCTAGGTGTTGTAGAGGAAAGTGTTCATATGGCTAGGGGTTAAGAGGCCATCAACATACTAGAGTTGAAAGACTGATGTACAATGTTTCATAAGCAAATGTAAGCAAGATTCAGAGACAAGTAAGGTCCATACTTGATTCACTGAAGGTTGGTCCAAGCTTTCTCTAGCCCTTCTCCTGCTCCTCTTCTCCAAGAGACCTGCAAAACAAGTTATACCTTCCTCAAACCAAATAGACTATATGTAACACCCCGGTTTTGACCCCGTTGCACTAGATGTATATGATGTATATATTGTAAATGATCGTGGTGCAGAGCTAAAGGCCAATGCCCCACCATTGGTCGGTTATGCTATGTTTCGGATCGAAATGGTCACCGATGGTAGATCGGGGCATGCGGCATATATTATGTTTGTCATCATGTAAATATGCATCTATAATTAATTAAATGAACCCGACCAGCTACGATCGCGACAACTAAAATGAGAAAGGGGCATGATTTTCACAAGGATAAGGATGTGGGGGAATTTGTCAAAACTTGGCCAATGGGGCAAAAATCCATGTGTCTTCTTTCCTTGCCTTACCCAACCACTTTCATTGAAGAATTTCTGCTGGTGGTTGAGGCAGTTAATTGTTTTGGGAGTGGGGTGGCAGGACTGTCAGTCCTCACCCATACGCACACTCCACCATGGTTGACTTCACAATGGAAGAAACCACCGTCCTCACTCACGCACTCTCCACTACGCAGGCTCCACGATTTGCTGTTCATCCTCACGCAGGAGCGGAAGCTGCTAAACACTCACGCACTTCCAATTTTCGCGTCCTCTCTATAAGCTGTTATCCTCATGCAGGGAATTATTGTTCACCTCCACGCACAGGATTTTTCCTGGTTCTTGGCTCACTCAGCGAGCTGGGAGCTGTGCATTTTCATCCACGATTTGCTGTGCAAGGCCATTCACGTCTTTAGCTATGTGCTCTCCTTACAGACCGATTTGTTGTGTTGCTGCAGTCTCCCTTACGTGGTGAGTGTTGTGGTCTTCTTGTATTTTTGGGACAGGAGTCTGCCCGTTTCACGCACAGCTTGGAAGTCTGTATTTTTCTCTTCCTCTGTGTGGTCTATATATGCCTTCTCGGTGATTTCATTGCCCTGGACGGGCTGTGTTTCCCACATTTGTTGTGAGCTGTGCTCACTGATACATTTCGGGACTGTTATTTTCCCCACATTGTTGGCTGTGTTTGTCGTGGTCTTCCTTACAATTTGGGGACTGTTGTAAATTCGCTTGAGAGTCATTTTGGCCACGATAGGGCCAAGAATGACTCAGCAATTGTCTTCCCTGTCTTAAGCTGTATCAGCTGAGTGATTGCATATGTGCAATGGTTGGTCTTCGGATTGTGTAGGAGCAGGGATGGGGGTTTGGTTTGCTTGATAAACTTGGTGGCTGGAAACCACACAGACAGAGCTAGAGGGATGGCTTTCTTCTCCACAACCCCTGAATAGCACTGGAAGGGAATGCAGGGCCTGAGAGACTGTGTAGCAGAGAAGGGACTGATTCCTTGTGTTGGTTGTGTGTGGGTGTTTTAGAAGCCGGGCTAGTTCTGGTGTAGGTGTTCTTAGCTCTGCAATGAGCTCACCAGCTTAGCATTTAGCATTTTCCAACTCCTTGATGGCCTGATAAACCCAACTGTGTTGGCTTGGCTATGCTTTGTGTACCCTTGGCTATGTGTAAGCCTGCTAGTTCCCTTATTCCCTGGAGAATCATGCCCAGCTCGGGGGTGGCAGCGCTGCTGAGAGATTAAGGAGCACGCGGGCCTATGGTTGGGTGGAACGTTGCAGCGACGTAGCTGGTTGCGGAACGAGTTCATCATAAGATAAGTGATCTTGTCCATTTTTACTTCTACAACTATATTACTGTTATTGAATGTAATGAACATGTTAAATGCTTGTTTGAACATATGTTGGTTTCCGCTGTGTATGATGATTAATTGCATATGTGTATGCTCCACTTAAATGCATTCAGCTTCAGCATTTTATTTATGCATGCACATGTTCATGGGGCCCTTAGCCCGGATGGTTAATGCCATGGGTCACGTCCTCTTCGTCGATCGGAGGGTTGGGGACGTGACAGTTAGTGGTATCAGAGCTTCATGTTGCAGCATGGGCCTGAATGGACCACATAGATGCAGTGACAGAGGCAGGACTTCTTCCTGCCCAGCAGAGATCATAATTTGAATGACTGTAAAAATTTGTCTAAGTGTTGAACAGTCGGATCATCGGAATGGATTAGAGGAACAGACTTCTGATGTAAGGGAAGAGTTAGCGGTTTCCAATCTGTCGTTGCGGCTTTCGAAGAACTAAATCGCCGACGCAGAAGTGCTTAGAGGATCAAGCGTCTGCCGTTGCGGAAGTCCAAATTGCTAAGTCTTTCGATGAGCAGAAAGGCTGCCGATATCGATCGCGATTATGTCGCCGATCGGAGGAAGATCAAGGTTGAGGAGCCGCCATTGCGGCTGCCGATGGAATTGTTCGCTGACGGAAAGAAGTTTAAAAATTTCTCTAAGTAAAGGGCGGTCGTCGGAAGGAGCTCGTCTTTGGTGTGCCGCCATTGCGGAAGCCAAAGACACTAGCCGACCGATGATAAAGACAGCCGACGCCGCAAGAGATGTTTAAAATTGTTCTAAGTAAAGAGCGTCGACCGGGAGAACTTAGTGTTTGGTGTGCTGCCGTTGCGGAAGCCAAATGCACTAGGCTTCTGATGTGAAAAGGCTATCGACGCCGTGAAAGAAAGTTGAAAACTTTTTCTAAGTAATGGAAGCAGCGGCCATCGAAAGAAGTTAGTGTTATGTGTGCCATCGTTTCGAAAGCCGAAAGCACTAAGTCTTCCGAGGAGAAGCGACTGCCGACGCGATAGTGCTTAGTTGTTCTGATTTCCGATGAATAACGGAGAAGTTAGTGGTTTGAGCTGCCGAAACGTCGGATCAATAGTTGAAATGAGACCCGATTCTGCACAGGGAAAATTTGAGTTTTTCAAGTGGGATTTTCCAGCAGATTTCGACTGTTTTTCAGTGGGATTTTGAGCTATTTTACAGTGAATTTTTAGGGTTGAAAAAGAGAAATTGGCAGCGATCTTATGCACCAGATTGTGTGAAAACCAATGATTTACAAAAAAAAAACAAGGGGGCAAGCCCCCCTTGACCCCCGTCGTTCCCCTGAGACAGCCTTTCTTGAGGAAGAAAATTCTATGTTTTGGGAAAACTTGTACTTTTATAATTTTTCCAAGAGAAGGTAAGTAATGCTGGTTTATATCAATGTTATGCATCTAACACTTGTGTTGCTAACACGTTTGCAGAATCATAGAAACCTTCCAGGGCAGTACTCTGGGTAGTGCAGTTTGACAAGTAAGTGGTGGTTCAGTTATGAGAACCCATGATGGGTATGATGCTCTGGATTCTCATGAGCAAGCAGAAGATGCCATGGGAGAAAATGCCCGTAATAGAAATGATGACATTGAGTCTAATGGAAGGAGATTCCAAGAGACACTGTCAGACGTTGCAGCTACCATGAGAAGCTTAATCAAAGCCCAAGAAGAACAGCATCAGTTGAATGCTGCTATGTTGCAGAGTTTGACAGACTTGCAAAGAAAGATAAACTCTGGATGAGGTACAGCAAGACCAGAAGGCAGTAAGAGCAGTACTAGGAGAAGGAGAAGGAGTTCTAGTGGATCATCTGATTCTAAAGAATCCAGCGGGGATTCAAGCTCTTCTTCTCATAAAAGAAAAAGAAAAAGGCACCATAGGGATCACTCTCGGGATGAATTTAAGAAAGCTAAACCTCCTACATTTGATGGTGAGGTAAAGACTGGACAAGAAGCTGAAGCTTGGCTTCTTGGGATAAATAAGTACTTTCAAGTGCATGATTATTCAGGAAACATGAAGGCAAGAGTTGCCATATTCAATCTGAACGGAAGAGCGTCCATTTGGTGGGAACACTTCAAGCAAGTAAAGAGGATCAGTGAAAGGAGACTTAAGTGGAAACAGTTCAAGAAGTATTTCAAGCAGAAATACCTCTCTGACAGGTATTATGATGACAAGATTAAGGAGTTCCATGAGTTGAGATTAGGATAGCAGACCATGGAAGAATATGCAAATAAGTTTTTAGAGCTGTTGAGGTATGTTCGGTACATCAGAGATGAAAAAGTGAAGGTCCAGCATTTTCTGAGTGGATTACCTCAGTCTTACAAAGATAGAATTGAGTTTTATGAACCTAGAACTCTTGAAGAAGCAATAATAAAAGCTAAGTATTGCTATGAGCAAGGCAAAGGTAAACCGGATTACCATAAGGCATGGAAGGGCATGAAGAATGAGAAGTTTGACCAAAGGAAGAAAGGTTTCAAACCTTCTAATTTCAGGAATCAGCAAAAGCAGCCATCTCAAGCTGCGAGTAAACCAGTCGGAGTGACTGGAGAAAAGCCTAAAGATCCACAATAGAATAGAGGACCACTCCAATGTTGGAAATGTGGAGGACCCCACATGCGCAGGAATTGTCCACTCGAGAATGAGAGTGTAAGACCAGCTTATAACATTCAAGAAGCAGAAAAAGTGGGTCAAGTAGTAAGGGTAGTCCCTAGGATTTATGCAGCACTGGAGGACCGCCAGGCAGATCACCAGTCAGTTGTGGTTGAAGTAGCAGGTAAGATTATTGAGCAATCTATTTCTATTTTGATTGACCCTGGTTCTACTCACATTTACATTACTCCTAGAGTAGTGGAGATTTGTGCTTTTAAGAAAGTAAAGCATAGGAAGTCTTGGTTAGTTCATCTAGCCACTGGAACTAAGAGGAAGGTTAGTGAAGTGGTAGAGAAATGTCCATTGGTCATGGATGGATTGGTCACTTGTGTAGATCTGAATGTTCTACCACTTGGTTCCTATGATGTTCTCATTGGAATGGATTGGTTAGAAGCTCACAGGGTGAAGCTTGATTGTTACAATAAGACTTTTAAATGCATGAATGAAGAAGGGAACCTAGTAATTGTGAAAGGCATTCCAAAGGTGATTTCAGTAAGGCAGGTTTCAGCAATGCAGTTAAAGAAATTCTGTAGGAAGGGTTTCCAGTTGTATGCAGCTCATATTTTGGAGACATCAGGAGATGAAACTCCGAGGTTGGAGGACTATCGGGTGTTACAGGAATTCAGGGATGTGTTTCCTGATGAGATTCCAGGGCTTCCTCCAAAGAGGGACATTGAATTCACAATTGAACTTGTGCCAGGAGCAGCACCAGTGTCCAAGGCACCCTACAAGATAAGTATACCAGCAATGTTAGAATTGAAGATGCAACTGCAAGAGTTGTTGGAAAAAAAGTATATCCGGCCGAGTGTGTCCCCTTGGGGAGCACCAGTTCTGTTTGTAAAGAATAAAGATGGTACACTGAGGTTATGTATTGATTATAGACAGCTGAACGAGGTTACTGTAAAGAATAAATATCCTTTTCCTAGGATTGATGACCTTTTTGATCAAATGAGAGGAGCAAAGGTATTTTCCAAGATTGACTTGAGGTCTGGTTACCATCAAGTGAGAATCAAGGATGAAGACATTCATAAGACAGCCTTCAAGACAAGGTATGGGAAT
Source organism: Pseudotsuga menziesii (assembly GCA_001517045.1). Taxonomy (NCBI): domain Eukaryota; kingdom Viridiplantae; phylum Streptophyta; class Pinopsida; order Pinales; family Pinaceae; genus Pseudotsuga; species Pseudotsuga menziesii. Next base: position 143,387 of record LPNX010827497.1, on the reverse strand, counting down.
TATGAGTTTGTAGTGGTACCATTTGGTCTCACAAATGCACCAGCTACATTTATGTGCCTTATGAACAGTGTCTTCAGCATGTATTTGGACAAGTTTGTTCTTGTTTTCCTTGATGACATTCTTGTTTATTCTAAGAATAAGAAAGAGCATGAAGAGCATTTGAGATTGACATTGCAATTACTCAGAGAGCACCAGTTGTATGCAAAACTGAGCAAGTGTGACTTCTATAGAGATAGAATTCAGTATTTGGGTCACATTATCTCAGAAGAGGGTATATCTATGGACCCTGAAAAGATTGAAGCCATTGTGAATTGGCCTGCTCCCAGAAATGTGACAGATGTAAGATCTTTTATGGGACTTGCATGATATTACAGGAGATTCATTGAGGGATTCTCCAAAGTTTCACATGCCATCACTTCCTTGCAAAAGAAGGGGATGAAGTTCAAATGGATATCGAGGTGTGAAGAAAGTTTCCAGCGGTTGAAGAATCTTCTCACCAATGCCCCAGTATTGAAGGTTGCAGATCCAAAGAAAGACTTTGTGGTGTGTATTGATGCATGTGGACAAGGGATTGGAGGAGTCCTTATGCAGGACAACCACGTGGTATGTTATGAGTCAAGAAAGCTGAAGGAGCATGAGAAGAACTATGCCACTCATGATCTAGAGCTTGCAACCATAGTACATGCTCTCAAGATGTGGAGGTATTACTTGATGGGTAGGATATTTGAGCTCAGAATAGACCATTGTAGTCTGAAGTATTTGTTTGATCAGCCTACTCTGAATGCTAGGCAAGCAAGATGGCTGGAGTTTTTATGTGAATTTGATTTTGAAATCAAGCACATAAAGAGAAAAGAAAATAAGGTAGCTGATGCACTCAGCAGGAAGGTGCAGGAAGGTGCAGGAAATGCATGTGGCATCTCTTAGTATTTGCCAATCAGATTTGAGGCAGCAGATTGTTGATCATGCTGCTGGAGATGAATTGTATGAGCAGGTCAAAGACAAGTTGCAGCAGCAAAGTCTTGAGAAAAGGTATGAGGGATATAAATTGGAAGAAGACAGACTTCTCACTTTTAAAGGCAGAATTTATATTCCGGATGTAGCAGATTTGAGGAGAGTTGTTATGGATGAAATCCATCAAGCTCCATATTCTAGTCACCTAGGATATTAGAAGACAATTGCTACAGCTAGAAAGCAGTACTTTTGGCCAGGAATGAAAAAGGATATGGCTGAGTACATTTCAAGATGTATGAAATGTTAGCAGGTAAAGGTTGAGCATCAACACCCTCCAGGTTTGTTGCATCCTTTGCCAGTTCCAAAATGGAAATGGGAAGTTATTTCCATGGATTTTATTACAGGATTGCCAATGACTTGGAGACAACATGATTCTATCATGGTTGTGGTGGACAAGTTGACTAAGGCAACACATTTTATACCAGTTAAGTCTACGCATCAGGTGGATGACATTGCAAAGATCTTCATGAAGGAGATATTCAAATTGCATGGATTGCTGAAGGCAATAGTCTCTGACAGGGATGTCAAGTTCACTTCCAACTTTTGGAAGGGGTTGTTTGCAGATTTGGGTACGAAGCTGAACTTTAGCACCGCATACCATCCTCAAACATATGGTCAAACAGAGAGAGTTAATCAGGTTCTTGAAGATATGCTTCGCATGTACGTAATGGACAAACCAACCAAGTGGGAAGATTACTTACACTTGGTAGAGTTTTCTTATAACAATGGACAGCAAGTATCCTTGGGGATGAGTCTGTATGAAGCCTTGTATGGAAGGAGGTGTAGGACACCGGTGACTTGGGATAATCCAGTGAATAGGATTGTGCTTGGGCCAGAATTGCTCAAGGAGATGGATCAAGAGGTTGTAAATATCAGGCAGAAGCTGAAAGCAGCACAGGATAGACAGAAAAGCTATGCAAATAAGCATAGGGTGAACAGGGAGTTCAGTGTTGGGGATCATGTTTACCTCAGAATGAGGGCAAGGAAGAGTTCCTTGAAGCTTGGGAGTTGTGCCAAGTTGTTACCTAGATACTATGGGCCGTTTGAAGTGCTTGAAAGAATAGGGTTAGTTGCATATAGACTTGCATTGCCTGCTAGCACTAGAGTTCATAATGTTTTTCATGTTTCTTTGCTTAAGAGATATGTACATGATCCTAACCATGTGATAAATTGGGATGTGATTCAGGTGGAACCCGAGGGAGAGTTCCAAATCGAGCCAATGCGCATCCTCGACAGGAAGGTCACCATGCTCCAAAACCGGGCCATAGGGCAGGTAAAGGTGCAATGGGAGCACTATGGGCCTGAAGAGGCTACATGGGAGCTGGAGGATGCAATGCGATTAGCATATCCATTTTTGTTCAATTTTGCGAAACACTGAGGCGATACCAGTGTAGCATTTTGTTCAATTTTCTAAAGCACTGAGGACAGTGCTATTGAAGGGGGAGGGGAATGTAACACCCCAGTTTTGACCCCATTGCACTAGATGTATATGATGTATATATTGTAAATGATCGTGGTGCGGAGCTAAAGGCCAAGGCCCCACCATTGATCAGTTATGCTATGTTTCGGATCGAAATGGTCATCGATGGTAGATCGGGGCATGCGGCATATATTATGTTTGTCATCATGTAAATATGCATCTATAATTAATTAAATGAACTTGACCAGCTATGATCGTGGAAACTAAAATGAGAAGGGGGCATGATTTTCACAAGGATAAGGATGTGGGGGAATTTGTCAAAACTTGGCCAATGGGGCAAAAATCCATGTGTCTTCTTTCCTTGCCTTACCCAACCACTTTCATTGAAGAATTTCTGCTGGTGGTTGAGGCAATTAATTGTTTTGGGAGTGGGGTGGCAGGACTGTCAGTCCTCACCCACATGCACACTCCACCACGGTTGGCTTCACAATGGAAGAAACCACCGTCCTCACTCACGCACTCTCCACTACGCAGGCTCCATGATTTGCTGTTCATCCTCACGCAGGAGCAGAAGCTGCTAAACACTCATGCACTTCCAATTTTTGCGTCCTCTCTGTAAGTTGTTATCCTCATGCAGGGAATTATTGTTCACCTCCACGCATAGGATTTTTCCTGGTTCTTGGCTCACTCAGCGAGCTGGGAGCTGTGCATTTTCATCCACGATTTGCTATGCAAGGCCATTCACGTCTTTAGCTGTGTGCTCTCCTTACAGACCGATTTTTTGTGTTGATGCGGTCTCCCTTACGTGGTGAGTGTTGTGGTCTTCTTGTATTTTGGGGACAGGAGTCTGCCCGTTTCACGCACAGCTTGGAAGTCTGTATTTTTCTCTTCCTTTGCGTGGTCTATATATGCCTTCTCGGTGGTTTCATTGCCCAAGACGGGTTGTGTTTCCCACGTTTGTTGTGAGCTATGCTCACTGATACATTTCGGGACTGTTATTTTCCCCACGTTGTTGGTTGTGCTTGCCGTGGTCTTCCTTACAATTTGGGGACTGTTGTAAATTCGCTTGAGAGTCATTTTGGCCATGATAGGGCCAAGAATGACTCATCAATTGTCTTCCCTATCTTAAGTTGTATCAGCTGAGTGATTGCATATGTGCAATGTTGGTCTTCGGACTGTGTAGGAGCAGGGATGGGGGCTTGGTTTGCTTGATAAACCTGGTGGCTGGAAACCACACATACAGAGCTAGAGGGCTGGATTTTTTCTCCACAACCCCTGAATAGCACTGGAAGGGAATGAAGGGCCTGAGGGACTGTGTAGCAGAGAAGGGACTGATTCCTTGTGTTGGGTGTGTGTGGGTGTTTTAGAAGCCAGGCTAGTTCTGGTGTAGGTGTTCTTGGCTCAGCAATGAGCTCACCATCTTAGCATTTAGCCTTTCCCAACTCCTTGATGGCCTGATAAACCCAACTATGTTGGCTTGGCTATGCTTTGTGTACCCTTGGCTATGTGTAAGCCTGCTAGTTCCCTTATTCCTTGGAGAATCATGCCCAGCTCGGGGGTGGCAGTGCTGCTCAGAGATTAAGGAGCATGCAGGCCTATGGTTGGGTGGAACATTGCAACGACGTAGCTGGTTGCGGAACGAGTTCATCATAAGTAAGTGATCTTGTCCATTTTTACTTCTGCAACTATATTACTGTTATTGAATGTAATGAACATGTTGAATGCTTGTTTGAACATATGTTGGTTTCCATTGTGTATGATGATTAATTGCATATGTGTATGCTCCACTTAAATGCATTCAGCTTCAGCATTTTATTTATGCATGCACATGTTCATGGGGCCCTTATCCCGAATGGTTAACGCTGTGAGTCACGTCCTCTTCGTCGATCAGAGGGTTGGGGATGTGACACTATATGAAAGGAAATTATGTTCAGTAAAAAATGAAACCCTAATCTGATAAACATCATCATATAATCATAACAGAGATTCAATCATACATTGAACAGTTATTTGGGAAGAAGAATGAAATCACATCTTTATTAATCAAGTCAAAGAAGTACATGGTTCACCTTCTCCTCTTGCTAGGCACCTCACGAAACCTTGATCTGGTTCTCCTGTTTCTCTTCTCCAAGGAACTCAACCTCCAAGCTCTACAACACTGAAAAGATGGAAATATAGGGAAAAGGTAGGGGGGATGAGAGTCTCAATTTCACCAATATAACAATGAAAAGATTCAATTCCCCTCCATAGAACTATCTCTGTCTCTTATATACTTTCTTGAAGAGTAGGGGTCCAATAGGGATCAGTTACAACTTCCTGATCAGTTCTAAAACCACCCAAATTGACCCTAATTTAGAGAATTAACATATTTTTTATATTTTTGGTCCACTATAGGTGAAAATCGTGGGTCCAGTGAAGCAGAGTCACGAATAGAAATGTATAACCGCAGGGTTCCCTTAAGAAAATTCACGGTTAGGTAAAAAAGGATCATTTTTAGGGTGCTTTCGGGAATTTTCAGGCTTTGGTGTCTTCTAGAAAGTTTTTCCTTACTCAGATACCTTTCCAACAGTCTAGAGAAGATGTTAAATGGAGTTACATAAATCTAGATATGGATCTTCCAATATAGGTGTTTTTCAATGACTTTCATGAAGTGTCATCATGGAAGTGTCGACATGTGGAAATCATGGAAAAGTGGTCACGGGAAGAGATGTGTCATTTTAGGCTATAAAATATTCCCCCTAATGTATGAGGTTAGAGGGGAAAACGAGAGTTGAAATACATTATAAAAAGGAAACAACTGAGTCATGGAGAGAGTAGAGAATCCAAGATTGCAGACTCAAACAAAGGTACCTGAAAGAGAGATAAATGTAAGACAAAACTAATCTCTGGGACATACATGTCCACGTACAAATAATCTCCATAAAGATACAGGAGGATCCAACATATGTATTGTTGGGCCCTAGAATTGTCCATTTTTCCACCACTTATCAACATATATTTCATCCATTTTCTTCCCATTATCGTCCATTTATCATTCCATTTTCCATCCATTTGTTGTAACTGTACGTAAAACAACATACTACCTCCATTGATGTTTTAAGTGGTTAATAATTATTATTTTCCTTTATCTTTGATGAATTGAAGACTATTATGCATAATTTTACTAATGATGGTTTGTGGAGTGATTTGTCATGTACAAGACGCTCATAGCCAGCTGTTACAGCCTTAACCGAAAATGCATGCCACATAAGAACACCTTGATTCGCGTCTCAATTTGCATGCAACTGGAAACGAATATCAAAAATATGAAACATGGGTTTTGTGCATAACATCCTCATTTACCTGAATCTTGAAGAAATGGCCAAACAAAGTGACAGTTTGGGATATACAGATGGTTCTTAGAGAGGGTATTTTCCAGATTTGGTGTTGCGGCTGGTTCCAAAGTTGCCAACAGTTATGGCCGTGTTTCAGCTGTTACAGATCACAAGTTGGGGGTTCATTTCCTCATTTCCATGAGATAATTTTAATTATAAATATGTAATCAATCTCATTGAGAAGGGGGATTCATAGGAGAAAAAGGGGGAAGAGAATTCAATGTTATGATGTAGGATTTGATCCATATCTATTGTAATCATTCCATTCTGATAATACATGCTGGCAGTTTCTTAATTCTGGAGTTGTAGAATTTCATTGTGGAGATCCATCTCTGCTCAGTGGAGGAAGGGCCCTCTTCCCTGAGCAGATGCTGGTAGTGTTAATTGTAAGTATGTTATTTTGTAGATTTGTTTATTATTTAGTTCATGCTCTCATTCATTAGATTTACCATAGTTGTTTTATTATTCTGTTTATGTATTTATTCATTAGATTTATCATAGTGTTCTCCTGTTAATTCATTTTGATAGATTGTTGGCCAACACAACACTAATGTGTTATTGTTTAGATTTGCTTATTATTTCGTTCATACTTTCATACATTAAGCTTGTCATAGTTGTATGCTTTCATTCATTAGATTTGTCATAGTCGTTGTGTTGTTAATTCATTTGGTAGATCGTTGGCCAACATAGCACTTCTTTTAGATGTATGCAATTAGATCTTGTTTCATAAGAATTGATTCTGTTGAAGTGTGATTAGATTTATAGTTTGGATTTACGAATAGGTTCGAGGTTTGATTTACTTTCAAGAAGGTGTGATCTAGTTTACAAATAGTTTCGATTGCATACCAATAGATCAACAGTGTCAGGTAGAAATTGTGCTTGCATAGATCTTGCACGACAGCTTTGAAATAAAATACTTCCTCGGGTTGATAATTTATGTTTAGTACTCTGCATGTTAAGTTTTAATTAACTAACATATAGTGGGCCCAACATTTTGGCGCCATTGCCGAGGAAGTTATCAATGGTGAAAAAATACATCTAACATTGTTTTGTAGATGCATTGTTAAAGTAGGGCATGTAGGTTGCATGATTAAATTTGAGTTTATTGAATTTACTTTGAGTGTGAATTTTCTATCTTTGCATTTAGTTTTATTTTATTTTCAATCTTTGGAGCATAAATCTTATCATTTCCCTTAGTGGTGTTGTAAGCACCACCCATTCTACTAACAAGTTGACAGGAACATTCAAAGGAGGAGGCTCAAGATAGCACATAAAGAATCTAATGAAGAGATGACAAGCAAGAAAGATGCAGAAGTTGTTACCTTCAAATTTCCCATCAGAGATTCAAGAGGAGTGGCACCAATGAAAAGAATTCCCCCATATGTTCTACCAAATTTTCATGGTTTGGAAAATGAAGACCCTGATGTATTTTTATTTCAATTTGAAGTACTTTGTAGAGGATATGGTTATTGTGCTAATGATCAAAAGTTGAATGTGTTTCCCCTTACTCTAAAAGGAACAGTCCTCCAATGGTTCATGAGCCTCGGTGGGAATTGTATACAAACTTGGGAAGACATGAAACATGTATTCTTGAAAAGATACCAAGATTATTGCAGAGTCAAGGAAGACATCTTCGAAATGATACAAGGAGAAGAAGAGAGTCTGGAGGAATACATAGAATGCTTTCAATATAACCTCCAAAGATCCAAACAAAGAAAATTGGGGAAGGAGACCTTAAAAACACTTCTACTCAAGGGAATCCAAGCTGAATATTTAGAAATATTAAATATGATGGGAACAGGTAATGTATTTTAGTTAGCATATGATGATATTTATTAGTTATGTAGAAGGTATTCAAGAGGAAACTTCAAGACCGGTAAGAATTCTAAGGAACTTTTATCTCTATTTTTGAAATCTGCTGCAAAAACAAGAGTTTTATGAGCTGAAATCAGTCATTTATTTGAAAATTCTAATGGTGATATCAATGATTCACTAAATTCAGAATTGGTTGTTTTGCAGGATAAGGAAAAGCAGGAGGAAATAAGAGAAGCAAGGGATTTCCCTTTGGATAGTCTTGAAAGTTGTGGTATATGTGACTTGAAGCATTCGACGGATTGTTGCCCCTCCATACCAAGGATGAAAGAAACATATCAAAGAGATTTGGGGGTTGCATCCAACTCATTATAACAGTCATGGAAACTGTGGCCTACATGTATGGTTCAAAACTCTGTCCCTCCATTTCCTTACTCTCATACTCAATCATTGAATACTCTTCCACCATGGCAGCTGTTGCAGCCTCAATTTAACTCTGACCTACCTTATCCACAAGGTTGGAATGGCCTATCTTATGATCACATGGCCAATATCCCTCATGCTGCAACATAACTTGGTCCTTCAATATCAACCTCACAAATCAATCATCTACATCAACCACATCTATCTTCTCATCAAACTCCTTGGTATCCAACACAATTTCTTGTCCAATCCACCCTCCACCCTAACCATAATAAAGCAGTATAGTATGCTTACAGTGATGAACTACAAAATGTTCTACCTCATCTACACCATTGCAAAAAGGCTGTGTGTTGTTGCAGAAAATCTATACGAGGCCTGAACATGTTTTAAATCCAAGATTTGCAGATGGAGTTTCTTCTAGTCCTCATAAGCAAGCAAACAAGATCAACAAGACACACGTAATATTTGATGGAGAACAACCATTGGAACCAAAACCATCATTCACATCATTAGATCCAAAACTCTTATGCATTGAGGAAGACCAGTTGAATAAGGATCTTCATGGTATAACATCCATGAGCAATCAAGGGAACAAAGACTATATTGAAGCTTGGTTTCAACTTGTCATCGATCTCCAGCATCATTCCATACTTCACAAATTCTTGGCACCATCATTTCAAGGGAAGTTGATCTCTCATATCCTAGCATTCATAAAGTTATATTTTTCTATTGGAAGTATGAGCATACTTGAGTCACTTCTTCGAAAATGGCTCCATTGGAAATATGCATACACTTGAACAATTTTTATATTTCCAAGTAGAATAGGGTAGGATAGAATAACAAAATAAACCCATGCTTTTTTTTTGAATAAGTATGCTCTCTTCCCACGCTTTGTTGCGATCCGGAAGATCAGAAAGTAGAAAGATAAGGAATGTGTATGAGATGTTTTCATGAATGCTTTGGAATTGTTGACTATTTGAACAAAATGCTTAAATCATTTTTGTCATCAATTTTTCAATTTCAATTTGTTTCAATTTGTTACAAATAAAATATATATATATATATATATATATATATCAATTAAACAAAATGACAGTAATTAGGGAAGGTGAATGAAGGATCCACAGGAAAATGAGCCAACAATTATAGAACCCTTCAAGCTTGAACTTGGGCATGAATTTGTTAAGCTACAACACCCAACCGTGATTGACTACCGTCAGCTACGACAGTGAGATGCAACACCAGCTATGACAGTGAGCTGCAACACCCAGTTGTGAATGTACTGCAGGTGAGAATTTATAAGTTTGAGACATGTGTGTATTGCACATCATGAAATTTATTTGGTTTCCATTTATATATAACACATATAGGTGCTCAATGCTTGAAATTTTTGGTATGGATGTGTGTTATATTTAAATTTACATCATTAAAAACATTCACACCTATTCCGGTCACTTTTTGGGGGTCAAATTTCATTTATTAAAATTTTGGTGACATTTTGGCTTGAAAATTTTACTGAAACATAGTTGGGATAGTCCAGTTTTGGTCCTTATTTTTAAAATATGTTTACATCCCAAGTATCCCTTTGAATCTAGTTTCCAAAACAATTTGAATTTTTAATATTGGGTGTCAAACAAAAATTCTATTGCCAAAATACTAACAGGGTGTCAAGCAGGAAGCTTAGGAACAGAGCTGGGACAATCAATTTTTGGATTCCTTACTAGACATATCTTGAAAAATTGTTTCAATGGTATATTTCCCTATTAATAGAGTTTACAATGCAATTTGAATCACTCCATTCCGATGCCGTATACAAATTTTATGACCAAAATACCAACTGCCTATCACAAATCAGCATTCCTAAAACTTTGTTTTCTAGACTGTTCTTTGGCTTATTTGACCCATCAATTCTTGTTGGATTCAAAACCTGTTTCTAATGGAGATACCTACATGAATCTACTTTCATATCCAATTGGAATCACATCAATCCATTATCAAACGGAAAATTTAAGACTAAAACCGTGACTGTTGGTCTAGTCAAAAATTAAAAAAAAAACCTTGTCATGCAGGCTGTTACTGAGTGATTTGGAACATCATTACATCTAATTTTAAAAACCTATTTCTAAGGGAAATAGACCTATAAATTTACTTTCATTTGGCTTTGGAATCACTCAAATTGGACAAGGAACGAAGAAGCTATGATCAGAATACCGTTGGGGAGTCTAGATGGACATTGCTCTCCTGCAGGTATAAAATGGATTTTGCTTTGTTCATTTTTCTTTGAATTTGTTTTATAAGTAATTGGTTGTTGTTTTTTTTCATAAGTGTTGGGTGAAGAGAGACCAATCACCTCTCTTCTTCCATCATCTGATGTTTTATTGCAGGCAAGTGCTAGGTTTTTGCAGGTCCTTGGAAGAAGAAGGTCAATGCATACACAAGTGACTCTTGAAGACTTTTTCTCAATTTGCAAATGGATTGAGCACATAAAAAAAATGGAGAGATTGATGTGCAAACCATATAGAGTCCAATGTTCCCGAAGTCAAGTCTCATTGCTACATGCCAAGAATCATTTTTAGACATATGTCATACCAATTGTTGCCGAAAGAAACCCCTCAAGAAGCCAATTGCCCTATGGTAGATTCATTCACCCTCCTCATTTCAAAACCCTAAAAATCCATTCATGTCGAAGTCCCATTTTCCACTTCTTATGTAGTCACCATAACCGTTTTATCTCCCATCACTACTACATCATGACTTCACATATACTTTCCACTTCTAAGTTTCATGTTGGTTCTATTTTTCACTATGATTCTTCACAATCATTTATTTTGTACTCATATTGGATGATGTGGAATTCATTAAGGTCCACCTTCCAATGGTCTTGTTCCATCGACTCCGACACATCATCCGGGATTGAGATTAGATTTTTATAGTGCCCTGGTATCTGCATGAATCAATGGCAGATTTCCTTGTTGTTCATCATGGGGATTCATTAATGCCTCTTGATTGACAAATCTTGTAGGTGACTCGACTCCAGCACATCCATTCGTACCTGTCAATATGCACTAAGGTACTTTAGAGCTCACTGTCATCAAAGGTGAGTTTCTTCACATTGGTTAACGGCATACATTAATGGCTGGTAATCCAATGATTTCTTTCCATGCTCGACTTCAACACATTCATTCGCATGGTAAGAATTGTACCTCGGTTTTGTAGCAGCTGAAGATTATGTGATCTAATCAGGGATGATTTTAAGGAACCATACTTATTTAAAAGTGTATTAATGTTGGTGAATATTACCAATTCTTAAAACGCCAACTATAAAATGATTGGCGATATTTTTCAAAAAATATTTTATTTTCCAATGATTTTATATCATTTATATAATAATTTGACGATTTTTAGGGTGAAAATTTTTTACCCCATCAAAATTGGGCAAAATAGGGCTTCAAAAAATGGCGAATCTTTTTTGGGAGAAAAACATGGAAAAATAGCCCACTGGGCTAAAATTCGCCCCTAAAATTATCCCTGGATCTAATGGTTTCAACAATGACTTGCAGCATCATTTGTTCAGTAGTTTTGCAACTCCTTTCCATTTTCATTTCAGCAGTTGGTTTTCAGAATAAGAGAATGGGCTTTCTGCTTCTATGGTAGAATTTCTCCTCATCAATTGTCTCAGCAGTTAGTCTTATATGCAACCAGCACAACATCATGGATCAAATTCAGTCTCATCCAGTTTCAGCTCTAATATACATATGTCTCAGCATCAGATTGGCCTACATAGCTCCAGCATACACCAGTCCATTCATGTCAACCAAGGCTTTCATGGAGGTAAAACTTGAGGTAAAATAGCATGAGTTTTTTATTTATTAAAGATTTAGGGAAATGTCATGAAGAACCACTAAGCATTAGCCATTTCCATTATCTATATAGCATTTTATGTCCATCCATTTCCATCATTTCCCACTCAATTCTAACACTTCATTATTCATGCACATCCACTTCAAAGTCCTACCCAACATCTCACCAACCCAACTGACCAAGCATGAAAATAATCAAAGGATACCTTATTGTTGTCACACAAGAACCAACAATAGAAATTTTTGCTGCTGCCACACAAGAACCAGCAGTAAGAAAAGAAGTCTTGCTACTGCCACACAAGAACCAGCAGTAAGAAAAGAATCATTGCTACTACCACATAAAAACCAACAATGAGAAGAAATAAAGCAGTTGCTTGAAGGTTGTTCTTTCCAACTTTGGGATTTTGTTTATGCATGTGGGAACTACAAATCCTCTATGGCTACAAATTGAGGAAATGATGCATGAGGGCATGCTTTGCATTCAGTTTAAAAGGTAGTCCTATAATAATTTGCAGCAAGTTTATGACCAGATTCAAGGTTTACAGATTGTTTTCCCATTAAAAATGTTCTCTTGAAGTACAAGCAAAAATGATTGGGGAGTTTTCTGAATTCATTAATTATCTCAAGAAGCCTAAAAAACCATTGAAAAAATGATCTACTGCTGTCACACAAGAACCAGCTGTAGGAACACAAGGCATTGTTGTTGCTTTTCGAGAACTTACCGTGGTAGAATTCTATGCTGCCATATAACAGAGAATACATTCAGAGGTACGAGTTTCATTGTTCAGTGATGCCCACATTGGCTTACAATTGTTATCATGGTCCTTGCATATTTGATGTTGTGATTCATAATGGAAGAGAGATGTTGTTGTCACTATGAAAATATTCCCATAATAATGAAAGACAGACTAGCCTTTGGGAAAACATGCTTATATTTACATGGCAGCAAACCAAGTTTTTTTGGGGGGACATGAGATTTCATGATTACAGAGTTTCTATCCACATAACAAAAGCATCAATTGTTAGTGCTAAGCCATGCTCAACCCACGGTTTCATGACCAGTCAACTATTTCTAGCTCATTTCATTGCTGCATCTTAGAAGGTGAAGGTATATCCAAGGCAAAAATGAAGGTAATAGCATAATACATATTTCAATGATTATGTTTTAAGTAATCTGAGTTTTTGGAGCAACAATACATAGTCATTTCCAGATCCATGCTCTGTTTTCAAAATTAGATTATTAGAAGCTACATGAATGTATGAAGTGAGATACATACATTCATATGTTTTGTTAATTGATACAGAGATTTGTTGAATATGGTGGCTACCAACTCTTTTGAAATGGCTTGGTGCTTTGAGATTCTCATTCTTAGTTGGATATGGGCTTTATGCTTGCTGCAATTGGCTTTTTAGTGCTATATGTTTTCATTAATATTTTTATGAGCATGAAAACGATTGAGAGGATCTCTTGAACCACTTTGAAGCAGTCCTACCATACACAACAATTGAAAATTTGTCATTTTTATCAGTAATAAATTTTATAACAGTATGGAGGATTGATGTGCAGATCAAAACTTGTTTTCTGCCTTGAAGAGTCTCATCAAAGCATGAGTATATGATGTATATCCTCAGTTTGGGGGAGATGGCTATTTTACATCTAAGATGAGAACTCTTCTTTTACATGAGGACATGCGACATATTTAGTTTGGGGGAGTGGTTTTTGACATTCTTTGTGCATACTGATTTTTACTCATTTACAGCTTGCAAAAGGGCAGAAATTGAAGTGGGCATATCTCTCAAAAGGTGATCTGGGTCTTCATGAAATTTGGTGAGTAGATGCACAAAGGTAATATGAACAATACCTCAAAGTTGCAGCCCAAACCAGTTTGTATTTTGTGAAATATTGGTTCAAGAAGTTTAGCTGCAACACACTTTTTCATATTCATCTACAAAAAGTGCAGAATTTGATTTGAACATATATTTAAATTGGTAAAGTGGATTTTCATGAAACTTGGAAAAGGGATGAATAACATCAGGATGAACAAACGTGGCAAGTTTTAGCTCAATCTAGTGCACGGTTTTCGAGAAAATGACCATCATCACCTACATCCATTTCACATTTTTCTTGAAATCCGTGATGTGGGTTTCTCTAATTTTTGGTGTGGAGATGCATTAGAATGGTAGTTAATTTTTTGCAAAATTTCAACCCAAAAAAGTTTGTATTTTTTGAAATATTGGTTCAGAAAGTTCAGCTACGACACATTTTTATTCATGTTCATCTACAAAAGTGCAGAAATTGAAATGGGCATATCTTTCAATTGGTAAGTTGGATTATCATGATTTTTGGACAAGAAGTTCATAATACGAAGATGAAAAATATTGGTAATTTTCATTCCAATCCAATGTACGTTTTTTGAGAAAATGGCCATAATCACCTACAGCCAATTTGCATTTTTCTTGAAATCCGTGATGTGGGTTTCTCTGATTTTTGGTGTGTAGGTGCATTGGACTAGTATAAACATTTCTAAAAAATTTCAGCCGAACCTAGTTCCTCGTTTGGAAGAAAATGGCTTTGGAATTTTTTCGTTCAAAAGGTTGTAACACCATAAAATATTGCCATTTTTCCATTCCGTGTAGCTGTAACTCCGTTTTTCGTTCCATTCAGCTGTGACTCCATTTTTCGTTTCGTTCAGTTGTGCCTCTGTTTTTCGTTCCATTCAGCTGTTCAGCTGCAACTCCTTTTTTCGTTCCATTTAGCTGTTCAGTTGCAACTCCGTTTTTCGTTCCGTTCCGCTGTTCAGCTGCGACTCCACCAAATTCACTACTAAATTTAGCACTATTTGGGCTGCGACTCCATTGAAATCTTCGCTAAAACCTTAGCCAAATTCTCTGCTAAAAATTTAAAAAAACAATAAGCTGTGACTCCGCCAAATTTCTACTAAATCCTCTGCTAAAAAGCTGCGACTCCACCAAATTTTCTGTTAAATCCTTCGCTAAGTGACTTTGCTAATTTCTGTTAAATTCTCCATTTCTTCTGGCTGCAACTGTGTGAATGGTAAAATGAAAGAACAAGTGAATGAGTTGTTCTAGTTGGATGCTACACATGTATTGGGTTGCATGAGGACATGCAACAAGTTCAGTTTGGGGGAGATGTTGGGCCCTGTAATTGTCCATTTTTCCACCACTTATCAACATATATTTCATCCATTTTCTTTCCATTATCGCCCATTTATCATTTCATTTTCCATCCATTTGTTGTAACTGTGCATAAAACAGCATACTACCTCCATTGATGTTTTAAGTGGTTGATAATGATTATTTTCCTTTATCTTTGATGAATTGAAGACTATTATGCATAATTTTGCTAATGATGGTTTGTGGAGTGATTTGTCACATACAGGATGCTCATAGCCAGCTGTTACAGCCTTAACCGAAAATTCATGCCACATAAGAACACCTTGATTCGTGTCTCAATTTGTGGGCAACTGGAAATCAATCTCAAAAATATGAGACATGGGTTTTGTGCGTAACATCTTCATTTACCTGAATCGCAAGGAAATGGCCAAACAAAGTGATGGTTTCGGATATACAAATAGTTCTTAGAGAGGGTATTTTCCAGATTTAGTGTTGCGACCGGTTCCAAAGTTGCCAACAGTTACGGTTGTGTTTCAGTTGTTACAGATCACAAGTTGGGGGTTCAGTTTCTTATTTCCATGAGATAATTTTATGTATAAATATGTAATCAATCTCATTGAGAAGGGGGATTCAGAGGAGAAAAATGGGGAAGAAAATTCAATGTTATGATGTAGGATTTGATCCATATCTATTGTAATCATTCCATTCTGATAATACATGTTGGCAGTTTCTTAATTCTGGAGTTGTAGACTTTCATTATGGAGATCCAGCTCTACTCAATGGAGGAAGGGCCCTCTTCCCTGAGCAGATGCTGGTAGTATTAATTGTAAGTATGTTATTTTGTAGATTTGTTTATTATTTAGTTCATGCTCTCATTCATTAGATTTATCATAGTTGTTTTATTATTGAGTTCATGTTTTTATTCATTAGATTTATCATAATGTTCTCATGTTACTTCATTTTGATAGATTGTTGGCCAACACAACACTAATGTGTTATTGTTTAGATTTGCTTATTATTTTGTTCATGCTTTCATACATTAATCTTATCATAGTTGTATGCTTTCATTCATTAGATTTGTCATAATCATTGTATTGTTAATTCATTTGATAGATCGTTGGCCAACATAGCACTTCTTTTAGATGTATGCAATTAGATCTTGTTTCGTAATAATTGATTCTGTTGAAGTGTGATTAGATTTATAGTTTGGATTTACGAATAGGTTCGATGTTTGATTTACTTTCAAGAAGGTGTGATCTAGTTTACAAATAGTTTTGATTGCATACTAATAGATCAACAGTGTCAGGTAGAAATTGTGCTTGCATAGATCTTGCATGATAGCTTTGAAATAAAATACTTCCTCGGGTTGATAATTTATGTTTAGCACTCTGCATGTTAAGTTTTAATTAACTGACATATAGTGGGCCCAACATGTCTAACTGATGTAACTATCATGGTCGCTCAATATGAAAAAGGCACCATATAAAATCTAAAGGAGTCATGGCCACAAGTGAATAAGGTGGATCCATGCTCAATAATTGATCGTAGCCATAATAATACAAGGTGGATCTATGTCTCAACAAATGTCACGTGAAGTGTGACAAGGTCTTATGTAATTCAGGAAATAGAAAAAATATGATGATGCTACTATCAGCCCAAAGTTTTCAATCCAAACAGCCCAAAGGTACGAATCCTAACTATGTGAATAAAGGAGTTGAAGTCAAACATGGAGGAAACCGTTTGATTACCAGTCATTGATGATGATTGTTAACAAACATGAGGGAAACCACCATTAATTAAAATGGTCTCCAAGGTACCTACTACATTCTAACAAGTGTGAATACAAGGTCTTGAAGTCAAACACCTGAAGAATCCATCGAGTAGGAGACATTAAGGTATTCCCATTACCCAATAGTGATGGAAATTGCCATTGATAACCACAATCCCCAGGATACTATCATAAATATCTAAATTTCATTCCCAGAGTAAGATGTGTTGACGTCGATAGGAATAGATCCATTGGAAGGAAGGCAATAAAGAATCCTCCATCATCCAACATGAGGTAAGTCAAAGACTGATGGATCTGGAACTGGAACAAATTTTTGGAGCAAGAACCGTCGAAGATTGGATGTAATGAACTGATGCCAAGGAATGGCCGACACAAAAGGTCAAAGCAACTACAAAATGACCGACAAAGGTTTATCCTTGAACAGTGAGCACGACACAAAAGTTATTTTTTCATCTTTTGACATGAAATGACCGATGATACAAATCTACAATGTAGGAGACATTGATGGATTCCCCATATAATTGGAAAAGAAACCAAATGGAGGAGTAAAAACTTTGAATAGGGGTAAAGTAAAAAACTAGGACCCAACTTTTGATAGAATCAAAACTGGTGCTTTGTTCAAGGACACAACACTTGCTGCCATGATATAAAAAACATGTGAATGAACTTCTCTTTCCCCTCTTTCTTGTAAAGGTTTGACGAGTCCAAGAAATAAAAACTAAGGACCTTCTTCATTGTTGATAGTCTCGAAGAAGAGATAAAATAATGCTTGCTAGTGCACTGATTCGTGGATTTTACAAGCCCAAATTAGTGAATGCTCGATGATGTTTTCATAGTTTTGAGAGTTTGAAAACGCCAAAGAAGAATCTAAGGGGGTTCTTTTTCGTAAGGTTAGTCTCCTAAGTCTAAAAAAGTATAAAACAATCCAAAGGAGAACTCTCTTAGCTCAGGAAAATTAAGGTATTCATTTTTCATAGTTAGTCGGCAAGGTTTAAAAAAGGGGTAAACTATCACCAAAACGACACTCCTACAGAAGAAAGTAGAAATGCTTTAGTTTTAATGAGTGTGAAGGAAAGAAAGATCACTCGGAATGTTCTATTTATTTATGAGAATGGTACATACAACAACAAAATCGATGCTTTGTACTAGGGTTTAATGAGCATGACAATGACATAAAAAACACTCGGAATCTTTTTCATGTTTAGGTCCATAGCACGAAAAAGAGAAAAGTGAGTGCAACTAAGGTTCTTTTTCCGTAAATTTAGTCCTATAGGCCCGAAAAATAGATAAACTTATACCTAAAGATACTCTTCTAGATTTTGAAAAAATAGAGTATTCATTTTTCCTAATTAATCCACATGGCCAGAAAAAGGGGTAAACTTATACCTATGTTGATGTTCCTTCATATCCTTTAATGAGTTTGAAGGGACAAGTGAACTCGGTGATCTAGTCACATTTAAGGACTCATACCAGGGCTTGAAGATAACTCCACATATTTCATGTAAAGTTTTAACGAGTCTAGAAAATTCAACTCGCGACCTCCTTACTTTTTTTAATGAGTTCGAAGGAGAACAAAATAATTCTCTAAATGCGAGGAGAGTGTCAGAGGCAGGAGAAGCTAGTTCCAAGTGCAAGGAACAAACCTAAGCATAATGCAAGGAACACGAGCAAGATAAAGACACTAGGGGAATGTCTCCTTAAGGTAAAAGGTGTCAAGTTGCAAAAGAAAAATGGTATGAATCTAAGTGATGACGAGAGCATATATGAGGGCATATACAACGAGCTAAGAGTGTGGAAGCCGACATCGAGATCATAAGAGCGAACAGGGTACATGCAAGTGCAATTACAGCTTGCAACAAGGCGAGGTCAGTAAACAGTTGTGAATCCAACTGAAAATCATGTCTCTAAGAAACAACAACATTCAGATCATATTCAAAAGAAAAGATTCGACGTAGGTCACTTTGGTAGAAACACGTGCAATTTTTCTATCTTCTACAAAAGGCCTAGTCAAGTAAGAATCAACAGAAGAGGACTTTATAATGCCAACTCCTAAGGGTTTATAATCAATAAGATCAACCTCAGAAGAAAAGAAAAAATCAACAGGGGAGATAGAGTCTGCAAGAACAAGCTTGGTATCACAAGAGTTGAAAAATCTATAAGCAAAATCAAACTTATCAAGATCACTAACTTGCTGATCAAAGGGAGAGTCTGAAGACTCAACAAAACCAACATAAGGATATCGATAAATGGAAAGATCAGGATTATTAATAAAATCAGGGCTAGACTTAGTCACAACTGAACCAACATCCATAAGAAGGACAGACTGTATCAAAGACTCTAGGAAGACTTCACCATAAGGAAGTAAATCATCCCAAATATGACACATGTATGAACTTTCAAATGGTTCAATAGAGTGGAGAGCAGGCTCCATAGTCTGCATAGGATGAATCACCTGGTCAACTGTTGGGACTGAGTCCTGAGAAGGTAAGCATGAACAAATATGCTTCTTCTCAGTAGAAATTGAGTACAAGGGATATGAGGCCACATAGCTCACCCATAGCGAGGTAGTGTCTACTGAGACACTGGGAAACAATAAAGGAAATACTTGGTCTCTAGTTGGTTTAGGAGAGGGATCAAGAAAATCAAACTGATCAATAGTGACAATGTCTTTGTTATGATTAAAGTACATCACACGGAAGAACATTGACACTACAGCTTGCATGGCATAAACATAATCATGCCTGAGGAGCATGTTGAAGTCCAAGGGGTCCTCTATCACCATGAAATAAACTAAGAAAATTTTCCCACCCAAAGTAATAGGTGTTTGAGAAAGAATTCCCAAAGCTATACTAGTCCTTCTATCAAAATCCAGTAAGTGACTATCAGTCGACATAAGGCTAGGATATCCCATGCCTCACCAAGCATGTGCAGATAAAATACTAACTGGGGCTCCTTCATTGAAAATACAATGAGCAATCGTGTAATGTCCAACTTTGACCTTTATCTGGAAAGGTGCAACAAAAAGAAGGCATGACTCAACTAGGCTATCCCAATCAAAGGAAGCAATCCGAGAGCTTGGTGGGGGTTCATTCGAAGCGAGGTCAGTTCCCCCTTTTCCAGAAGGTTCTGAACTTGCAGTGAAGAAAATATGACTAGCAGAAGATTCACTCTCCAAAGGAAGAGTGGAATCGATCGAAGAAGGCATTGACTCAATTTCTTGATGGAAATCACTCTCTGAAAGGAGAGTGGGATTGACCATAGATTACATCAGTTCAATCACTTGGTAAATGTCCCTCTCTAAAGGGAGAGTGGGATCAACCAAAGATAATATTGATTCAACCACTTGATCAACCGAAGCTTGAATAGGTTGTTGAGAAACTTCAGATTGTTCAAGAACGGGATGTCCTTGGAACCATACTCCCTAAACCTCTGCAATAGTAGGGAACTAATGGGTAAGTTGGTCACCCTCACAATGTCTACAAGGAAACTTCGGCTTGCATTTTGAACTGTTAGTTTTCTCAACAGTGTCAGCATGACTTGCATTGGTTGACTGCTTGCCCCTAGTATGACCTCCATAGGATGAGTAGTTAGGTCCAACATGACTAGCAGAGGCTGATTGTTTGCCCCTAGCATGACCTCTAGAGGTTGGGTGGTTAAGATCAACTTGACTAGCTAAGGTTGAGTTTGTGCCCCCAACATGAATTTCAGAGGCTGGCTGGTGAGGATCAACTTGACTTACAGAGGTTGAGTTTTGGGTTCCAACATGACCTGTAGAGGTTGGAGGGGTGTCCCCAACATGAAGTACAGAGGCTGAGTGATTGGATCCAACATGACTTGCAAAGGTTGGAAGGGGTCCACCAGCGTGACCTGTAGAGGCTGAGTGGTGAATATCAACTTGACTTGCAGAGGTTGAGTGCTTTAGTCCAACATGACTTAAAGAGGTTGTATAGGTTCCCCCAGCATGACCTCTAGAGGCTGGGTGGTTAGGATCAGCTTGAACTACAAAGGTTGAACAGACACCCCCTTGATTTTAAGTATTCTTCATATTCCTCCTCCTTCTATTCCTTTTAGACTACAGGTTACTAGTATCAAAACTTTCAACACCGCATGAGATAGAAGGAGGAGGAAATGAAGCTACAGGTGAAGGGGAAGCAATGTTTTGATGCCCTTGATATAAGGCTCTTACTTGAGAAGTATCAATAGCATTTAGGACAGTTGGAGTGGAAAACAACCAAAACGGTATCCCTAGGTTGAATGCAGGTAGATTCAAGGTGGCCATCAATGGAACACCATCATTCTTGGTGAGAGGAAAAGTACAAGGAGACCCTAGAAAGGGGGTCTCCTGATTGGTGTTTGTAGGGGTCTTAGCCATGGTTTCTGACTTTAACAAGTAATACAAGTCTGAGGTCAACTCATAACCAACATCACAAAGAGCACACCACTAGAAAAATTCCTACGTACCAAGACCGGGCACATAAGGATGCCTTCCAAAGGAGAGTCTAGGATGATAAGGGCCTAGAACTGACTAGTGAAGGTTAGAGAGTAGTTGCTTGGCGTCTCGTGATGATTTTTCTTGGTGAAAGCACTGGAAACACCCAACTGTTATAGTGGATTTCACCACACTAGGTGAATCACACATTGTATGGCCTTCCCCTGTCTCGCTGTAGACTCATTAGCCCATATGGACCACTTTTTGTCTTTTGATGTGTCCTTGATAATCCCTAAAAACATAAGAAAAGTGATATACGCGGCTTTTTCCCTGATAACTGCGTACATACGCGGATATTCCCTCTTTAGTCGCGTACATCGGGATGTGTGCATAATCCAAAACCTTTTGGAGCGTTCCTTGACTTGGATCCGACTCATATGACTCCTGGCCTTCCATATGCCTTGAGATCGCACGGATTGGACCTTTCAGTATCCCTTTGAAAAGCTATATAAGGAACCCATTGAGACATTGAAAGCATAAGAGAGAATTGAGAGTAACGAAACTATAGTCCATTGTTGCTAGAACTTATGCTTGAGTCTGCATCCCTTTGTCCCTTGGAGCACTGTTGTGTTCTTCCCAAGCTTGCCTTTTGCTAGTAAGCTTGCTATCGAAGTGATGGAGGATTGAGGTGGTGGAGGCCCAAGTGGGGGATTCAGTTTCTCCGGTTCGTAGAAGTGCCGTCAGAGGTTGGCACTTGTAATATTTGATTCATATTAATAGAAATATCTTTTCCTGTCTAGTAATGTGTATTTGAATGAATATTGTATCCATTGGAATATGTCAAATGCTTTTACATTATTGATTATATATGCTAGAATAGATCTAACACCATGAAATATAGTATGCTTGTATTGTTTACTTGTTGTTGAGGACGTGCTATAACAATTCAATCTGAACATTGGAAAGCTCAACGGGGATCTACTTCAACAGTCTGGAATAAGGTACGAGGTTCGATCCTTTAGTGTTAGACATTTTATTTCTATCGCATATTGGGAAAGATTGATTTCTGGAGTCTAGCTGTCTGTTGTGGTACCCCAAGCCATAGTAATTTCTCTCCGTAACACCAACCACCCTCCCAAATTATCAACCAAGGTTACCTTTCAAGTATACCCTAGGAGCAATGGAAATATCCTTCCACTTCCACCCATGTAAGAGTCCTAGATGTCAAGATGCTAAGGCTACCAAAATCACAAAGAAAGGTAGGTGGAATAGTCGTAGGTCCATTCGATGCACATAGGAAGGGTAGCTAAGCCTAAAAAATCAAGTAGTACCATGCGCCACATGGGGCCAGGAGGAGGTACTGGGTGAGTCCCAAAACATACAAAAGCTATGGTGTATGCTCCACTGAGTAGAGGAGGGGTATCTCCAAATCCTCAGTATCGCACGACCTCATGGTTGAATCCTGTGTGAGAGGAGCTTTCCGGTATCTTTCTCTACAAAGTTGGATTTCCTAAATATAGGCCACTATGTTTGAGTTTAAAGTTTTGGGAATTTAAGATATCCCTAACCCAAAACACTAGCCTAGACTAGTGTGTGTCATCCCTAGAAACAAACAATTACTAATATATTTTAGATATTAAACGTTCATTTTAAATGGTTGTTGATTACTCAAAGGGTGGTAGAGGTGAAACCAATGGTGTTTTACTCAATAGTAGAAACAACATGACTAAGCAAAAGAGAATGTGAAATGCAAAAAAAAACCTACTTCTCTTTCTTTTCGAACTGAAAATTGAAAGCCACGAAAGAAAATCTACTTTTTATTTTTTCAAAAACAAAGACATGCGATGCATTAATACTAAAACCCTAATCTATGTGCATATAAAGAAACTATGTGTTCTTTTTACATTTTCTTTTATAAAATTCAAAATAAAAATAGCCTATTAACTAATGCATGCAAAGCAAATAGACTATTACTCTACACCCCTCAAACAGGCCCCAGGGTTCCCTAAGACCGTGATCTAAAAATTACTTAAGGACCTTTATAACCATTATTTGCATGTGAATTTTTAAATGTCAATTACTCATAAGCAGGCTTAAAATGCATAATCAAAGAGCATCCATCATGCACATAAGCACATAAAAATGTAAGCAAACCATAAATGGACAAGAAATGATAACCGAGTTCACTAGACCTCTTAAATACGTCTTCGGGCCACTTCCAAATGTGAAGGTCGATTAATAAAAGCTTCAAATGCTTACAAAATGTGTATTCTACAAAAAATTATGAGTTCTATCACTAAGACACAGAAACAGACTGCACCAATGCGTTCCTCTCAAAAAATAAAAATAAAAATGAGTATAAGCTTGACCTGTTCGCTTGAGGCCTCCTCTAGCTCGCAAATCGAGAAAACCAATCTACAAAAAAGACAAAAGTACTAAATGTTCTATTCTTCATTTCAAGAACTGTGCCTGTACTCCAGATTCCACTTCAAAATTTGTGCAGCGCTTAGTTTCGAGCTCCGAGTGTTTAGCTTCGGTGTTCTCTGTTATGGGAAAAGGCATGGTTGTGGCCTATTATGGAGCTCAGCGCTTAACTATAAAAAAAAATTGTGTCGCAAACAAAGCTATAACCAGGCACGTAGCCTAGTGGTAAGGATGCTCCACTTAAAGACGGATGTCCCAGGGTCAAACCCGTAGACCTCTCCTTCCTTTCCTCGTTTTGTTTTTACATTCTCACAAAGGTTATGTATTACACCATAGCATATGGTTTAACATAGGGCACATTTACTAGTATGTTGACATATCATATGGTTTGTTTACATTGTGGAAATTGTTATGTATTACACCATAGAATATGGTTTAACATAGGGCACGTTTACTGGTATGTGTCATTTGTTGGCGTGTTTACTGGTATGTTGACATATCATATGGTTTGTGGTATTTGAAGGATTGGTTGCCATATCATAAGGTTTATGGTTATGGTTTGTTGCGGTGAAATTGTTTAACATATTATATAGTTTGGCATATCATGTATATTATTAGTTGAGGGCTAAGCCCTTAACCACCCTTTTTTTCCAATCTTATATTTGTTTATAAAGGAGTATGATCAAACCTTAATAAGGTGTTTTGGGTTCAATTCTCATAACTCTTAACCACATCTTCATTTAACCATTTTTTAATCATCATAGTCGAAACTTCAACTGTTGACGACTTCCTCATCCAGAGATTTTTTTCTCTGATACGAACGTCACTCGAAAGTTGTTGATGAGCTATTTCACTTTGTAAGCATTTATTTTCCTTTTGAATACTTTAAATTCTATCGACTTTGAGATGATCCACCTAAATCAGACCGGATAGAACCTCTCTTAGAAAGAAGGCTTACAAAGGTAAACAAGCCAACTACTTTGGCATGAAGAGATTAAGAAACAAGACTGAAACACATAAGAGTCAAGAAGTCCCATGAATCAATCTAGACCTACAAACAAAGGTTGTTTAGTACCTTGTCCAACAAGGTCAATCCAAAGAAGGAGGTGGGGGGGAAGGAAGCAAAATAGGATAAAGGAATTGAAAAGGACTTACAAGATAGATAAAGAGCACCTAAAAGATATGACACTAACTCCCTAGAGTCATGTACATGTAGAGGACCCTAGAAGACCTCTCAAACAACCCTCAAACAACAAAAAAACCACAAAATTGATGAAAAAAGACACATTTAGGGGCATTCGCAAGTTGTTCTAAGGAAAGTTCATGAATGAGTCATAGGTTTCTAGTATACAAGGTCGCAAATGCATCTAGAAATCACGATTATTTAGTCCAATGCCTGTGAATGGGTGGCAAACAACCCAGAAAAGGTCTAAAATTTCCTTAGGAAGGAACGGGAGGTGTTCTATCAAGTCTGAGAGTTGATCCTAACTTGTAAGAATGACCTGAAACCTTAAATACAATGGAAAGAAGTCAAGAAAACCCCAAACAGACAAGGAGATCCCTAGTGGAGTCACCAATTTTGTTGTAGAGGAAAGTGTTCCTATGGTTGGGGGTTAAGAGGCCATCAACATACTAGGGTTGAAAGACTGATGTACAATGTTCCATAAGCAAATGTAAGAAAGATTCAGAGACAAGTAAGGTCCATACCTGATTCACTGAAGGCTGGTCCAGGCTTTCCCTATCCCTTCTCCATCTCCTCTTCTCCAAGAGACCTAGAAAACAAGTTATACCTTCCTCAAACCAAATAGACTGTATGAAAGTAGATTATGTTCAATAAAACATGAAACCCTAATATGATAAACATCATCATATAATCATAACATAGATTCAATCATACATTGAACATTTATTTGGGAAAAAGAAGTAAATCACATCTTTATTAATCAAGTGGAAGAAGTACAAGGTTCATGTTTTCCTCTTTCTAAGCACCTCATGAAAACTTGATCCGGTTCTCCTATTTCTCTTCTCCAAGGAACTCAACCTCCAAGCTCTACAGCACTGGAAAGATGTAATTATAGGGAAAAGGTATGGGGGATGAGAGTTCCAATTCCACCAGAACAACAATGCAAAGATTCAAGTCCCCTACATAGACCTCTCTCCCTCTCTTATATACTTTCTTGAAGAGTAGGGGTCGAATAGGGATCAATTACAACTTCCCAATCAGTTCCAAAGCCACCCAAACTGACCCTAATTTCGAGAATTAACATATTTTTATATTGTTTGACCATTATAGGTGAAAATCGCAGGTCCAATGAAGTAGAGTCATGAATACAAATGTATAACCGTGGGTTCTGCTAAGCAAAGTCAAGGTTATGTAGAAAAAGATCATTTTTAGGGTACTTCCAGGAATTTCCAGTCTTTGGTGTCTTATGGAAAGTTTTTTCTTTACTCAGGTAACTTTCCAACGATCTAGAGAAGAGGTCAAAAAAGGTTACAAAAGTCTAGATATGGATCCTCCAATATAGGTGTTTTTTCAATGACTTTCATGAAGTGTCGACATGCGATGAAATCATGGGAAAGTGGTCACAGGAAGAGATGTGTCATTTTAGGCTATAACACTAGGGTTTAATGTTAATATAGTAAGGGATAAACTGCTACTACTATTCCCATAGGTTATTGGTCTAGAATTAAGTGATTGAACAAATATCAAAGAAGACAAATAGAATGAACAGAGAAAAGGGAATGAAGGAATATGTGCTTCTTTGGTTGTCCTTGACCTTTTCCTTTTCTAAAGCTTCAATGCAGCCCACCTTCAAATTTGCACATAAGGAGGCAAGAGACCTTTCTCAAATATCTTGTGTCACCATAAAGTTATAAACGAAGCATAAATCAACAACATATGCGATCTACCCTAGTTAACCTATTGGGAGGGCTAAGCCCTTTAAGCCGATAAGAATAAACAAAATGGTACTTGACAATCAAATTTGGACATTATTCAGTGGGGAGAGACAACAAATCTCTATTAAAATGATAAAATACAATGTGTATAAGTATATTTGATCATGTTGCAGGAACTCCTAGAACCAAACTCTAAGTCCCTCCATAATCAGATCCACTCACAATCCTTTCTCCTATGTCTT
Organism: Pseudotsuga menziesii; assembly: GCA_001517045.1. Taxonomy (NCBI): domain Eukaryota; kingdom Viridiplantae; phylum Streptophyta; class Pinopsida; order Pinales; family Pinaceae; genus Pseudotsuga; species Pseudotsuga menziesii. Next base: position 116,570 of record LPNX010827497.1, on the reverse strand, counting down.
CAGTATCCTCTTGCATATAATGAAGAAGTCATAGGATAACTTCGACATACAAATGGGAAGATGTATTAGAGACAAAGATCTTTGAGTGGGGAGTCAAGTTTAAAAACTCAAGGTCATAAAGGTTCTTCCAGCTTAACAATAATTTGGGTTTTCTCTCTCCTCTCCTATCTCGATACGAATTCCTTTTTAATGAGTTTTTATCTTGGTTGAGATTGTCACGTCCCCTACCCTCTACTCTTGGAGAGAGAGGACGCGACTACACACTGATATGCTCTATAAAATCTAGGCAATCTAGCCCTATGAACATAATAAACAAATGCATTGAAATAAAGCATACATATGCAGATGCATAATGCAATAATATACAACGGAAGCAAAATTCATTTCAACACATTCAATATGTTCATAATAATTCATGAAGAAAATGCATTGCAAAATTAACACAAGAAAATATTTATCTTGAAATGGAGCTGCCCCGCAACTAGCTATGTCGCTGCAACGCTCCACCAAAAAATAGGCCAGCATTCTCATCAATCTCTAGTCACTGCTTCCACCCTCGATATGGGCATGATTTCCACAAGGAACTAAGCAAAAACAGGCTCACACATAGCCAAAAAACATCAAAACTCAGCCAGGACAAAATACAGTTGGGTTTATCAGGCTGCTAAGGCATTGGAAAGGATGAATTGTTAAGCTAGTGAGCTCAACCACAGAGTTGTGGAAACCTACACATGATCTGGCTTGGACTCCATAATACCTACACACCCAACACAAGGAAGTATCACTTTCACTGCTACACAGTCCCTTGGGCCATACCTTCCCTTCCAGTGCTCTTCAAGGTGTGCATAGAAAGATAACCAGCTCCTCTTGATCTATCTGTGAGGTTCCTCTCTTTAATAGATTTATCAAGCCAATTCTGGGCCTCTTCCACTCCTAAGTCTTTCAGACCAAAGCAGGGATGCACACAACAACAAAATACAAATGTTGGGCATGAAGGAAAATGTTTTGCAATTAAAAATGGATTGGCAAATAGGGAAATCAACCCTGGGTGAGCAAACTCGATTTCAACAAACGTTTATGGAGAAAAAATACCTCTGCAAACCCCCAATTTGTGAATTCGAACTCAAAACAATTCTATGGGAATTATAGGAGTAAAATTGGCCTCCTCAAGCCCCCAAATCGGGAATATATGTTGCACATTCACTCAACAACACAAAAATGGGTTTTCCCAGCCATGGAAATGAAGGAAACAACAGAAAAGTGTGAGGAAAAACGCCCATCAAGCTCCTCCTACGCGAGGAAGACAAAAACATGAATGAGGAATGGGTGAGGAATGGATTTCTAGGTGATAACTTGCCCATTAATTCAAAATTTGAATTCCCAAAATGGGTGGCTTCCCCAATACGAATTTGACTGCCATACTCTTCCATTCCCAAGAATTAACTACCTCAACCAATTTCTGGAAGAAATAAATGATTGGGTGCAAAAATACAAAAAGGGTAGTTGACAGCTTTATGGGTTCTCCCATTTCCATTTGTATTTACCCTATTGGCTCAAGGGTTTAAATAATCCCCTCCCTATTCCTTGTGAAATCATGCCCCCATCTTTTTGTTGCATTGACATAGCTAGTTGTGGGTATTTTTATTAAATTGCATATTTACATGATGTCTTCAATTTATAATGTTCCTGGCTAGCACAAAACCACGATTATCGATTTTTACTGCCGATACATAAAAACGCTAAATCCATGGTGGGGCCTTGGCCTTTAGCTCCTCGCCATGATTTAATAATGGTATTTACATCATATACATTTTTAATGCAAATGGGGTCAAAATCGGGATATTACAAAGATATTTAAGAGGTAGTTTTGAATGGTTATCACTAAGGAACTACTATCCGAATTGTTTGATTTCATGAATTTTTGTGAATTTTATATTTTCTGTGAATTCACAAGGCCCACACACCTTGCAGGATGAAACGGTGTATGGCCACGCACATTTCTAAAGGAGTAAGTGTGTGGGGTTCAAAGATGTTGGTTGTCATTTTGGATGAAACTAACGTGGAATTCAACGTTATTAGTAGCTATTAAGGGGACTTCTAGTTATATTAGGGGAATTCATATCCAAATTAGAGATATTTTAATGTTGTTTGGGAGGATCTAATGCCATTAGGGTCATCTTTGTGTTGTTCGGGTCATTAGGGTAATTAGATGCCAATTAGTGTTATAACAATGATGGGTATACAACCTCATTGTACTCCTATCACCACATGGATCAACCTCCACTTGCCATATGGTATCTTGGTTATTTTTCATGTATCTTTTCAAAAGGGCATAACTTTAATATATGGGGTATGTTTTAAATGTCATATTTTTTGAAACTATCTATTTTTTCTATCTCTTTCCATATGGGTAGCCTGTATTTTTTTCAAGCCATCTTATCTACATATTATAATATAGATAGCCCAATTAATCTCTCACTTACCAATTCAAATTAATTATCATAAAAAAATTGTATGTTGTATTTAGTATGAAGTAGAGGACTTTATCTAGTTATCTTCATGGGAACAAAAAATTCCCATGTTCTATCATTAAAGAGAGCCAAATGGAATAAAAAATGACAAAAAAATAGGATTGATAAAAATGCCCATCTCCAATTATCTATAGTTTCTACTTCAAGGAAGTGAGAAACCAAATGTAGCATGGCAAAAGATGAAAACTATGTTTGGTAAAAACATTGATATTTGAAACCACTAGCTCAAAAACCAATTGATTGTTGTTAATCCCAATGATTTATCTTGCATAGAATATTTTATATTTAAGTTTAAAACACTTAGACTTTTACTTATTGAATGTAATATTAGAAATATGGGTGATCATATTATGTATGTTATTCTTGCTAATATTAGTAATGTATATTCTATTTTTGTACCTTCTTACCATACTTTATCTAAAAAAATTTCCTTGATTATGGCACTCTATAGGTATCATCTTTGGAATAGATTTTCCAACAGGATATATATTTATTATTGAATGATGATATTTACAAGAGTATAATGCGTCCTTTATAAAAATCAATTATCACCATTAAATGGTGCAACCTATCAAGCCGACATTAATTAATAACTACTAACTAACTATTTAGTTTTATTACAAGTCATCCCTCTCTAGAATACTTCGTCCACGAAGTATTGGTAAGGATCGGTGGCGCAAACAAAAAATCTTCATTCTCCCATGTAGCTTCCTCATATGGTAAGTTTCTCCACTTGATAAGGTATCCCTTGACTGATCTGGAGCGAAGCGTTTTGGTTTTAATTTCCAAAATGCATTATAAGTTCCAACATTATTTTTCCTTCATCATCTAACATAGGCAATTTAGTTTGTATGTGAGTGGCTGAGCCCAGTCTCTTCTTAGGCATGACACATGGAATACATCATGTATTTTTCCTTTATTTGGGATGTCTAGAGCATAGGCCACTTGTCCCACTCGCTTTCTCACTTTATATGGGCCATCAAAAGTGGGTGCAAGTTTATGGTTTTTGGAGTTTTTTAGTGAATTTTGTTTGTACGGTTGAAGGCAAACAAACACCCAATTGCCCACTTCAAATTCTCAATTGGTTCTGTTTTAGTATTCTTATTGTTTCATGTGGTTTCTGTTAAGAACCCGTGTCAACCCTCCTCTTTATTTTGTTGCATATTTTATTGGACGCATATGCTTTGTAAATCATCCGGTTAGTATGTTGTGTTATCCCACATTCATGGGGATTAATAGTTGATGTTAAGTCATCCAGTTAGTATGTTGTATTCTCTCACATTCATGGGGATTAATAGTTGTTTAGATTAAACTTGGTATATAACTAAGTGTTGAGGCCAATGAAATCAGCTAAGACTTATTTTGTATTGAGCTTACTCAAAGGGGGTTGCCCCCTCGAAGTGGCCTGCGATTAATAAAATCTCTTCTGTGATCCATAATTTCTATTATATCATGCATTCTCATTATTTATTATAGGAGGTTCTCCACATATGGTATCAGAGTACATTCCTTGGTACAAGTGGGAATTTATTTATTTTTTTGGGAAAAAAGGGGGAAAATTTGGGCGATGACTTTCACATCCATTTTTTGAAAATTTATGTGCATATTCAAGAGAAACAAGTTGCATCTCATAATTAATATTTCAAAAATATGTAGTTTCAAAAAAAAATCATCTGATTTGGAGTTCTAAAAGTGGAGATATTGCGGATTTAAAATCAGCAATTTTTCAGAATTTCGCTGACGTCCGCGAAAATTGCAGAGTGAAAATATTTTAACCGGGTGCCTAGATTTCTATTCTGATTTGGGTGGTAGAAGCAGAGTGGTTGTTCTAGTTCCAGAAACAGGTTATAATAGCGATTCTGAGAAATACAAATCAGGTTATGCTCATTTTAAAAGTTTTCTTCTCAAAACCTTAGCTCTAATTACAGGGTTTTTGGGAATTGGGTGGAATTTCTACCACATTTTTTCTGGCACTGTGATTATTGCAGTAGTTATTCTTCTTGCAGCGGTATTATTTATTTGGATGATGGATTAAAACCTATCCTCTTAACTGTGGGAAGTACTTGGGCATAGCCCTAAAACTCATTGTGAGGAGTACCACAGGAACCTCGAAGTAGCTGGCCATTGAGAGGACCTGCCAAGCATAAAAGGGAAATGACCCCCATTGGATTGACTATATTCCCACCCGTGAGGAAAACCAAACATTTTTCATTTTTGGTCAAGCGGTTAGCAGTTTTACCTGCGCTATGGAGTGAGGGGTACTACCCCAATACGCAAGTCATCAGACAGCCTTGGTGGTCGAGTGAATCTCATGAACATTTAGGGAACCGAACATACCTGGGGTCCATATCTATTTCTAGTTGGTAAAGTACATTTTTCCAGAGCCTCCACATCATCTCCAAAAAAAAAACTTTCTTATGGTTGTCACCCATGCAGGAGCAAATAGACAAATGGAAGAAGAACTTGTCACCCTCAAGACCAAACTCGAAGATCAGGATCAAAGATTTCTTGACCTCCATATTCAGCATTCAAACATGAGCAACTGACAACATCCTGAGTCTTATATAGACATTGAGTTCTCTGCTTCCAGCAACTTTCGTGGGTGGAATATTGGATTCCCTCATTTCAATAGTGATGATCCAACTAGATGGATACACAAGGCGGAACAATACTTTAATATGCATAACACTTTTGATGTCACCAAAGTTCCACTTACATCATTTCATTTGGAACGTGAATCCCTTCAATGGTTTTGTTGGTACATCAAGGATCATGAAGAGCCCCAATGAACAGATTTTTACCAACTCCTTTTGCACCAATTTGGCCCTAGTGGATTTGATGAATTCACAGGAGCACTCACCAAACTTCACCAAACTGGCACTGTGAGAGAGTATCAGACATAATTTGAGAAATTAGTCAAGCACACAGAAGGATTTTTTGATGCATTCTACAGGAGTTGTTTTATCAGTGGTCTTAAGGATACAATCCGATATGAGGTTAACATGTTTTGTCCCAACACAATGATGGAAATCCTAGGGTTGGCTAAGTTGGCAGAGGACAAGATCAGGGCTCAGCAATGCCCCAAATCCACTTGTGTTCCATTCAGAAATATGGTTTCCCAAAGACATCCAATCCCTCCAAATCCTAGACCCACTCCTATTAAGCATTTGTCTGAAGCCAAGATGCGGGCACGTAGGGAAAAAGGACTTTGTTATAATTGTGATGGGAAATTCACCCAGGGACATCAATATACTAAACAAAAGCTCTATCTCTTGGATATGGTTTCTCCGGCTCCACTTGCAATTTATGAAGCTGCTCAGGATCTAGTGGACGATCAGGTTGACATTCAGCAGTCACCTGTTGACCCTCATTCTCATGACAAACACCCAGAGATATATCTCCATGCATTAGCCGGAGTCACCGCCCCATAAAACATGCAGGTCAAGGGTTTCTTCAAGAATATTCCTCTTACAATACTCATTGATTTTGGTAGCACCCATAACTTCATTCACCCTTAGATTGCCAAACAAGCTGATAGTTTTGTCCATCCTTGCTCTATCTTTAAAGTCATGGTTGCTAATGGGAGCACCTTACCTTGTAAATGAAAGTGTCGCAATGTGTGTATCTCTATTGGATATTATAACTTGTGCTCTAACATGTTTTCCATGCCTCTAGGAGGATGTGATGTGATTTTGGGAACTCAATGGTTGCGCACACTTGGACCCATCAAATGGGATTTTGCTGAACTATGGATGCAATTTTCAGTCAATGGGAACAAACACACATTCCATGGCTTACAACCAAGTTCTCTCAGCATCATTAGTTCCCATCACATGGAAAACATCCTTAAGACGAATTCACATGGTGTGATCGCTCAGCTCCATTTCATTCAGATGCAACCTTTAGCAGTCTCAACTACTCCCTTGGATATTTCATTCCGATGCACCCTTCAGATGCCTGATTTTTCCAAGCTCTTCACTCTTGAGAGTGATGCTTATGACAATGGACTTGGGGTTGTCCTCTTTCAAGATTAACATCCCATTGCATTCACTGACAAATCCCTTTCTGGAAAGAATTTATCCACCTCTACATATGAGAAGGAAATGATGACTATTTTGCACACAGTACAGAAGTGGTGGCCATCCCTCTCAGAGAATCCTTTCGACATCAATACTGATCACCAGAGTTTGAAATATTTCCTGGAACAACGGGTATCATCCCTAACACAACAGAAATGGGTTAGAAAAATCAAGGATTATGACTATGATATCACTTACAAGAAGACTAAGGACAATCTTGTGGTGGATGCTCTTTTCTGCACATTTGATGCCCATGTTCCTCTTTCAATTATTTCTCTGCCTATTCCAACTTGGTTACACTCTATTTAGTAAGGCTATTTCAATGACTCCTCATTATTTGAAATCATCCAACAGCTGGCCAATAACCCTTCTATGGTACCATATTCATCTTGGGATGCATTTTCTCTGAGATACACGGGTTGTATGGTGCTTCCCCAGAGCACAGACCTTAAACATGCATTCTTTTATGAACTCCATGCTTCTCCATCGGTAGGGCACTCTGGGTTCATCAAAACATATGAGTCGATGCGACGTAACTTCTTTTGGAAGGGGGTGCAACAAGAAATTCAACATATGGTTTCTAAATGTGCTCCTTGTCAGCACCACAACGGTGAAACTACACTCCTTTCCAGATTGCTCGAATCTTTTCCCACCCCTACAAGGATTTGGACATATATTTCAATGAATTTCATTCAAGGGCTCCCTAAATATGGAGGGAAGACCGTAATATTGGTTGTGGTGGATCGACTCTCCAAATATAGTCATTTTTGTGCTCTCAGCCATCCATATACCACCTCTTCAATCGCACAAATTTTTATGGACCAAATATTCTTTCTTCATGGAATCCCTTCTTCCATTGTCTCAGACTGCAACACAACTTTCACAAGTCATTTTTGCCTCACTGAAACCAAACTACATATGAGTTCAGTTTATCACCCACCAATAGATGGTATGATTCTAGTCATCAACAAATATTGGGAAACTTATCTTCGTTGTTTCACCTTTGAAGAACAACATCATTGGGAAAAGTGGCTCCCTCTCACTGAATGGTGGTACAGTAATTCCTACCATATAGCATCTAAAATGACTCCATATGAAGTAGTTTATGGTCATGCACCTCCAGTACTCCTTCCATCCACCCCCAGCAGTTCACCTATTCAGGCAGTTGACATGGTTCTTCGAAACCAACATCAGATTCTTCACCTCCTGCAGGACAATCTTCACATGGCAAGAACCCGCATGAAACAACAAGTCGATCAACACTATTCTGAGTGCACTTTTCAAGTTGGTGATATGGTTTTTCTTCATCTGCAGCCTTACAAGCAATCCTCCTTGAAAGACAAAGGGAATCAAATGCTCGCTCCAAAGATCTCTGGCCCATATACAGTTCTTCAAAAGATTGGGTATGTTGCTTATAAAATGACACTTCCTCCTCGCATTCAGCAAATGATTGGAACCAACATCAGCGCACAAATTCTTTTACCAGAATGGGATAATGAAGGATCCATCATTTCGGAGTCAGAGGCCATCCTCAATAAGCGCACTTGTTAGCTTCTCTCTCGGTCCATCATAGAGGTCTTCAATTCAGTGGCACAACATGCAACCAGAGCATGCTACGTGGGAACCACTCCTTCAGATTCAGCAACAGTTTCCACATCTTAAGCTTTGAGGACAAAGCTTTTCTAAGAGGGAAGGGATGTTAAGAACCCGTGCCAACTCTACTCTTTATTTTGCTAGTATATTTTATTGGATGCATATGCTTTGTAAGTCGTCCCATTAGTATGTTGTATTATCCCACATTCATGGGGATTAATAGTTGATGTTAAGTCGTCCAGTTAGTATGTTGTATTATCCCACATTCATGGGGAGTAATAGTTGTTTAGATTAGACTTAGTATATAACTAAGTGGTGAGGCAAATGAAATCAGCGAAGAGTTATTTTGTATTGAGTTTTCTCAAAGGAGGTTGCCCCCTCGAAGTGGCCTGCGATTAATAATATCTCCTATGTGATCCATAATTTCTATTATATCGTGCATTCTCATTTTTTATTGCAGGAGGTTCTCCATGGTTTCTTTCTTGTTCGAGATTGTTCTTAAAAATGCGGATGACCTCATCGGATGTTGCTAGGTAATCTCTTGCTACTAGAACTTTGAAATTGTTGATGACATATTCTCTTATTGTAGGAGGTGGGTACCCAAATAAGGCTTCAAAAGGTGACATTTTTGTTGTTGTATGATACATACTGTTTTACTACCATTCTGCAAGATGTAGCCATTGTACCCATTGAGTTTGTCGGTCGTTCACAAAATTCCTCAAGTATCCTTCAAGGCATTTTTTACTACTTTTGTTTGTCCATATGTTTGGGGGTGGTGACGAGGTACTCATAGTTAGTGACGTCCCAACTTGGTGGAAAAGTTCCTTCTAGAAGTTGCTAATAAATTTAGGGTCCATGTCACTAACAATAACCGTGAGAAACCCATGGAGCTTAAATATATTCTTTACATAACTGTTTGCAATTTGGCTTGCTTTTGCTTTGGATGAAATAGTAATGAAATGAGCATATTTTGTTAGTTTGTCAACGACTACAAATATACTATCCTTTCCTTCTGATGTAGGTAGGCCGGTGATAAAATCCATGGATATCTCATACCATTTTTGAGTTGGAATATGAAGGGGTTGTAGGAGACTGGGAGGATCCACTGTCTCAAACTTATGCCTTTTACATGTATCACATTCAACCACATATTTTTGGATATCAGTCTTCATTCCCTTCCAAAAGAAGAATTGGAAAATATTGTGGTATGTTTTAAAGGAAACAACATGACCTATTGTTGGGGAGTCATGGTTCTCTTTTAAGACTTGAGTTTTGAATTTTGATGAAATGGGTAAATATATTCTTTGTTTGTACCATAGTATGTCTTTTTCCCATGAACATTTGGATTTTTTTGCTTTGTTGTTTTCAACTTCTTCAATTAGCTTCATTGTTTTTGGTTCATTCACATACTCACTTTGAACTTCTGAAATCCATTCAGGAACAACTATGGATATGACACATAGGGAGGCATCACTTTCATGTTTTCTTGATAAGCTTTCTGCAACCCTATTCTCTTTTCCCTTTTTATACAAAATGTTGAAATCAAAAACTTGGATTTTTCTTACCCATTTATGTTGTTCGGGGGAGATATTTTTTTGAGTTAGAAAATACTTCATGCTCTTGTGGCCTGTTTTAACAATAAAAATTTTCTCGAACAAATATTGCTTCCATTTAACAAGGGAATGCATTATTGCCAAAATTTCATTTTCGTATGTGGATTTTGTTTTCTCACTTGGTTTTAACTTCCAAATTTCAAAGGCAATGGAATGTTTATCTTGCATGAGAAAAGAGACTAAGCATGTCCCTAAAGCATCACACTCAAGGATGAATGTCTTCGTAAAATCAGGAGCTGCTAACATTGGTGTAGATGTCGTTAGGGTTTTCAATTGTTCAAAACAATTTTCTGCATCCTTATCCCATCTGAAAGCATCCCTTTTTAATAGTGATATTATGGGTGCTACAATTTGGGAGTAGTTGCAAACAAATATTCTATAACAACCTGTTAGACACATAAATCCTCTTAATGATGTAATGGACTTGGGGGACGACCACTCTGTGATCTCCCTAATTTTTTGGGGTCAAACTTAATGTTGTCGGCTTATACAATGTGCTCCAAAATTTCTTTTTTCCCTGAAACTACATTTTGATTTGTTAGCATAAAATTTGTTTTCTTCTAGAAGCTTTAATATTGTTTCTACATGCTTGAGGCGTGAATTCCATTTTTTACTATAAATAAGGATATCATCAAAAAACACTAGCACGAACTTCCTTAGGTACGGGCGAAACAAGTCATTCATTACTTCTTGAAATGTTGTCGGAGCATTGGATAATCCAAATGGAATCACTCGAAATTCATATAAACCCTCGTGGGTGTAGAAAGTTTTTTTGGGAACATCTTTTTCTCGAATATGGATTTGGTAATATCCTGATTTTAAGTCTAGTTTAGAAAAATATTTTGCACCATGTAGCTCATCGAGCAATTTGTCAACAAAGGGAATGGGGAATTTATCTTTTATGATGACTTTGTTTAACTCTCTATAATCAATGCAAAGTCTATACCATCCATCTTTTTTTCTAACAAGTATGACTGGTGCCAAAAAAGGACTCTTACTACGTGTGATTATTCCAACGTCTAATAGTTCCTGTACCAAATGTTCGATCTATGATTTGTTCCTGTGAGATTGTTTATATGAATTTTTTCTGATTGGAGCTGATCCTGGCATCAACTCAATGACGTGATCCCTAGAATGTGGGGGTGGGAGACCATGAGGAGGGTTTTGGAAGATGTCACTATGTTCCCTGAGGAGTTGTTCTAATTCATGTGGGTCAGTATTTTGTCTTTCGTCAGTTGTTCCTTCCATAACATAGCAGTGTAAGAAGAAGGCTTGAGCTCCCTTTTTTATCATCTTTTCCATTTTATTGGATGAGAAAATTTGGGGAGGGGGGCAGTTAATATTGTGAATCTTATATTCCCTCCCATTTTCATAGAACTTTATAAATTGTTCTCGTAAGTTTAATCTGTCTCTCCCCAGCGTTTTCATCCGTTGTGCACCTAAAATAATGTCAACCCCTCTGATTTCCATAAGATACAATGGCGATATTAGATTGTAGTCCTTTATAGCCAGTTCTAATATATTGCATTTACCTCACATGGTGTGGTCTTGTTTCCTGGTATTGATACTTGGAAGCTGGCGGTATGGTATATGAATATGTTTAACTTTTTTGCTACCCTAGAGTCTACTAAGTTGTCTGTACTCCCACTATCGATCAACATCGTCACCTTAGTATTTTTTATATGGCCAAACAATTTGAGGGTTTGGGGTTGAGAGATATATTTCATTTCATCCACTAAGAGCGTTGGTATGATGCTATCCTCCTCATTGTCATCCTCATCGCTATCTGACTCTATGTCAGAGGAAGGTGGGTCACTTGATTCTTCATCATTATCGTCACCTGTATTACTTTTTTTGCACAAGAATAGATTCTTATTTTTGCACTTATGACCTGGGTGCCAATTAGGGGCATTACACCTATGACACAGATTATCCTCTTTTTCCCCATTGACTCTTAGGTGGGGTGGTTTATAAACCAACAAATGTTGTGTTTTTTGTCTCTTCGGTTAATTTTGCTTTTTGATGGGATAGTTCCACATCTTTGGCGTCTAATAATTTTATATCTCTTTGAATACTCTGTTTCATCCCACCAATGGAAATTTGCAAGATTCATTCTTCAGTGATGCCTTGGAAATGAGTGTCCAACACCAATAGATTGCTAAAATATTCATCCACGATTCCTTCTTGTTGTAAACGAGTGAGCTTGCTGTAGAGTTTGGTTTCTTCCATGTCTTGAACTCGTTTAAATAATTTTTTCTTGAAGGTGTCCAAGTCTCTAACTAATATTCCTCCCTTCATTACTGAGTCCCACCATAAGAACCAGTCATAAGCGGTTTTATCCATGTACATTGCTACAACATTCAATTTGTCGTCGTCGTCATAGATATTGTACATTTCAAAATATTTTTTGATTTTCCTGATCCATCGAATCTCGTCTCGATTATTTTCGCCATCGAACCTTAGTAAATCGATCTTGACCTTGTGAACGACGTTGTGGGTTGGACATGTATGTGAGTTATTGCCTCCTTTAACTTGGTCTCTTAGTGAGAGAATTTCGAGCTTTAGGTCATGAATGTCCTCATCTTTTTTCTCAAGCTTTGCCAATATATTTTGAAGTGGATCATCTTCTAATTTTATCGACGCATCTTTGTTATCTAGAGGGTTTCTCTCTATATTTCTTGTATTCATGTTGCTAATTAGATTGGGGATAGATTAACTATTAAATATTTAATTACAACAATAATAATAATTATTAATATTATTATATGTGAACAAAAAAATGAATAGTTTTTTTATAAAATATTAATATTTAAAATATCAATTAATAATAATAATATTATTACTATTATTATTTTAATATTATATATTTTGTGAAGGGTGGACTAGGAGGCGAGAGCGAGTTGGCGATTGAAAAAAAGGATGAAAGGTAGGAGCAGCGAGCAGGTGTGTGGGAATGCTGGGATGAAGGGTAGACGTGTAGGGAGCAACGATTAGGAAGCAACGAAGTAGGAGTGGATGGGAGCTAGCATGATTGAGAACAACATTGAAAGGATGAAGGTTCTGGCATCGTGGAGGGAAGACAGGTGAAAATGGGAAGGCAACGAGAAGTCACAGGGGCAGAGATGGAGCAACACAGGATAAAGAAGCATGAGCGTGAGGGTTGGAGTAGGATGCAGGGAATGGGGTGTGAAAAATGCAGAACTATGGTGTGCAGATACGCAAAGGAATGGTGTCGCGTAGTGTGAGTTGTAGCAGAGTGTTGGTGGAAGGGGAAGAGAAACATGAGTGGAGTGTTGGTGGATAGAAGGAATTGGGAAGATCACTGAGCTCTGAAACCAACTTGGAATGGATTTTCCAATGAGATATATATTTATTATTGAATGATGATATTTACAAGAGTACAATCCGTATTTTATACAAATCAAGGGTCAACATTAAATGGTGTGACCTATCAAGCCGACATTAATTAATAACTACTAACTAACTTGGTTTAACTAACTATTTAGTTTTATTACAATCTTCCATCTATCATATCACCTTTAACAAATAAACCTAAGGTTCAAGCAATGGAGATAAATATACAACACTATTAAAAGTGTATCCATATATTGAAGGACAACTTGGATACAGTTAAAAAGGATGAAACAACAATCACATCAACCTCTCAGTGAATGTCACTTTGAGGTGGGGGATTATGTATTTGTAAGGATGCAACCATACAAACATATATCCATCAAGAAACCAAAGGAGGACAGTAAATTAACACCAAAGTTACATTCCATATAAAGTGTCGTAGATAATTAGTATTATGGCCTCTAGATTGAAGTTTCCTCCTTCACATCTATATATGTATTCCATATTTCATGTTTAGAAAAGTTAATTGGTAACAATATAAAAATTCAAACTATTTTTCCAAATATTAATGAAGAGGGGAAAATCATACTATAACTTAAATCATCCACTGAAAAAAGGATCAAACAACTAAGGGTGAGCAATCATTGAATACCTCAACAAGTTGAAGAACATGCCAGTGGAAGATGCAACTTGATAAGATAAGTTGTTCTTATAGAGACATTAATAATTGATAATCATTTAGGGTACCAATTGTTTGAAGAGGATGGGTATGTTAAGCCCTTGTGTTTTGCCCCTAATTTATTATCATTCCATTGGTTATCCTATGTACGATATCTCTCTCTTTATATACATTGTGGAGACTCATTTCATATATATATATATATATATATATATATATAGAGAGAGAGAGAGAGAGAGAGAAAGAGAGAGAGAGAGAGAGAGAGGTTGTCCCCTCTAAGATATTTCTCTTTTATTCAATCTTTTATGCCCACCACTACATTGGGTGATTTTCATGTTTATTTGTGTATTTGGTTCAAAACACAAGTGCCTATTCCACAAAAAAACAACAGGATTTATACTCAACCATATTACAAACCACAAATAATGGAAATAAAGTTACATTTATTTAAAGTATCATTAAATACATACTTCATTACCATCTTGGGAATGCACATGTGCACACACATAACTCTTCCTAGTGTTGGAAAAGGAAGCTAGTGTGATGGACCCAAACAAAGGATAGATTTGTCCCACTCTCAAATTGCTCACAACATAGAAAATGAGCCTTTTTGGTAGTGTATTGTTGGGTATATAAATACCCTTATCATAAATTATTATATTGATGATTTGATTAAACATAAGACAAAAGAGATCAAGGTTAATTACGTCAATTGATCCCTAGCCGAGTGATCAATATTGACTCTATACATTGATCCTTAATTGAATGATCAAGGTTGATTGTGTTAATCCAACCTATAACTAAGTGAACATTGAATCATATAATTATAGAGATTTATTCAAGCTGGGTGTATCTTGAACCCAACATTTGGGTTGCATCTCAAATACATCCAACATGAATAAATCCCTAAACTTAACCAATATAATCTTACCTCAAAATATACATTATAGATTTATAGTTTTCATGTTATAACATTCATATAATATAATCAAAGAGATAAACACAAAAACTAAGAACACAAGTTATATGTTGGAAAAAACCCAAGTGATTAGGAGAAAAACCCCCAATTGAAGATAGAGCAATTATCTTACTAAAGAGGAAGAGTGTTATACCCCATGTCACCCCTTCTCCTTGAGTCACTCCATCCATGCTAACAAAATAGGGATAATACTACAATGAGTACAATGGTGTCCTTCCCTAACACAACCCTCTTATTTTTAAGTGGAGGTCAAATTGAAAGAATCAAGCTTGATCATTCACTTAGGGATCAGTTGACAAAGACAACCTTGATCAAATTGTTACTAGTTTCTAACAAGGGAATTTCTATACCCAACACTTATATGACCACAAATACTTGGTAACATCCTGGATAGATGTCTATGATTAATCAAATGAAAGTTAAATGCATTCCTAAATGGCCCCAACTTCATAATTGGATAGTTAGCTACTTTTTTTTTGTCTAAGTTTGCTTTTTGTATCTTTGCAGTTCAAGATTTGATTGTCTTTGTGTTTCCTTGGCTGCTAAATTTTCTTTCTCGACTAGTAACTTTTATTTCTTAACAACTAACTATTTTCTTTAGTGGTTGGTTGAGTATAATTTTCTAATCATTTTGGTTTTGTCTACTTAGTTGTCCCTTCTTTCTTGGCTTTCCTAGTTCCTTTGAACTTTGTCATCGACTTCTTTTGTAACTTCTTCAACTTGGTCTACTTTGTCATCACTATTGGGATGACTGTCTTCAACTTGTATCTAAATGTCTTTGACATATTCTTCCTCCTTCATGTACATGAGTGTATTGTGTTTCATCTTCTTCCTTCAACTTCTCAATATTTACTACATCAACTTCATTTGAATTTCCTCTCTTTTTATCAACTTATATTGTTATTTTCCTATGCTACTGCTATATTATTCCTTTTTCCTTCAAAATGGTGTTTCTAGGTCATAAACCCCTTATCAATTTCTCTTCTTTCTAGTTCAAAAACTCTTTTGTTGTTTAAAACTATCTTTAAATGTTTGTTATCATTTGTTCTATCATAATGTGCTCTTATCATTGGTGGTCAAAAACTTCCTTGGATTCCTCGGCTACTCACACAAGTGAGAGAGAGAAAAACTGTTGGAGATCATCTTTCTGTCTTTGGGTTTTATTGCTGCCATTGGTGCTCATTCTATCTCTGAGGAAGTTGTGGAGTTTTTCCTGTATGGTTTCCCTAAGGATAAATATTTGTCTCTNGCATGTTATTCTCTCAGATAAGATCCTAAGATCATATTGCTTAAATGATAAAAATCTAACATGGTATCAGAGCTAACCTGAGAAGAAGACATTGTGCAGATGTAGAAGCTAGGGCTTCTTAATTTTTTTTTCTCTCTCCATAATTAATCAAAAAAAGGAGGCCAGGATAACTCTCCATTGAAGGGTGCATCTTTGTGTCAAAGCAGAATTCAATTCCGGGCATTTTCAGTTTTTGCTGCAAGAAATTAGGGATTTTCACAGAAGAGGAATTTTTGAGTGAGCCCAACATAGGATTTCTCTCTTCATCAAAATCAAAGTTTAGAGACCAATTTTGAAGTTTTTTGTTTTGTAAAACTCCAGGAAAGTCAAACCCTAGTTTGACCCCGGGCCTGAAAAATCCTAAAATACTAAAACAGGAAGTTTTGGTAAATTCGTTATATCTTGGGATTGAAGAAGTCTCAGGAGCCAAAATTTTCACTGGAAGAAGATAAAATCCTGTTGTACCCTGTGTAAAAACTTATGCCTCATATTCACTGTATTCTAGGCGATATGATTCCTCCAAATCAAGGTTCCGGCCTCTTCCAGGATTCATCCCTAAACAGGACACCTAGGGAGAATTTCTATATCTCGGGATATGAAGGTCCAAATGAAATTTATCAAGATGTTTCAGATAGGGAACGGAATTTAATTTCATTGGTAAAAGTTTTAGACCTTGATGATAAAATAGGGACATGTGGAAGTCCATACAAGTTTGCTATGTTGAACAGTCCTTAAATAAGTCACCTTGGGAAAACTCTCATAAGTCCCAATTTGTGAAACCAATTCTGCTCAAACCTATGGTTTTGAAAATAGGACAGGCAAGGATACCTCAGTGCAAAGGTTTAGACACATAGGAGTAGAAATATTAGAGATAGCGTAGAAACAATATCAGGCATTTCTGCAGAGGAAATTGGAAAACTAGGGCTTCCTGTTCCGGGAGCTTCCCTCCACTGTTTTAAAAAAAAGGAGTACATTAGATAGCTCACCTTGAAGAGGCCTATACTTCTATTCAACCTATATAAAAGATTCCAAGTTTTTAAAATTAGGTTTTATATGATAGACCCTAGATCATCTAGATTCAGAACCAAGACAGACACCTCAAATTGGTAAGATCTAATCTTTTGCTATTTTGAGGTTCTCATTATGACTAAGCACACCAGCTTGATGACAAGCTTGGTGAAGTTGACAACTTCCAAGCATGGATGTATAGGATCTCACTGGTTCTTGAAGGAAATGAATTGGACACCTACATAAGTGGAAAGGTTCCAATTCCAGAGGGAGATGAGGCTAAAGCCTTACATGAGAAGAACTTGGTCAAAGCCAAGAGGATCAGCTTATGCCACATGTGGCTTCCCTAAAGACACCTCAAGAGAATCATTGTAGATTCTATTAAATATCATGTCATCCCTCATGTTTCATCCTAGAAGACACCAAAAGGAAGTGTTCGATGCTTTGACAAAGCAATCAAAGAATGTAAAGATCCAGAATGCAGAGACCATATAGTCATACTTTACAAAGGTATCTCAAACCAAATAACAACTTGAAGTAGTATTAGAGAATGCAAAAATTGTGATAACCACCTTGAATGGCCTCGCAATATAATGGGATTCATTCATTCAATGAATGTGTTCCAGAAGGAAGTGATTATTTTCAGCAGACTCTAGGAAGAGCACACAGAAGATGAAGCTCGACCCATAATAAGAGAAGAGAAGATGGGAGAAACTGAATATCAAGCACTCACGATTCAAAGAAGATCCCTTAAGCGATGAGGAATATGAAGAACTCAATTCTTGAAGAGCCTCTTATCCATCTTGAGCATTTGGATAAGAAATGATGTTGTTATGAATGAAGAAGATGATGAAGCTAAAACAAGGTGTCTACCCACGAAAAAAATAAAGATAAGTATTCAATTGTCATTTCATGATATTGTTTTGTTATGCATTTGTTTATATTCAGTTGATGTGTTATGCATGATATAATATTTTCATTAATAACAGTATACTACTAATATGCTTATGATGGGTAAGTAGCTCATGGTGCTATACAACTCTCCATCGCTACTTATCTAGAATGAAACCTCTTTGCTGACATATTGGATTAGTACACAATCTCAATGATGTCATGGTAGAGGTGGAAGGCATCTAGAAAGTTTTAGTGAGATATGGATGAATGTTGTATTGGATAAAATAGTTGCATGATTATATATTTATGCATAAGAATTTTCCATTATGAATATGCCTTATGAAATTTTTCTAACCATACAACTAATACATTTGACTTGTAGGAAAGATCGCGTATAATCTCCTACAAAAAAAGAAGGATGAGACTTGTTCCGAAGAACAAGTGACGATAGTTCAAGAAATAATCCAAAATGAAGAATAGTATGATGAGGCCTCAGAAAAAATCTAGTTACATGACATTGTTGAGCGACATCATTGATGAGATCCTTCAAGCTATGAAGACGTGGCCAAGAAGAAAGGGAAGGAGAGTACTAGTTCAAGAAGAATGATGTCTAGGATGAGGTATCAAGACCTGAAGAGAAGTCCGCAGTGGATCTGCAAGATCCAACATATAGTATATGGAAACATCGTGGGATACAAGGCAAGATTTGTAGCACGAGACTTCTCATAGAAAGAAGGCATAGACTGCGAAGAGACATTTGCATCCAGTGGAAGTTGAGGCACATGACAGGCAGACTCATGTGTGAAGATTAAAGAATGCCTTGTTCCAGCTCAGAAGACACCCATGGGACAGCACATACATGAGGAACTTGAATATCACCTAGAATGATGAAGATATTAACCTTTGCTATAAGGTTGAAGATGAAATCCTATAGAGGATGACAAGCTCACAGATGGGTGTGGAAAGAACTTCTGAAAAGTTTCAAGATAGAGGATCTTGGTATCCAGTGACCTTATATGGATACATAGAATATTAGTAGCAGAGGAAGCTACTTGTCACTCTGGTACATAATATTTCAATGAGTATGAAAGACAGAGGGAGAATGATGCTCCGCTTTAGAGGGAGTGACTGCAAAAGATCCTGAGGTTCGACATGGTACGGCAGGATGGACAGATTACTGATGACTCTAGGATTTACTGAGAGTAAAGAAGACTCCAACCTTTACTTCAAGGTTGAAGGTGGAAGACCAGTGATGCTCCTGTTATATGTCGATGACTTGTTCTTGACATAAAATAGGAACTCATTAAATTTGCAAGAAGGAGACTTGTTGTTGAGTTCAAGATGAAGGACTTGGATATGATGCACTACTTTCTAGGCATGGAGGTGTGGCAAAATGCTGATGGAATCTCCCTGAGACAAGGGAAGTATGCAGTAGAGATCCTGAATAGGTTCAGGATGATGGAATATAAGGCCATGACCACACCTATGGCATCAAACTTGAAGCTATTGAGTGTTTATTCATCAGAGTCGGTTGATGCCACGATGTATCGTCAGATGATTTGTTTCTTGATGTACCTGATGAATATGAGACCAGATATTTGCTTTGCTATGAACACATTGAGACATGTTCACCTGATGGTTGCAAAGCATCCAGTGAGGTACCTGAAGGGTACAGTTGAGTATGGGCTCAAGGATGATACGAATCGAAATATTAACCTAGAGGGTTATGTGGATCCATATTGAGAAGGTAGTGCCATTGATAGGAAGAGCACTTCGAGGTGTTACTTTAGTATGAGATCAGGTGTGATCTCTTGGTTTAGCAAGAAGGATTCCTACATGACTGAGTACAACAGAGGAAAAATATGTTGCCACTTGCTTAGCTATTTGGGAGGTAGTATGTTTCTTTTGAAAACTACTATTTGATTTGATTGATCTGACTTGCATTTTTTTGTATGATGCAAAGAGGAGAAGTGAAGCTCCAGTATGTGATCTAGATCGAGATCTCTTGAAAGAGGGAGTTCTAGCATATCCGATGAGATAGGTTGTGTGAGAATAAAATCCTGGTGAAGCTCGTAGGTTTCTCAGATGTGAAGAAACCTATAGGTTGTCCTCGGATGTAATCGGTCCTAGTGAAGCTCGCAGGTTATCCTTGGACGTAGTCAGCCTTGATGTGCTTCTATGCTATAAATGGTTAGAGTGAAGTCTAAGTGATTCCGGGAGAAGCTTGGTGTTCTCCAAATAGAGGTTCCTTCCAAGAGGAAGTGATGAGTTAGTGAGCCCTTCTGACATGGTGGTAGGTGGGGCCTACCATGGTCAGATGTAAGTGCTATTCCCTTCTGACATGGTGGTAGTATTGGTTCCTCCCATGGTCAAATGTAAGTGCTATGCCATTTTTACATGGTGGTAGGCAGGGCCTCCCATGGTCAGATATAAGTGCAGTGGCCTACACCCAACATGAAAAGGGTTGGCTCTGTAGAGACCCACATCTAGTATGAAAAAGGACTGGCTCTGTGGAAGTACATCCAGCATGAAAAAGGGATGGCTCTGTAGTGTCCTACATCCAGTATGAAAAAGGATTGGCTCTGTAGAGACCCACATCCAGTATGAAAAAGGATTGGCTCTATGGAAGTACATCCAGCATGAAAAAGGGTTGGCTCTATAGTGGCCTACATCTAGTATGAAAAAGGACTGACTCTATAGAGACCCACATCCAGTATCAAAAAGGACTGGATCTATGGAAGTACATCCAGCATGAAAAAGGGTTGGCTCTGTAGTGGCCTACATCTAGTATGAAAAAGGACTGGCTCTATAGAGACCCACATCCAGTAGGAAAAAGGACTGGCTCTATGGAAGTACATCCAGCATGAAAAAGGGCTAGCTCAGTAGTGGCCTACATCTAGTCTGAAAAAGGACTAGCTCTGTAGAGACCCACATCCAATATGAAAAAGGACTGGCTCTGTGGAGTTACATCAAGTATGAAAAAGGACTGTCTCTATAGAGGCCTACATCCAGTATGAAAAAGGAGTGGCTCTATAGAGGAAGACCTACATGGAGGCTAGGTCTACAACCAACAAGAAAAAGGGTTGGCTCTGTATAACTTGCTGTGACAAGAAGAATTGATAGATAGGGGAAGCAGTGATGTTGATGGTTATCCAGTGATGATCCAGCTTTGATGATGATCCAGTGATGATGATCCAGTGATGATACAACTTTGATGATGATCCAAAGAAGAAGACTCGTGCTGATGAATTATGTCAAGAGAATACCTTCCTAGTTAATAGGGAGTGTTGATGTATTTGTAAATTTGGAATGTATTCACTTGTATATATTGTATTTCATTGATACTCGATGCTCCTATCAAGAGAATCACTTGCATTTCCTTGTACTCCGATGTTCCTATCGGGATAAGTAGTACCCTAGTTGTGGTTACTAGAGCCTACATAACTGAGTCAAATATTAAGTGAACGAAAGAACATAAATAAAGAGTGAGCCTCTCTATTTGAGACACACACTCACTCAGCTGGGGAACATGATTGAGAGAGGAAGTGCTCACACAAGTGAGAGAGAGAATAGCTATTGGAGATCATCTTTCTATCTTTGGGTTTTACTACTACCATTGGTGCTAATTCTATCTCTGAGGAAGTTGCAGGGTTTTTCCTTTATGGTTTCCCTGAGGATAAATATTTGTGTCTATTGTCTCTTGTGATTGATTGTTGTGCATGTTGTTCTCTCAGATAAGATCCTAAGATCATATTGCTTAAATGATAAAAATCTAACACCTCCCTAGTCAAGGACAAATGCATATATGAATATGTGGGGCTAGATGATTCCTAAGGGAGTAGTTGGATTTCACTTGTAGGATTAGTATAGATGTACTAGAGATTCTTTCCAATGAGGGTGACCATACCATGGATTTTTTGGAGTACCCATATCTAAGGATAGACTAGTGAGGATGTGAAAACATCATATTTACCAAGATGAGGCACTATATGAAAAAGGTAACATTAGAGTTATGTTTTGTTTAATCTAGTTGCATTTTTTGTCTTATTTAATGCGCAAATAATTAATTGTAAAAATTTCTTTAAATTGTCTAATTCTTGATCTAAATGTTTAGTTATTACTATCTACTATTTTTCAGATATAAGCATGTACATTGGGGAGGTGCCTCCCCAACATGATGGGGAAATTCCTAAGGTTGATGAGATAACTCATATCTAGAGACTTGGCCTATGACACATTCCATATCATAGATTCCATTATTTACCCAGAGGATCAATTATTTAGATTTTTGGATCGATAGGGAGTGTACCCTATACTAGCTACCCAGATGATAGAGGAACTTGAGCTCGCAAATATACGGGTGATCCTTCACCATTATATGACGATATTGATGCATCATATTTTTTTACAGTGCAACTAGGATACTTTAGAGGATGAGTGATTTTCCACATCCTCCATCTCCTTCTCCACCCTCTCCTCCTCATCAAGCTAAATGAACACCCTTTCCTCCTCCAAGGTCCATTAGAACACCCTCTCCTCCCCCATTGAGTTCATTGACAACCCTCTCCTCCTCCATAGGCTACCTGTTCATCCCCTCCTCTTACACATGCAAATTGAGCACCCTCTCCTCTTTCACATGTTGATCAACCACCCTTTCTTATTCCATGAGAAGTTATACCACCCTATTCCCCTACACATGCCAACCAACCAACTACAACATCCACTCTGTTACTCATTAGAACTATAAATGCAATGTTTGCACTAGGTGATATTGTAGAAGGGATTTCTCCCTACTACAGGGGCAGGAATGACTCCCTTTTGTCTATAGGATAGAAGGGTAGGTTCCTGTTGGAGGGTAAATGCAGAAAATGAAAACGTAATGTAAATAACAGAAATGAAAGCTAAGCTAAGAACAGAAAGAAGATAGAAGCAATGGTGAACCCCTCTACAAACACGGGTTAGGGTTCCACTTCCAAGACCTACAAATAAATCCTAAGCTATACTAAAACCTACAAAAAAATGTTAAGCATAAAACCTGCAAATGGAAACAAGGGTTAGAAAGTAAAGAAAACAAATAAACAAGACATGAAAGACAAGCTATAACTTCTCTAGTGGAAATGGGCCACCATGCCCTAGCTTGTGGAAACACCTCTCTTGGATGGGGGAGCAATGGCTCAATGGAGATGGAGGAGAGGGAGTGGGTGGCTTGAGAGGCAAAGGTGTCTTAAGGCATCCACAGGCAGCATAACAGTATGCAAGGGAGAATTGTTTTGAGAGTGACCCCCGACCCTCCTTTTATAGCTTTTCTAAGGGATTTTAGGGTTTTAAGCCCTTGGTTAGGACTTTAGCCCCTTTTTTGTGCTTTTAGCCCCTTTCGCCCTAAATTTAGCTCCTTTTAGGGTTTCAGCCCCTTTTTTAGGGCTTTAGCTCCTAGGAGGTTATTTTGGGCTCCTTTTTGGGGTTTTTAAGCCATTTTCTTCATCCTTAGGCTATTTTGAGGGTGTGGGGGTCGTGAGATGGTGTCCTTGGGTGGTGTAGGCCATTGAGAGCTAAGTGGGGGATTTTTGGGTTAAAATATTGCCCCCTAATGTGTGAGGGCAGGAGCTCAACGTATGGCCGACGGACATCATAGGATATGCTGCATAGAGGTGGTGCTTTCGAGGCTGGGGCATGGTGGCTTTTGTTTTCTGTATTAATATGGTTCCCATCAATGGGTGAGATACAAATAATGTGTGGCATGTATATGGATGAGGTGGGCATCCCCATGCTCGTGACAATGTCAAAAGAATAATTTGATCTAAGCTCTAAAATACAAGAGCCGATCATATACAACTGATGTTAAAATAATGGTTGCCTCCATGTGAGGCTGAATACAATATTGAACTGGTACATTGGACCCATGGCATTCTCATGGAATGCTATATCTTCATGACTGACGGTCTGCTGGATCTGGAATGGTACACAGCTGTATGGACTCGCTGATTAAGAGTTAGAGTCTCTGTGGTACAAGTATGTTGCATCAATCATAAAGGTATATCGAAGCACTACTGGGGCTTCTAATCATTGTCTCCAACACAACCCAAAAATCACAAGGGACGTGAACCTGTTTAGGTCCCTCAAGTGGACTCATCAATGTGCTAGAGTCAGGTGACATCTGGGGTCTTTGACCAAGTACTGTGTGGACCAAACCCTGTATGAATCTCAACGGTGCGATGATGGAGTTGAAGTCGAGCACGTGAGAAACAACCATCTCGAGAGGCACTAAGGACTCCTCTCAAGTGGTCCAAGGAACTCATCAATGATGTTAATGAAACCAAGGTATAGGGACCTCTAGGTCTATCATCTAGAATATGTGTGTTGGCATCGACAGAGGGAGGCCTACCCCTAGTCAAGGCAATGATGTTTCCTTGACCAGGAGCGCGAGGGAGATAACCAAAAGGTGTGAAGTAATCTACGGACTGACCCCCTAGATTGGGGGGGGGGGTGGATGGAAGGGAAAGAACTAAAGAGGGGTAGGGGGAGTGTGGGAGACTCAAAATTCCTTTGTTCAAAGTATGATGGCAGGGCGGAACAGGCAGCAAATGAAACTTAACTCATGGGAATGGGATCATAGCTGTAATACCGGGGATGTCACTGCAGATGGGAAATACTTGGAGGAGGTAGAGACTTTTGATATTGATGGGATCCAAGGAAGACACATTGCAGAGTACTCTGAACAAAGGCAACCCAATGTGGGAATGCTGCCAAACTATTTGCTATGAGGGGGTGTCTAGGGACACTGTTATGGTACGATCTCATGGATTTTTGGCAAGCCCAAGAAGGTAAATGCTCGATGGTGCTTTCAATTTTAGAGAGTCTAAAAGCATGACGAAGACTCTAGTGGGGGATTTTTTTCATTGGTAGTCTCGTGTGCCCAAAAAAGGATAAAAGTATACATAGGAGAGCTCACCCATCCTGTAGGGGATGAGAGACTTCTTTACCATTGGTAGTCCAATCAGGCCGGAAAAGGTTAAACCTATACTGACTGGACGGTCATTCAAATACTTTTACGAGCATGAACAAAACCAAGTTTTCTCAACGATATTTTCTTGTTCAGACAGCTGGAAAAGAGCTTAACGACAACCAATAGTGAGCTTTTTCATAAGTTGCGGCCCCTATGCCCGAGAAAGCATAAAAGTATGTAGAGGGGAACAATCTTAGCTTGAGTGTGCCAAGGAGGTCCTTTTCATGAGATGGTCTACATGGTTCACAAAAGGAGGTAAACTAGATGATGTAGACGCCCTTTCCTATACTTTAGCGAGCGGGAAAGGAAGCAATTGCGCTCGGAAATCTTTTCATTGTTTTAAGGAGTCAGAAAAGAGCTTAAACGAAACTCCAATATGGTCAACTGATTGCAGTGGCACAGGCGGTTCCCCATGTCGGGATGGTGGACAGAGGTCCAAAGGTCATCTGTGTAGTATGGACAGAGCAGAAGGCTCTCAAACATACCAATACATGCATGGGATAGATCGCAGCAAAGGCTCGTGAGTCGGTGCGACAGAGGCACACAAACCGAGGTGGCTCTCAGACAAAGATCAGGAGAGCGTGTGTGTGTGTTGTGGTGGACGGACTTGACTACATGCGATGTGAGTGCAAGTCTGGGGGCACTTATATATGCCAAACACATGTAATAAAAAGAAATCATTTTGTGGACAGTGGTCCAGAGGTTTGCGTAAGGTGTGGTGGAAAAGAAAATTATAGATACAAAAAGTAAAATTACATTCCTTAATAGGCGGTGGCCCAAAAAATCGCATGAGTTGCGGACGGGAAGTGTGATACAAGTACAGGTCCGTAGACACTTGCATCATCATGTCATGGCTCGTAAATCGAGGTGACTTGTGGGAAATGGTCCCGAAATTGATTTATTAAACATGAGACAATAGTCTCATAAAGAAATGGAAATTTGAGCCTGGAGGTGTGAGAGGTGTCTCGAACCGGTTCCGGGTGACTTTGGATTAGCAGCTGATGGTGCTGCCCTTGACTTGTGCTAAAAAATGTTGAAAAACAAGAAAGGGAAAAAACTACGCTATAAGGGACTCATAGTGGTGGTATAAGGCATAGACTCTCTTGAGGTGGAGCCCGTTGCGCGGCTTCTTCAAGAGTCGGCTTTCTGAGTCAACGAAGAGGTATGCCCCCTTACCGAGACGAAGGTCATTGGCAAGGCGGGGTGACAGAATCTAGTCTTTTATGGGAAGAACCGATTCCACACTATGGTTTAAAGGGAATGGGGTAAAACCGGAGGTGGTCTTATAGATCTCCCTGTCATCGTGTAAGTGGTACCAGGATAGATCAGGTGGATCTTCCACGGCTGACGAGACGGAAGGGCAATTGGTGCTAGAGATCATGTAAATGGTATTGGTTGTGGTTTTTATGGCATTTCCCCTAGTTTCTATTGGAGGAAGAGGGGTAGGCCTCAAGACGGTAGGAGTCTTTGATGGACCTGGAGGAAGGTGCAACATCATCTCAATTGGATGGACATGAGTCAACACATCCTGGGGCCTTAGAGGTAGGGTAGGTGGTTCAAGGTACCACACAGGATCTCCCAATGTGAAATCCTATAGATTGTGGGTTTCTAAGATAGACTTACTCACGATCCCAAATGGTAGGAAAAGGAAAAGGCAAAGAAAAAGGAAAAGGATCGTGTTGAGTGGGAATGAACCCCACTGTTTCCCTAGTAACTGAGGTTGAGGTTGCAACTGATTTTATGGCTGTGGCTGGGGAAACAATGGAAGAGATAGGTCTGATGGACCGTCAGTGATGGTGGAGACAAGAGGGTCTGTAGAAATAGACATCATGTAAATGGACATGGTGTCTGAAGAAGGAGGTGGTGGGTGAACTTCTTCGATTAAGGTGATCTCGGACTCAAGGGAATGTTGACGGAGGTCAGCGAGAGCCATTCAAAATTCAGGAAAGTCTTGGAAATGGTGGGAGTAATGTCCATACAAGCCGCAAAGGGAGCAAGTATGGTTTGTCCTTAATGCCTTGTTCCTGACTACTAGTGTGGTTGGGAGTTCAACCATGGGGAGGTTTTTGTTTGTATCCATGACATCTAAATGCACACGGATCATTGGGATTTCAGGGCAGTTCTGAGTTGGATGGCATTGTTGTTCGCAGATGGCGCAAGGTAGGACTTGTCATGACTCTGCGGTGGCTTTGGCATTCTTTCCTCTGTCTCTTTTGGGTTGGGGTGGTGCAGGTGCAGGTGCAGTGGTTGGTTTGTGCGAACCGGGTGGAGGGTGAGACTCGATCGCGATGGGTTGCACCGGGGTTAAAGCAACCTAGGGCATTGCTGGTTGAGCTGGTGGATCTAGATACCACACCAGAATTCCCAATGTAAATTTGGGTAGGCTTAAAATGGCCACGACCGGCTTGTTCATGACACCAGGTGGGAGAAAGAGGAAGGGAATCGTATGGACTGGAGATGAGCCCAGATAAGTCTCGGCTGGTTGCATGTGGGGATGCGGTTGTGGTTGCGGCTGCTCGTAATGTTATTTTTGCAACTGATGTTGCGACTACTATTGGTGGTGCAGCTGTGGACAATGTTGTGGTTGTGGTTGGGGCTGCAGCTGTAGTTGTTGTTTGGGTGCAGTGGTGCTGGATGAGACCATGCACAAGTCCGTAGTTTCATTTTGTGTCGGTGGTGGTGACACTAACGGGAAAGGAGACGTCATGGTGGAATCGGCAAACAACCTAGGCCCCACATTCAACAATGGGGAGGCTGGTGTGTTTTCAACCATGGTTTTGATTGCAGGGACGGCATTGGCATGTGTGGTTGTCCCTTGCAACTCAATGGTGGTGATGGTAGGGATAACATTGGCCGGTGTCGTTAACCCTTGGGGATCATGATAAGTGAGCTGGTCAATCGTCACAATCGTCCCTTCATTGGGGAACATCATGAGATGGAAGACAGTTGACGTGACAACTCGCATGGCATACATATAACTTCTCCCAAGGAGAATGTTATAGTCCAATTGAGCATTGACGACCTCTATGTCGATTAACACTGTCTTCCTGGCTAACGTGATGGGGACGTGGGGGAGGATTCCTTGGGATTTAGTGGGATGTCCATCATAAGCATGCAAATTTGTGGAGGAATATTGGAGAATTGGTGATCCAATTTTCTGCCAAACCAGGGTAGACATAACGCATGTGGATGCCCCCTCATCCACTATGCATCAGTGCACAACCAGGTTCCGGATAGACACTGGGATTTGGAAGGCGATGGTTGATGGCATGTGTGGTTCCCCGTTCTCCGTGTTAAAGGTGATCAACTTGGAGTCGGAGGGGTCTACCGCCCCAAGGGCGGCTAGTAAGGATTTCCGTTGTGTTGGGCACATTTTAAGTACCTTAAGAGTGGACATGGCAGTTGGCATTTGGGCCAAATCATCCATAATGCTATAGCTGACTGTAGCTCTAGCTGTGGCATTATTGGCAATTCTACGTATGGGGGGGGCACGGGAATGGGGGTAACCGAAGAGGTAAGTTGACTGTCTTAGACGTGGATGCTGCTGATGAGTCAGCAAGTTCGGTGTTGGCTCTGTATTGATTTCATCTAGTTTGTAAGTTGACTTCTTCAGTTGTCATGGCTAGCAGGTGGTGAACACCTGTTTTGGCCACAGGAGCTGCCCCCAGAGCATTGGGATTGGCTTGGGGAGGGGGTGCAGTTGCCACCAACCCTTGGACTGGTAGCGGGTTTTGAAGCACCATAGGAGGAGGTCCTTGTGGTGCCGGGTTGGGTTGGGCTTGATTTGCAGCATTGGCGGCTTGCTGGGCCTCATTTTGAATGGCCTGCTTAGCTTGAACCATAAGGGAACACTCAAATGTGTAGTGCCCATAAACATCACAGAGTGTGCATGGTTGGTTTGTGCACAATGGGGCGTTGCGCCTTGGTGCATTTTGTCATGGGGGGTTTTGGGCTGGTCGGTTTGCCGCGGCATTGTTGGGAGGATTCGGTTGTTGACTACCTCCCTGCGGTTGGTTATTTCCTTGGTTATGGGGCCGGTTATTTTGAGCTTTCCCTTGTTGATTGTTAGGGGCAAGCTGGTTGGGACGATTTTGTTGTGTGAACACTTGTCCCAACGGAGCGGGTGGAGCAGGTGCGGGGGCTTGAATTGCTTGCACTAGTGGCACATAATAGACTTGTGGGGGTGGAGGTGCCACAAATGTGGGAATTCGCCCCACATACTGTTGTGTTGGCCAAGCCATGGCCTGAGCTTGCTGCGGTGGCGCAGGTTGTGCGTAGGAATTTGTTGCTCCAGACTGGGAAATCATTCTGGCATAGTCTGGAGCTTGGTTTTGGTAAGAAACATTAGCATTGTTGCTTGGTTGTGGTGTAATGATAGGTGGTGTCAGACAGTGTTGTGGCTATTGGGAGACCGAGCCTATGATGTCGTCTGTAGCATGGGATGCCCCCGATGCATCGCGGTAGGAGGTACTCAGGCGAGGAGTGTCTAGAATGACGGTGTACAGGTATCTAGACTGAGCATAGATAAGGTCAAACTATTAGGCTTTTAGTATGGCCTCTTCTTCAGATTGGGGACGTTTGGATGCGACGTCCTTTGCTATGGGTAGGAGCAAG
Source organism: Pseudotsuga menziesii (assembly GCA_001517045.1). NCBI lineage: Eukaryota > Viridiplantae > Streptophyta > Pinopsida > Pinales > Pinaceae > Pseudotsuga > Pseudotsuga menziesii. The sequence continues at coordinate 86,935 of LPNX010827497.1, read as the reverse complement.
GTCTTAAGGAACCAATCCAAGAAGACCCTGTCGTCAAGTTGGATTTTGCATAGACTATGACATCACTGCTACTCATGGATATGGTTCGTTATATGAGTGGCAGTGCTTTGGTGACAAAATAACAGGATCTCCACCCCCTCATCATATATGATGGGGAGTTGGAAATACTATAGGAACATGAATGCTAGGGAGTTGAAGTCCGGGTACTTGGATTGTGGTAGCTCAATGTACCATTTGGCCATAGCACCTGTAAGGGTGCGTTGGAATAGCCTTATCCTGATGGAATTGTCTATGATGTTGTTGGATGAGCACCATAGATGGAATTTCATAATGTGGCACTACTACATTTCGACCAAAAATCCGACGGCCGTATTGTCGAATTTTCGACACTTCCCTGTCGCATGTACGACACTATGATTTTTTTTTAAGCGTTGAAAGCTTTTCGTCGGTTATCCGACAGTTGTTTAATCCGTCGGTTAAGAGACACCTCAGTTACCGTCGGTTAAGCGACATGAAAAACCGTCGGTGAAGCGACGGAGATAAAAAATACGCGTCGGTTTAGCGACATGGAGAACCATCAGTTAAGCGACAGATATAACGACTAAGCATCGGTGAAGCGACATGGGAAACCGTCGGTTAAGCGACAAAGATAACCAATAAGCGTCGGTGAAGCGACTTGAAAACTCGTCGGTTAAGCGACGGGGATAGCCATTAAGCATCGATTAAGCAACACCTACAGGCATCTCTTAAGCGACGGTTTTGTATATATATATTTTTTTAAATAATCCCTGAAATAGTATATTATACAGCCTTACATTTATCCCTGAAAAAATAATCCCTGAAACGGTTTTGTATGCCTATAGCCTTATAAAACAGTTAATTATTAAATAATGTAGCAGCAGCTATGCTATCTACACCATAAAACTTGAGTAATAGCCATTATTGAATTTAAGAGAGTTCTTATAAAACTTGAGTAATAGCCATTCTTGAATTTAAGAGAGTTCTTGTAGTTGAAAAAGATTGCAACCCTGCAGTTTTGTCTACTGCCACTAAGCTCAATTTTAAAAAATCCAAGGATTACAACCATTTATGGCTTTAATTAATTGCTTCAATTGTATGTGAAAAAGTAACACTAATATACACAGGGAATTTGTAAATTGAACCTGTGCTATTCTGGATAGCTAACCAAAACAAGGAATACTAACATAGAAAGTTAGAGTCACGTTGTTTAACAACATCGCCATACCTTTAGACACAGATTTTGTTTGTAAAACATTCTATCTTTAGCATAGACAAATTTTGAAGCTTATATTTACTAGAAAAGAAAATCATACAATATATAAGAGCAGCATTAAAAATACCCACAAAAGTTTGTCCGGGACAGAAATACAATCAAAATAAGACTCCAGTCTTCAAGATCTAGGATTAGGAATCACATGCTTAGAAATATTCACTCCTTCCCTTGAAACCAATTTGTCCAAAGGTCAGACACAAAAACAGTCCGAAGTGCCAACAAATCAACCATAACCTGTGGGCCAAATCAAACCAGGCCTAAGTTATAATAAGTCATAAACAGCCAAATCACTGAAAACTTCACTAAACTACACATTCTTTCCATTTAAGAATACCTCGCCTCTGCTTTTTAAGCATCAAAAGTTTTTATCTGTTTTTTTTCGATTTCAGTGTTTGGTAATGGTATGGCCGTTTAGATGGATCTATACAAAATCATGAAAGTATGTAATGGATCTCTACAAAATTATTTATGAAAGTAGTGATGCCGTAGTTAAGATTAGATGGATCTATACAAAATTATAAAAGTATGAAGTTGGAGTTGGAAGTGGTTACCAGAAAGGAGATGTGAGTGCAGGGCCTGTAGGAAAGTGGGCGAGCTCTTCACTGATGCTCTTAAAGAAAATCCCTGTTAAAGTATCTCCATTTATGGCTGGAATGCTTGAAGGAGCAAGCCATCCAATGAGGCCAAATCCTATAACTAAATAGTATATCCTCAGCTAGTTCCTCTGGAAGCTGTACAACAATATTATTATTACAGCTTTTATTACTAACGACAATTGGGTGCTTCAATGACAGAGAAAATTTGCATATTTGACTACGATAATGAGTGATGGGGTATCAACCATGTAATCCTTGAAGCCCAAATACCCTTCTGTTTGAGAGGATTATTCTCTCTCGCTGTGGTGCGTCCTGTAAAGCCTGGTGGCCATAAAAACATTATTCACCAAAAATCACAAATTGCAATAGAAATTTAAGGCTACCCTATCGAAACCATGCAATGCGAATTCACTGACCAGAAAACAGCAGAGACAGCATGAGAACGAGTTCTTTGAAGGTTAGTAGGATAGTGATTTAATCCATACCAGAGGATAGTTGGAGCTTGGCACTAGGCTTTGATGGCGTGAGAGATGAAGTGCCAAGGCCTGCAACTGGAGATGAGCCCTTATGTATAGTGATCTATTTTTGCTGAAGAACATGGAAAGCTTGGTAAAAG